>CANTUT010001367.1:22500-50000 GCA_947687605.1 Reutealis trisperma
GGGGCAGGGGGCTAGCTTGCTTCCACTGGCGGCGGGCGGGCGAAGGGTCCAAAGGACACGTAGCCGGGGGCGAGTCACAAAATCCAATAGTTCCATTTTCCTTCTTGTTCATCAATCGGGAATCAAGACAACCCGGGCACTACGGTAAGACGTGAAAACACCCGATCCCATTCCGACCTCGATCTGTGGAATCGTCTTGCGCCATATGTACTGAGATTGTTCGGGAGACATGGTCCAAGCCCGGTAAAGAAATGAAAATTTCAAAGATTCTGCTCGTGAGCGTAATGGTATAAGCCTGCCTTCCTGACCACGGATAGGCTACGGGGCTTTGCACTTCGGCCCCTGAGGTTGATTTGTATTATAGCCCATTTTTTTCATTATTTACGTTACAACATGGCTTATATCTTATCAGGTCAGGTGTGGTGTCTGAGTCCCTTAGCCCTACCTCCGTTTATTTTTGTGCAACTGGAGGCTATATTTTTCAAAAAGAGATGGGCTTTTGGTTTTGATTCGGAGTCCTTCTTTGGACGGGACAGTCAAATCCTATACTTCTTGAGGATCAATCCTTATTCTAGGTAAAAGGAGTTCTTTTGGTGGCCAATCTAAGCATTTTTGTGGGGAACAAGCTGCCCGAACATGTGCTGCTGCGGATCGAACAGGTCACGCCTTATTACATACGCTCTATCAGCTTCAGTAGGACTAGCTACATCAGTTTTTCATTGATTAGCATACCTCCTCTGAATAGAAAATGTGGTCTACTACTATTCATTCTATAAAATCCAGTAATACAGACAAGACTGCCCTTACTCTCCTTTACCGATGCTCTTATTGTCATGCGGGTGTTTAAATGAGGTCAAGGAAGATGATCCCTAGGTAACACATAAAGAAAGTAGAACGAGATGATCTATCTATGCGAGGTTAAAAATCCATAGGAAAAGGACTACCAACAGAAGAAGGAAGGTGGGTGGGAATAATCAATCAATAGAATCAGTGGAGGGGATAGAAGTAGACGGACAGAGACGAGTCCAAGATGGAAGGCTCTAATCAAGAGTTTTTTGTGTGCCAGTTGTGGGTTCGGGACCAGAAGAGCTCCTCTCTTGCTTTCGATTTCGATGTCTAAGAAGAGAGGGCTTCCCGGAAGTATTCATAGGATAGCCGCCCTCTTTCACACCCTTAGCTTCCCTTCTAAACGAAAGTCCGAAAGAGATTCTCTAGTCGCAGACCAGACCCCCATAAAATAGGCTTTCACTCCACCGCCTCTCCTTTGGTCTATGATCTACTCTTCAAGAGTCTCGTCTTCCCCTGTCATATTCATAGTTGGTCATTTTGAACAAAGGTCATTCACTAAACTCATCTCCGTAAAGAATGAAAAGGAAGGTAGGGTTTGTTTTAGGTCATAAAGGGAATATGTCTTCGCCTAAAAACAATTGATCTTTTTACGGTTGGTTCTCAAAGAAAGGCGATGGGCATCCAATTCCTCGGATTCGAAGAAAAAAATGAATAAGTCTCGTTCATATCTTCACTCGCTTGGTCTCTCTTCTCTTTTAGAGGAAAGATCGCTTTGTGGACGATAGGATGCTCTGATGATCAGGACACCCCAGTGTGGGGAGATAGGGAAGACTGATTTTTGGAGTGGGCAGGAAGGCTTTGTTAAATCATTTGGTTGTTGTCATTGATCATTTATGGAGTGTTCAACAAGGCCGTTATCAGAATAGAACAATGAAAAAATCAAAGGTTTGAACCGCTCCTTATCAGTCGCTCCTCCTTTCATTTCTCCCCGATGTATCGATCATTTATTCCTAAACCAAATAAGCCAGGAAAGATGCGTCCAATCACCCACCCGTATAAGCCTAATTGATATTATATATAGTCATGGATGCCCTTTCTTTGGTCTTGAATTTGGTATTTGAAAATCTCTTCTTGGGTGAGAATATATTAACACACTAAAAAATCACAATATCAGTACAGGGCATACCCTTTACAACTAAGAACAACAAGCAGGGGAATCTAATCAAAGACACCCCCCAACACAAAGAACAGACCAGCGGCACTATCTGGCCCTAACAATTGCATCCGATAATCTCCATGAGCCTACGAGCCATCTGTTTTCTTGGGAAGGCTGGAACCCATGTAGGGAGTTGATCCTAGCCCTCACCCAGTACATAATCTCATAAAACACATTACTAACACCTCTTGCCCTACCCTGAAACATTCTAGCGTTTCTCTCACGCCAGATTCCATAAACTGTTGCTGCAAACATCAATTTAGCTATTAGGCTGCGCAGGGATTTACCTTTGAAACTAATGGCCATCCACTGGAGGGTTTCCTCCCAACTTCTGTTGACCCATGGTATATTGCATTTATCGCAAAGAAGCTGCCATATTCGATCAGAGAAGTGGCAAGAGAAAGAAAAATGGTCCAAGCTCTCCTCCATTTCACCACACAGCGCACACCTTACTGCCTGAATGATGCCATGATTGTATAAGTGGTCCTGAGTAGACAATCTTCCCCGAATGGCTAACCAAAGGATAAACGAATGCCGGGGAATAGACTTGCTGTGCCACACTAGATGATGCCAATTCACAACAGGGCTGCGAGACCGAATACCATCCCAAGCAAGCTTGATAGAGAACTCTTCCGGCCGGTTCAATAAATCTGCTCTTTTCCGTTCAAACAATAATAACTGCTTCTTCAAAAGTCATTATCACGTAAATTGTCACTCCAGACTCGTCTAGTCCATAGTAGCTTCATTCCAATAGATAGGAAACTTGGGATAAGCAGATGCAATGCTTACCGATTCGGTAAGGGTCGATGTAATTGAGATAGTCAGAGTGTTGCTAAGCCTGTGTTTGAGCTCTATGCCTTTGCCTGATGGCTTTCCTTATAATTTGATGGACATTCAAGGAGGCAAAGATCGGGATTCAGATGAAATAGCAAAACAAAGAGAATTCGAAGAGAGGAATTGACTTGGGCTTACGACATGCTTGTTTTCCCTTGGACCATTTTTATTTTATTCCATGGTGGGGCTATAGGGGCAGGACATCTGTGAATGAATCCTTTTACTTTCCCTCCTACAAGGGGAAGGGACTACTCATATGGTATGAGGCATACTCACACGGGGACAATCAAAAGGAATAGAATAGATAGATGGAGGAATGATAGCAATCAACCTTTTATTGAAATAGTTAGCTCCTTAGATGGAATCAAAATCTCTGCTGTTCCCTAGGAGAAAAGCTATCCAAGATAGTCCTCTAAGTCCCGGTATGCTCCTTACGCTCTTTAGCTAGTTAGATCCTTAGGAAAGCGTTAGCTTTTTCTAGGACTCCCATAGGGTAGGCAAAGACTGGGACTGGTAGAAAGTCGTACCTGGCTATCGAACTCCAGAAGATTAAAAGAGAGCTGCTTTGAAAAAGAGATTATCTTAGCACTGCAACTTCATCTGGTAAATAAAGGGACTGCTGCAACGAGAACTTAAACTGAAAATGAATTTAATCCCGCCGCTGTCCGAGAATCCGCTATCTCTAGCTTCCTTTCCTACTTTTTCCTTGTCTGATCCTGAAGGCTTGAAAGAGTCAGGTACTAATGGGACTGAGACTGCTACAAGAGGGAATGCCCAGACCATGGAAAGATAAAGATATAGCCCTATAACCTGGTTTGACCGAGAAGATAGCCCGCCATATCCCAGGGAAGACGAGTATCCAAGCTATCCCCGTTATAGTTATTAATACATGCTACTGCTAGGCCTTGACTCCCGATTGTCTAACTACTAGTCTTTAACAAAACGATAGCTTTTACGCTCCTTAGGAATGAAGTAACGAGACATCGGGCGGAAGCTATACCCATTGGAAGACAACAAATCTATCATTCGATATAGGTCCTCTAGGGAATGCATCCTTTTGTAGATAGAATTGTCCTCTTCCCAGAGATCGATCATATGTGAAAACAATTGCTCCATACCTACGTTATATGTTATGTAAAAATTCCTCTCCTCTTGGACTCTAGGAGGACTTTCTTACCGAAAGAGAGTTGGTTGTTGACCAACAGACAAGCATGGGAAAGGGATCAATCTAATCTCAAAGTGCTAGAATGAAGAAAGAAAGTAGCCTAGTTCAGCTACTAGGAAAAAAGACCACTATTTTAACATCAAGCTTGTGGACAAGTTGCTTCCCTTTCTGTGCTTTTACGCTGGCCTCTTCGATTACATTCCTTTCTTGGGTTCACTAGAAATGTCATCTCTCTCTTCCTATCCGATATCAGCCATCAAACCCTGTCGGATAGAAGCCTACCTACTATAACCGGCGCATCTGTTTACCCGAGTTAGACCGCTAGCATCTTACCTTACATCTTCAGTCCCTCAAAGCGTACGGGGAGGGTCGGCGTTGTCAGAAAGAGGCGAAGCCGAGAAAGCAGCGTGTACGGTACGGGTTTCGGTAGTGATCTACTTGATCTGGTAAGCTTAGGTTAGTGGAGTGGTAAGTTAATCTCGACAGGTTTCAAAGCTTCAAGCTTACAAAACAAGACCTAAGGAGTTTGGAGCCCTTGAGTTCTCCGCCGGTAATGGGAAGCCATTGGAATGGTATCTGCTCGAGGAGCCTGTCCCTGCCTGCTTATCCAGACCAAACAGCAACCTTAGGTCCTTCGGGGCAACCCTATGGAATTTCTTCCTACCTGGGGAAATGTGAGGGCGATCTCTGTCTTGATCCCAGGAAGTTCGAATGAGGATGTCCCTGGCGAACTCAATCGGGCATTCTGTGGCTAGGGTGCGACCAAGGAAGACGATCTGCGGGAAGCCAGAGGGGAGGGATCCTCGAAGTGATCCCAAGCGGCTTAGCTACCCGTCCTTAGTAATAGGCATGCGGATCTCCTCTTATAAAAAGGCTTTTTGCCGGGATTCGACCTGACCTATGAGCTTCTGAGCAACATTGCCCTAGGCGGATAGGGCCACGAAGGGCCCAACGACTTGAACTTGAGGATCACAACGAACTATATGCTTATCTGGTGGATGCGCGTTCTTGGGCTGTTTTACCTCTCTAACTAGAAATTTCATAAGAGAAGAAAGCAACTTTGACGCCCAAAGACTCCCATGCCTTTTAAGAGTTAGCCTGGTGCTAGGAGAAGGAATCCCTCAAAGCGAGAGCGAGCACTGAGGCAAGGTCTTTCACGCATGTCGCTTCGATGCGCGCTAAGACAACCACTCATGTCTACTTCTAATGCGCACGAACCAGACTCCCGGGAAGCCCTTCCCTAGTAAAGAGGTACTGACCATCGGTTCTATCGTGCCCCAGTTAACGATAGCCTCGGATAGACTAAGGATCTTAGGCGAGACCTAGAGTGCAGCCAACTAAACGCCAAATAAATCGGAATAAAACTTCCACATCTGAGATTCCATTCAAACTTCGGCTAAAGTGAAGTGATAATATGTTTAGGTGGTATCATAAAATGAACAAACAACTCCCTATTTTTTATTCATTTACATTTAGACACATAAAAACATAAAGACAAGCGAGCGTAACCCAACATATTAATAAACAGGCTATGGGACAAGTTTGTTTTATAAAGCAATCCATCTGGCAAGGTCAATCTAGTAGAAGGGAGAGTTTACTTTTGGCCAGTTTAAGTCCTAAGGCCTTCCAACTAGCGCTATCTTTGTATGTAGTTCCCTGTCATCGAGAATTCTGTTACAGCCATTGCGATTGCGGGTTATCTTCCATCCATTCCTTCTGCCAGAGAGCGAGTTAGCATGCTAAGCTAATCCTCTGCATTTCTAGTCCCAAGCCCATGATTTCGAGGACTCAGGTAAACCCATCAAGTTATTGTGGGAATTCCCTTCTATCCTTAAGGAGTAGTTGATAGCTTCCTTAGAAGTCTTTCTATCCTTCCTACTAGTAGCAGTACCTTTATAGCCCATCCAGTTGTAATAGATAGCCCCGGTATACGTGGAAGTGTAAGTCAAAGTCCTCCTAGTTAGATTTATCCGTCCCAGTCTAAGGCTAAGTTCCTTTAGTTCCAGCAGTCCTAATAGACTGATTTTTCCCCGCCAGCCGTAATGTCTTCCTAATCTAATCCACAGCGATCTAGCCGAGTGAGGTAAGAGGTTTGAGTTTGATATTAAGTAATATCAAGTCTTTCTTAGTCTAAAGAGCCAGCTTAGAGCTTAGATAATCTCCATAAGTAAAGAAAAGAGGCAGCCCCACAATTGCAGACTAAGCCTATACAGTAGTTTGAGTTCTTCTTCCTTTTAGCCATTTAATAAGAATAAGAAAATGACTAAGCTCCTGTGAACTGAACTAAGTTCCTATCCTGAACTCATTCAATCCCCTTGAAAGCCTTTACTTTAAAGCAGTTCCTTTTCCTTTTTTCTTTTTGTATGCAAAAGGTAAGCAGGGAAGCGAGAAAGAGACAGCACAGAAGCATTAATCTCATTCAACTTTCTCAAGTCGACGTTCCTCGGGACTTGTCCGGAAGGGAGAATCAATCTCTCTTTCCGATTCGATATCCGATATATGATGTGATTTGCTGACTTATCCCACAGGTTTCCGCTTTACTAATTAAGGCGAGTTTCCTGGTTTCATACCTGCATTCGAGAAAAGGAGAGCAACTCGGGAAAGATGGGAACTCTATAATCATTCTTGTATCTATTTTCCAGTCCAGCTGCTGATTGGATGCTTGACTGAATGCCCTCCCTTTACAGGTGCATTACTCCTCGGATGAGGACTAGATAGCTTAGACCGTTGACAGTAGGTTGACGGTAGTGTTTGAAAGCTTTCTAGAGTCACCCTAACGTAACGGCTAAGAGAACTTGGCTAACTTCAATCAATTCCACGACTTTCCATCCTTCTTGTGAGAGTTTCAGATTAAGGGGATGCGAGTCATCAGTTCTTTCCTCCTAGTCTAGGCTTTAGGCCTGATAGTTCATTCTCGAGGATTACTGAACTTGGCTTACTTCTTACTGAATGCCGTACTTAGAGTTATCCCACTCGGGGTGAGCTCTTAGCGATTAGTCAGTCCGGGTCCAGCTAGTCTTGCACTTTCAGACCGGTCCTTCAAACAAAGGCTTAGTAAGCACAGATTCCCTATAAAAAAAAAAATTACCTCTCAATTACCTCCCAAGCTCCCCTCCCTAATTCGATAAGCGTTCGAGCACTTCATACCTTTTGCTTTTTTTAGTTTATACCTAAAAGAATATACTCTTATTAAAGTAATTCAAAGAAGAGGCGAAAGACCAATTGAAAGAGACAAAAAAAGCAGTCAGTCGGTAATCCAATTAAGGACGTAGAAAATCACCCAAGGTGCCCTTTCAGTACCGAAAAAGACGTTTAACAGCCTGCAAATGAGTGGTACGAGGACTATGCATGAACTGACTAACCGCACTAAGAGCAAATGCAATGTCCGGACGCGTCATTTTAAAGTATAGAATAGCACCCACCATGCTAAGGTACTCAGTCGAATCAAAAAGAAGATCACCATCAGTTAAAGAAAGAGAGGGTTTAGTAGCAATCGGAGTACTGACCCCTTTAGCTTCATGCATATTTTAAGGCTGAATAAGATCCCTGGTATATTGGGCCTGCGAGATAAAAAGCATTAGTTGAACGACTGGCTTCAATCCCCCAAAAAGAATGTCAGTTCCCCAAAGTCTTTCATATAAAACTTGGCAGAGAGGGTCTGAATAAAAGAAGCAACCTTTGTTGGATTGCTGCCTGTAAGAATTCTATCATAAAAATCTAACAAAAGCACAAAAATTGAAGTAGCATTGTGCCAGACAAACATAGAAGAATCCGCCTTAGAGAAAAGAAACCCTCACGAATCAAGAAAGAACTGAAATGCTGAAACCAGGCCCGGGGAGGGGAGCTTGCTTGAGTCCATAAATAGCCTTTTGCAACTTGCAGACCTGAGTGGGAAACCGAGGATCTTGCGGTTTTTTCATATAAACTTCCTTCCTTCCTCGGTCAAATGCCCGTGAAGAAAGGCATTTTTTACATCCAACTGGCGAAAAACCCAGGACTTAGAAAGAGCAAACGAAAACCAGCCCTTGGAGACGGGGGATGCCAGAAGCCAAGTGTGATTATAGGAACAGACGGACAAGGAATTACTTTCTTTCATTTCAATAGATGCCCATATTCTATAAAGCCTTAGTTTTAGCCCAATTCATGACTTGAAATGACCGCTCACTGGTTTCACTTCGGTGGCCGTTGCATCATCTTCTTAAGATGGAGATAGTGGCATATGAGACGATTTGAGAGGGGTGACTGCTTGTACATCCAGCGACTAGCAAGGGAGAAGGAAGTCGCTCCAATCGGCTTGCTGAAGCGGAAAGCTCCTTGAAACCAACATCATCATGCGTCTGCTCTTGCATTGTCTATTTCGATTATCTTAGTCTTCAATAAAGGAGCAAGCGTTTTCCGATTTGATGAACTCCGAAATCTCTGTTTGAGTCGGTCCTAGTGAGCGCATCCTGAAGAGGATCTCGTCGATCCGGTGGTCGGCGGGAATCACAAAATAAGGTCTGCCGGTCGGAAACAAGATCAGCAGTTCCACCGGTCACTGATCCCTCAGGTAGTGGACATACGGAAATGGAGGTAGATTAGTTGGGGGTGGAGGAAGGTAGGACGGAGGGTTTAAGTGAAAATCTCTTTCCACCTAGGTCCCTATGACCAGATGTCTTTGCGACAAGATTCTGCTTGGTGTCTGCAATTGCTCCCAAGGAGCGAAGCAGCTCGAACGCTTATCATAGGAGAGGAGCGAATAAGGAACTTGAGTCTGCTATTCCTACGCCCTAACGCCCAAGCCATGGTTCTCCGACTTGCATGCGTTAAGCATTTCGCTAGCTTCCTTGCGCCCTGGCCTAAGCCTAATGCCCTTACTTTCTTTTTTGTTCTATCTTTCTTCGCCTTTGGTGGATTCAGACTCAGACTAAAGACCAGAGAAAGCAAGTTCAGTTGCGGGGGGCTTAGAACTGTTAGCAAGAATGCCTTTCTATAGATGCCCAGAATCGGATGCCTTACCTAGGCGCTTCCTCTTCTACTACTATCTACGGGAAGTACACATGAAACACTATTAGATAGAGATTTCTATTATATCTTTCTTTCTTCTTCTAGTTTTCCCTCAGTCTTTCTATCAATAATGGAGAAATGACAATTTGAAATCAACCCCCATTCCCTTGTTGCTTCAAAAACGGAGCTTTGACTTCCCGGCAGACAGACCTAACGGGCTAACTTCACCGTGCCCGAAGGTAGGGTCAGTTCTACTAGCCTTAGGCAAAGAGTTGGCTTCTGTTCTATCTTTCTTCTCTCCCTCTTTCAAGTGAGTTCAGTTAGCCTAGCCTTCGTTTCTAGGTCTGGCTAACTTGAGCAGTTTTCTTTCCTAACGCTCAAGATCCCTAGCTGCTTGGCTTGCTCTTTGAAGCAAAAGGACGAAGAAGAGCGGGAAGAGAAGAGCAGCACCCTAATTCCTATGTTATAGCCTTCGTTCCCTGGTCATATCTCTTTCTTTTGTGAAATAAGAACGTATTTACATCTACTCCCAACGCCCATACCCTAGTCTGCTTACTTCACAAGTAAGTTCCCCTACCTCGGGCTATCTCAGGAAAGAGTTGGGAATTGAAATACCTACATCCGATCTAATGGCACCTTTCGCCCTTAGGTTTGAAATTCCTTGCCTTACCGGACAGTAAGAATTTCATTGCCTTGAAAACAAAACAGAAGTACTACTTTGGATACGCTATGATTCGCATCTCTCATTAAACTTTTATAATACAATCTATGTCCTACTCTTTTAGTTTGAGCTTTCTTCATTTTTAGAGCAAGAAAGACATGGGAGTCTTTGGGCATAGGAGGTTCTTTCCTCTCTTACGATATATCTAGTCAGTCCGGGAATGAGCTATCATATGCCTTCTGTTTGCAAGGCTAATTTCCTTTCCTCCTCTATTTAGCCCTTACCAAGTTCATTCTATTTTCCCCCTTGGGGAAATAAGTTGCTTAAATTTCCTTTGGGCGAATAGTCTTAATTTTCTCTCTTCCCTCCTGTGGAGCCCCTATAGACGTAAAGGTTCCGAAGGCTCCACTTGACGGGCTCTAAGTCAGTGAATATCTCCTTCCCGTCCACCTTCAAGTTCAAGAGTCGTAAATAAAGAGATCTTTCCTAGAGGAGCGTAGCAGATTCCTTCTGGCCTTCTGCTCTGGTAGCTAAGTCACTCTTCTCTTTCCTTTAGTAGGAATAGACAAGTCTCACTCTTGCCCCTAATAGGAATCCAAATGCGGAGGTCAGCTTGTTTTAGGTCATAAAGGGAATAGGTTTCTATCTCACTTGAAGACAGGGAATTGATATCTCACTTAATGCCCCTACTAATAATCGAAAGGGCTTACTAAAAAAGCGAATAGGGCTAACAAAGGATGGATGTCTTCCGTGTTTGAGGAGGCGGGATAGAAAGGGCTTCCCTTTAAAGAAGCTTTGTTGAGAGAATAGGAGTGCGCTGCGAACGAGCCCTAAGAAAGAAAAGTAAAACGGTGGTATGTCAACGCTTGTAGTCAACAAGGTTTGGAACCCTCCATCCATAGGTTAGAAGTCCCTGAGGGAGGGGGACACGGGTATTGACTATATTTTAGATATATAAGGGCAACTTGCCTATATATATCTTTCTTCATCGAAGAAGGCGCCTTCTGAGCGGTTTGGTCGGAAAGAAATGTTTGCCTCTTTACATTTCAGTTCATTTCGATGAAATCGACCCCACCCCCTATTCTTAGACGGAAGCCTGGGAGTAGAAAGCTCGAAAGCGAGTCTCCGCCTCTGTATCTGGACAGCCTTTTCTCATCTCGGTGAGCCCTGCCCCTTAGAAATGAGAGAGGTCATGATAACAGTTGACGAGTGAGGCGAGGGGCTTCTTCCTCTCAATCGACGAGGGCTTGAGTCCCCTACGGCCAGTACAATGCGCTAGTAGCATCTTCTATAACGCTGGCATCTTCTATAAAGAAAGCTGTCCTTGGGGACTCCGTCTCGTCTTTAGGGACTATATTCATTGTAATTAAGCAATCGTTTCTTGCGTTATCCGTTTTTTGCGTATAATAATCGCTGAACGTACGGCTTGTGGTACCGCTTATGGTACTGCTTGCGGTACGGACTGCTCTTCCTGCTGTTAACAGCGCTTTCCTTTTCTCTTTTGGAGGTTTCAGGCCTAGCTTGACGCGGCAGTAGGGACTGCTTTTCGTGCTAGTGTTCGGACTTTTTTTCTTGCTGTTGCGGGCTGGGATTGCTGTCATGCTTTTAGCTGAGTGCTTTCCTTGCTTGGCGCTTTTCTGACAGCTTTCCGACCGTTTGTTTTCTTCCCGAAGTCAGACTACTACCGAGCCCCGCACCAGGGCTCAAACCATGCCTCAAGGAAACAATAGCCCCACAACCCAAAGGCTTTCCGAGAGATCCGAGAGACATGGTTCAACTAATGGTGCACTATCCTTCTCCCAAACATTTCTCAGCGAAACCACTGAGTACAACTTATTTTATTAAACGGAAACTACGAACAAGATCTTAGAGCTGTCTCAATCATCCACAGCTCAGGGATTAATGTGCTGTTTTTTATGCTGGAGTCATGAATCGTCTCTTTGCACAATTTCTTTCTAATCAACCTTTTTTCCGTGTTCCTCTTTTTAGTAGAAAGCGAAATGAGAATAATGAGAATCGTAGTAGTAGTTCCACGCCCCCTCTCGCCCCTTAAACCAACTAAAAAGAAGAAGGCGCTTTCCGAAAACGATCAAGGCAGGGATTTCCGGTAGTCATCTATCGCGACAATGGATCAACCCGGATTTCCAAGCTAGAAGAAATTAACAAAAATTAAAACTTGGAAAGACAGATCTCGCTCAAAAAAGTAGAACTCCAACCATTCTCCTTATGGAAACCGCTTGCCACCGGGATCAGCCAGTTGCCCTTTCATTTTGCTTCGGCAATAGATCAAAATAGAGGCAACAAAGCCACCCTACTTAGATCCCCGGATCGCGTTATTGGATTAGCGGACGCCACAAGACAAAGTAGTCGTACAAGGACATTCGGCTTATCAGAAGCAATGGCCTTCGCCTACGTCAAGTCAAAGACAGCCGATTCGTCCTACTAACATGTCTTCTGCTGGGATTGGGTGTCTGGTGGTACCTTCTGCCAGAGCCCCTATTGGTTCAACCAACTGCTTGCTGCTCACCTGAGTGCGCTAGTGCAATTAAGGAGGCCGCACAATGTCAAATGAGGTCTCTAGGCTTCCCGTTTATTCATCAAAATTATATCCATGATAAAGTTATGGACACGTTCACGAAACTGGAAGTCTTTCGATCCCATGCAGTCAATGCCAATGGGTGTGCTTAAGAGCTGGTGGCACCCGAATACCTTTCACACCTAACCCAGGCTTCTCGGACTATGACTCCAACGTCTGCTTTCAAACCTAGTGGCTCCTCCCAGGTATTGTACTATATGTCCAACTCCATTTTTCCTTATTTGACCCTAACGGTTCACTAAAGGGATTAGATTCTCTTTTACGCTAGGTGAGACCGAGAACTCGATTGCGGGTGAAGCCTTAGTTGTCGCTGGTGGTAGAGGAAAGGCTTTGAGTGGGCCAGTGAACGGTGAATCTTAAGAGATTGAGAAAGCTTTCTCGAGCAGGTAGAATTAGCAACTAGAAGAACAAGAGAAAGTCCTTATGGAAAATCGATTTACCCAGAAAAAGTCGTAGCCTATGCCTTCCGTCTTTCGATGATCAGACCTAAGAAAGGCGGCCTAATCCCGATCAAGGATAAATTCCCCAGAAAGGGTAGAGCCTTAGTTACCCGCAGGTCCTAAGCTGGTAACCAGTGGAAGAGCAAGAACTTTCAGGTGAAAGACCCTCACTCGAACTCAGTAGGAAGAGGAAGCCAATCAATCCTAATCAAAAAGAGAAGTATGCCATAACTCTGTCTCAAGAACTAGGACCATGGGTAGCTCTTGTTAAGATCTTCCCCGCTGCTTGACTTTGCACAAGAAGAAGCTTTTGACACTGGTCTTGTTCACGAATCCGCTGCAGTTAGCTCGAAAAGTGAGTGAAGGAACCCGATGGGAGGAAAGGCAACAGGAATTTTCTATAGAACCAAAAGGAGTCAAGGAGTAGGAGCATTCGACTGAAGAAGTTATGGCATCAGTAGCAAAGGACGAAGCAGTTCTTGCTCAAGTTGAAGAAGTGGAGTTTGGGAAGGCGGTCTCACCGGGTTTTTACCTATTTCATCAAGCAAAAGCACACTTTGAATCATAAGTTGACGTAGATACAAGAAGAGAAAAAGCAGTTACGCACACGCCTATTGAAGAAAGAAAGAGAAAAGTCAGGACAGGGGCTGACTCTGATTAACGGGCAGCAAGGCAGTAGAGCCTGAAAGACACTTTCGGGGGTATTCACAATCCCAGGATTCCGTCAGTCCAGGCTTGATAACACTATCAAAAACAAAGAACCCCGGGGTCAGCTTTAAAGGGCTCAAAGGCTTTCCTACCCCTATTCACATTTCATTAACATTCTTCTCAAGCTGGGCTAAGCTAGGCTTACCCAAAGTTGCTAGCCTAGGTTGACTCCTCTCATTTAAGAAATGAAAACCCAGTACCATCCGAGCTGACTGTTGACAAAGTAGAGTATTCAGAATATGAAACGGCGGAATTCATTGACGAATATCGGCAAAGCAGACTGATTAAGATCAATGCTGGTAAACCATCTTCTTCAAAGGAATAGGCTTTGTTAAATAATAGAGTTTCCGGTCGCCCGGCATACGCGCTTCTTTTTCTATAACACGCTTTCTCTAGTCTATAAGAAAGACTCGACTCTTTCCCAAATGGAACCCAAATAGGATATCCTATTTTTTGTTGCCCAATAGGGCCCCTCTCTGAATAAGCCCTTTTGCTTAAATACATTTCGTCGAGTAAGACAGCACAATCACGGTGGGAAAAGAAGCAAGCTTCAAAGTTGCCCGCTGCTATTTCCTGTTGTGGAATCAGCTGCCGTAGACGAGACAACTTCATTCACGAAATCAGTATCTACCACTTCTGCCGCTGACTCACGTTCAGTACTTTAGTAGGCTTGCTTCCGCTGAATGAATAAGAAGAGGGTAATCGATGCCGCAGATCGGCTTCTTGGGAAAAAGCATCCCTTGGCTAGCTTTCTCTGCTTGAGAGTAAAAAAGGAAAAAGAAAAATGTTCCATGCCGGCGGATAAAAGGCAATCAGGTTAGTTAGTCAATTCTTACTTCTGACGTCGCGTCGGGGAGCGAGCGGGGCAGTGACACCGATTCCATAGTGTCTGAGCTTTCAGTTCTTAGTCCCAATGAACCATCTTTTGGGCTAGCTATACTTGACTTATAAGAAAGGAATCGTTAATGACTAGATTCTGACCACCCGTTCCAGGTAATAGATAGGTCTCGGTTGAACAAAGGAATTGGCCAAGTATGAATCGGGAACGTTCTTGCCTTGACTTGACTTCGGCCTAGGGAAAGAGAGCCCTGACTTTGAGGGGGATTGACGAGTCTCAGAGGGGAAGATGAGAGGGCAAATTCTCTCGGTAAAATCATCTTTGTTAAGCCCGGAGAAGAGTAGCTAGAATAGGAATCGGGAAAGGCACAGATCTTTAGGTCTTTTCTTTCAATTTGACTGCTGCAAGGGAAGTCGTCTTTGAACTTACAAAGACCAGAAAGAAGAATGAAAGGTTTGTCAACGTGGGAAGAAAAAGGCTTTGCCTTGCCGACTTTCTATATCTATATAAAAAGAAAGGAAAGCCTACATAGTCAGCCCCGCTAGGAGCTTACGGAGAATAGTGAGAACTAGAAGAGTAAGTAGAAGAAGTGACACCGGTATCGACTGAAGACCTTGCCCGCCCTAACTTCAAAGCTTTTTTAAGCTGAAGGCTTTTCCCTTCTATAACTTGAAAGTCAGACTGCGCCCCAATCATTCTATTTTCGTTTGTGGTAAACTTTTTTCCTTTGAAAGCTTCTTTCATTGAATTCAAAGATCGAGGGCTGTGAAGCATGCTGTCTTATTACGATGAAAATAGCAGGTTATCTTCCCCGCCTTGAATCAATATATAGAGAAAGAGAGATCGATGCCAAGAAGTCTTCCCAAGTCGCTTGCTTAAGGTGGTTCGTCTGACCAAGAAAGAAAGTCCAAGAGGAATGGGATCTTTTGCCAGTAGATCTGATTTCGCGAGATGCGATCCAAAAGAAAATATGAGACTGGATGCCGAAGCTTTCTAATAAGAATGTCGAATAGAAGACCATGGAAGTAATGAAAAGAGAAAAGATCACATAGCGTGCAATTGAAAGAAGGGCTTCAGACAAGATTGTGCTAAATCAACTATCGAATAGAACCTTCGTCCGGTTCACCGGTCGGTAAGCGAACTGAAAGATTGGAATAATTTTCTTTTCTCGTCCACAAATAGGAGTTAACCTAGTGAAGCCTAGAAGGATTCTCTTGAGTCATTGTATATTAATACAGAAATAAGTAGTTAAAATAGCTGCTCCAGCGAAGACTTTAGATGCGGACATAGCTCATGGCGAAAGGAAAGGCCTTGAATCACTCCTTTCCATTCCATTGGGTCTAGCAGGCAAGAGGGGAGGATGCTATCCTATTATGCTATGCCCCAGTTGCAGCAGTGCCGAGATGCCTTCTTAAAGGGGATACAGTACTAGTTCGCTTAGTCAATCTTTTGCCTACATCTCTAGCTGCACAAGGCCAGTATGTGAATACTTGGAGAGTGCAGTACAAGGTAGGTGGTCTTTGCTGCTTGGTTTATAAGCTCGCTCGTAAGGCGGGGATACATTTCATCCATATCGCCGGCCTCACATGGACGGAGATGCTTATGCTTATCATATCACGGCTTCCTAAGATGCTAACACAGGGGCTACTATTGCTACGGGAGCTTATTGGTGGAGCAAGAAGAGCGGAGTAATGTCCACGTGGACATTTTTTTCATTTAAAACATCAAGAGCTTCCTCGTTCGTACTCAATCAGTAGATCAATGATTCGAATGCGCATCCCTATCCAGTTAATAAAGAAAGATTAGGTTCGCGCTTCAGCCTTTATTTGATTCGAAAGGAAAAACGAAGAAATCTCGTTGTCGCGGGCAGGCCTCTGTACCATCTGTCTACTCGAGACACGAGTTGACAGGAAGAGAGTAAGAAAACAAGGTAGCTAACCTCCAAAGAATGCCTTTTAGTTCTTCTTTGGAGGTTAGCAACCGTCGTTAGTCCTTCTTTCCGGATGTGAACTCTTAGCTTCCGTCTTGTCTCAGAATTGAAGGATTTTCCGCTTCCACCTGGTCTGTTCCTGTATTCAGTGGCCTTAATTGCTCGGCTTCTTTTCGATGTATCGACCCGTGCGGGGATTATTCCCCTGTCTTTCGATCACTCTCAGAACTTAACCAGAAGACCTTACTGCACTGCCTAACCTTCCTCTTCTGACATTACAGAACAAAAGATCAAGGCACTTAATGGTCACAAGCAGGAGTAGGATTAAAGTAATCATCTCGAATCTCGCCAAGTGCCCTTGCATTCATCCTGAGAGTTCTATAGAGTTCTATCCCGAGAAAGCTCTATTAAGTCTGACTAAAGAGCGGATTCCCTTGTCTTGTCGTTAGATCTGCACTTGAAGGCTCAGTCCTTCTTCTTTACTTTAAAAGAAGCAATTTTGATTCAATAGCAGCTGACCCGATTCTTCATCCGGCCTCTACATTCATAGGTTCCCCAGAGCCAACCGAGTCGGAATCTTGCCTAACCCAATCAAAAGCTAGCTCTGTTCTCCTAGCCTAACTGGGGAATGCACTCCTTTGGCAATCACTATACTATATTCCAACTTCCTTCAATTAGGGAATAGCGCAGATGGATCAATCACGCGGTTCTGCAGCTTGCTGTCAGCTCCCCTCCAATTTCTTTGCTTGACGGTAAGCTTCAAACTAAATCATTTCTTTTTCTTTCTTAGCTTTTCAGCTTTCAAATTGGGAATCAACTCCTTCTGCTCCTCTTTCTTTTAGTGATGCTGGTATTCTAAGTCAGCCGGCTACTAGTCAACGTCTTCGCTTTGAAAGCGGGGGATAAGGTAGACTGTCCTTGCTTCGGAAGCAGCTACAATAAATACTGCTTATGGACCTTAGATCACTAAAGGATAAGGCAAGGGTCCTAGACCTGTACCTGGATCTGCAGACACCGAAAAGCCAGCTCCCCGATCCGATGCCCTTATTCCGAGTATCAAAAAAATAAGGAATTGAGCCCTAAAGGAAGAGACTACGAGGCCAATTACACCAAGAACAAATGAGACACCAATCGAAGGCTAGGCTTAGACGATTGAAATTAATGGAAAGCTGCCAAGAGGAGCAAGCCTACATCGAGCAAGTTGACATTGAGAAATTGTGTGAAATAAATCAAAGATGGATCTTTTTCACGTCCGATTCGAGATGCTCTTCCTTTTTTCGTAGGTAATACTTTTCCGGTTTCCGCTCACTAGCGAAATCTTCTATGTGATAGAAAGAGGGGAGTAGTCAATCAAACAAATTAAAAGAAAACGGCACTCAGCGATCTCAGGGCTTGGAAACAAGCTACCTTGACCATCTTCCGAAGTTCTAAAAAATCTACTGTACTGATTCAATTCATATCGAATTCTACTTTTCCAAATGGTTAAGGAAGAGACTACCAGAAAGACAGGAAACCTTCTTACCATCCCCGGGTTTAAGAATAGAAAGGGGAACTCCTGCATTGATAGCGTAATTTTGTATTTATAATAGTTTCTTTGATGTAAGTTGAAATTTTTTAGTTTCAATGGGAACAAGCATTTGATCATAGAATCTTGCGAATACCCAGTCTTGACATAAATCTCTATCCAGATCATCCAAAAAGTGGAATGCTCCCTTATCTGTACGGAAAGCGAATGACTGATCAAGAAAGACTTCAGGTCTTAATACGTACTTTGGAAGTATATTTGCAAGTGAGATCAGAAGAAGTTCATCTTCCAGTTCGAGATGAAGATAGAACTCCTGATCAATCTCTTCGAGTGTATCCAACCGAAAAAATAAAAATCTATCCATCTTAAAAGGCAAGCCCTTCGGTACCGATTTTACTTGTAATTGAGAAAATGCATATGAACCCTTATGAATTACCTTTTTCATATTACAGAGATCTACATTCTGGTAAATCAAATTATATTTGTTTACCGTTTTCTGGATTTCCAGGAGAAGACGTCGTCGTAAAGTCAACATGGTGGAACTGGAAAGACTAGTTAACTTGAGTAATTCAAATGTTACAACATAACATGGGAGAAGAACCATATGGATAGGGGGAACCCTTCTTTTTTGCTTCTTTGTCTTTTGATCGTAACCCCCTCGGTTTGTGGCATTAGTGGCTTGTCGCACTCCCTATCAAAATAGCCCTCAGACAAACAAAAACAAGCTACTACAATGACAGCTACTACAGACAGCTCCAGTTAAAGTGTCAACATCCTTAGCTCCTTAAGCAGCAACTCATAACCCCTTAGCGTCTTCTGCAAGACACCAATTCGAACAAACCGGTTTCCGTTATCCACCAAACCCCCTCGAAAGACTGACCCACAGGCTCTACCGACTGACCTCCTGTACTGGCTGGACTGGCAGAGCTTGGTGCATTACCGATTGACCCTTACTTTGACTGTTATTGACAGAGGTTATTGCTTACACGAAAGGGTTAGCAGCAACATCCTTAGCTACTAAAGCTGTGTATCTTGGTTTACCAGTGTTTTTATTAAAGAATTCCTTACACTCAATTACCTGTTACCCGAACTGGTAAAGCAGCTAATCTAGATGGTATTTAAGAGTTCCGTTTTTTGCTTCCTCTGAGGATGTACCCCTTCTTAAGGTAGGGGAAGAAATCACAGTTACTCACTCCAAGCCAGTAATAACGATCTGGAACTTCATTCTTTATTCTTTCCTGGTTTTACTTTATGGCTTGCTTGTTTTCTTTTTACACGGGAAGAGACTGACTTACAAGACAAGGGTTGCTTGAGCATAGGCTCTTTAACTCGCCCCTGGCCTTTACTTTATCCATTACTCGATAGTTGCAGCACCGAATCGCATATTTTAGTCTCCGGTAAAAGAGATTCATACCTCCACCTCTTAAATGTATATATCATTTTTTCTCTATACAATAGAGAACGACCACTCTCTTTCTCCGTTCTGTAGAAATTGAATCTCAGGTTGAACTGAACTTATTCAATGGATTGTGGGTCGTAACGAGGAATGTAGGAGTTTCCGTCCCCTGCTGTCCGTAGTGAACCTTGAAAGCAGTCTAGGAGCGAATTCGGTAGGGGCCTGCTTGCCCAGTCAGAAAGCTAGGCTCCGTCGAAGGAGAAAGATCGAATCTCAGGCCAATAAGCTACGAAACGAATTAGACAATTGGTGATGCAATTGCGAATCCTTCTCAATAAAAATTCTATATGAATTGGTCCGGCCAAGGTAAAGAAATAAAATGCTCCACTCCAGTCAAGCGGGAAAGGGAATGCTTTAGTTAAGGAAAGCTTTTCTACGCCCGAAAAGCATTCTTCATCGACAGTGGAGTGGGCACGAGTCTAGTCAGCGAAGGAGAAGGGGAGGAGCCGCTTTTTATGCGACACTACTATGGCGAAGAGTGAACCGAGACTCTTTTTATTGAGATTTCCCCCGCTTCATTCAAGTCTTAATTCAAGTAAGGACAAGTCCTTATCATCCCGATCGGTATAGACGGGCCTGCCTCGCTGCGGGTCAGCACCTAGGGCTGCTCTTTCCCTCTCAATCTGAACCGGCTGAAGAGGAATTATTCCCTGAAGCCGAGGCCGAACTAACATATTAAGTTTATCCCGTTCCTTCGGAACGCCTCACCCTCAGGAGCCCGAAGTAACGAATCCTCATCAGCCCCAAGTAACGAATCCGAATGCCTATCTCCAGCCGAATTCGTTTCATAACATAAGACTTATCGGAAGAAGCAATTGGATAAGAATCATACGCTGAATGAGCAGACGAATCGACCGAGGAAAGAGATGCTTACACACTAGAACAGAACCTAACTCTACTTCTTTTTTCTTTCTCTTGCTGCTATCCTCTCAACAGGTCAGTCAATATCAGTAGTGGAAGAAGCGGAGTAGTCCCCTGGTCATCAGTTAGTAGTTTAATAATCCCAGTAGTGGTCCTCTTGCCTAGCGGAGTCAGCCTTAATGGACAATGATAGGCAGACCAAAGATTGCACATCGCAGTCTAAGCGTGCTTGCTTTGCGCACCGGCACAGCAGAATTCGAATCCGCTGGCTTAGATGAGTGGCTCTTGGCTCACTTCCTTGAGAAGGGCTTTCTGTAACTAAGAAATGAGAATTGTTGATCCATATGATCTCAGGCTCATAAAGAGGATTAAACTTAAAATTTCACACTTAGAGATTGAGCTCGTCAGTGATCTTTTCCATGGTGTCTAGAGAAACCAGCTTTGAACATGACATTCGTACCCAAGGAAAGTTTTGGCAGGCATTACTGTGATCTTGAAGCCCTTGCTAGGAGCTACTCGGTACGTTACTCTTCTAGGGAGACGGCGTCCTCATCACAATGAAACATGGGTTGCAATAATCCGTTCTCTCGTTGGTCCTATGGTCTTCTGCTGAAGAGCGACAGTCGTAACTTAATGTTATTTTTTTAAAAAAGGCGATGGATCTAAGCTATGTCGGATTTTCTGAAGGAACTAGAGATTAGCGTGCAAAACGTTTTTTTCACCTCTATGGGCGAGAATGAGAAGTTCGCATCATCGGGGCAGGGCCGCGGAACGTACTTTTCAAGAGGGCGGTAGGTCTTTACTATCATGTCATCCACATAGAGTTCATATAAACTAAAATCCTTAGACTGAGATAGCATTTCGTTACCGCAGGACGTGTTTTACTCAGAAAGATGGGTTCAACAGAGCAGGCAAAGTAGTAAGCTAAATGTTAAGTTATTAGGAGCGATGGAGACAAAATGGCTGCCGGAGTAGCTTCCTACTCCCCTCTCGTTATCACTCGAGCATCTTCAAACCTTCGCTCAATCCGATGTTCTAACAATAACCAAGGAAGGTCTTAGACGAGAGAGTGGTCTAAAGACATTGTCTACGTTTCTCTAACGAGGGTCGATGTAATTGAGCTAGTGGCGGTTCTCTCGTTGAAGTGATCATGCACTGTGACAATTCTCTTACTCGCTTCGATCGGTTTTCACAAGACACCTGGTTAGTTAACGGTTGGCGCTCCGGAGATAGATAGCAGAACTTCTTTAAAGCCCTACTCTTCGTACCGTTATGCTTTTGTTCTAGAACTGTTTCTCTATCTACGATGGATCTTCAATACTAAAGAATGGTTTTTCTTTGGCGGTCGCGAGTTCACTCGTAAGTGGGTCTAACGCTGGAGCGATGGCATGTTCACCGTCGCCATTTTTTATAATAGAACATAAACATAGTCAATCAGTGTTAATGAAAGCCCATTCCCTCGTTCTTCTCCCCTGTTTTCTCGCCATCATCGATGCTGTTTTCCTTTGGTGGGCGTGCGGTTCAATCGGATGAGACGGCGGTTAATCACAAGAGGCGTTTTTCCATCAAGATTCGTACTCCCCAGGCGGAGCACTCACGATACCCTCCTAATCGAGTTTTAAGAAGGAGAGTTGACTCAATCAATCGATGGTATATTCTCCGACAAATGCAGTTCATCGAAAGTAGTAGGGCCTCCAGTTATTCACCACCGGGGGGTTTTTAAAAAGCCAATTACATGCGATCTCCTGTAAACCCCCATGATGTGGTAAAGGGAGGATGTTCCGGGGAGGGCCCTTTTTTCCGCATGGCTTAAGGCTTTTATTGTTAAATAAAAGAAAAAAAATCTTTCGAAAGGGGGGTAAAGCGCGCTAGCTTTTAGAGAGTAGGGGCGATAGTTTAATAATACTCCCCCCTAGCTTGTCACAGATCCATGGTTTCATCAAGTCGACACTCCTGTCCAGTTGAGTCGACATCGAGGTGATTTTGTTAATAATGGGTGCAGTCAGGAGCGTTTGTATCTTTTACACCATTCGTGCAGGATAGATGCTAGTGTCGCTAGGTTGGATCAAGGGCGGTAAGATTGCTGAATTTTGAATTCAAAGTGGATATTTTATTTAGTGGCGCCTGCTGATTCCAGCCTATTTGTTAAGACTCGAGAAGGCAAGCTGGCCATAGTGTTGGTATACGTGGATGATCTTATCATCACTGGAGATGACGAACAGGAAATTCGCCCGAACAAAGGAAAATCTATCAGTACGCTTCAAAATAAAGGAACTTGGAGAACTCAAGCATTTTCTTGGACTCGAGGTAGATCGAACGCAGAAAGGCCACTAGACAACTAGACAAGGGGGAAGGGCATACGAAAGACGAACAAGTTGCCCCACCCCATCTTCCCTTTTGACTGTCAATCTGTCCAGCAGATCTGGCTCATTCGACGCAGCTCATCCGTAAGGATGGGATCCCTCTACTTCACGTTTTTGGCTTATCTTTTTGTTGCGTTGACGCTTCCAAACCGGCTCCGTCTCCGCCTTCTCCGTTCCCACCCTCCTCGTAGTTCTGTCTGGATCGATAGACCGAGGGCGCTCTTCCTGTCATTCTCAGATTGATTGGTTTGAGGATTCAGACGAGAACATTGAACAAATGATTCTAGGGGTTGAACGCTGCCTCTATCCAGGGAGGAAATGCACTGCTTGTCACATGACTTCCACTTTTTTCTAGGAACAACAGAAGCTGGTCACAAGCGGATTTCTTTGTTTTCATCACATGACTTCGACTGAACTCGAAGTCCTTTCCTCTCAATCAATTGTTGGAAATGAACGAAGGCTATCAATTGATGTTTGTTCACAGTTCTACCCCAAGAGGGGGACTTGACAAAACCGCTTTTGATCTCATTCACCCGTTGGAAAAGCGAAAGCCAAAACCACTGGATTGAAGAAGCCCCTCTTGAATCTGAGCTTGAATCGGATTCCAAAGAATGCACGCATCCACGCTCGATCTACTTTTGATGTCAATCCCCGTTTCGAAATCAGCTTGAGGTGAGGACAAAAAAGCCTACTTTCCTCCCTCCATCTCGTGATGAGAGGAAGCCAACCAAGTGCCCTCATTTCAAAGATTTAGGATTTGCCCGCCTTTCTTGTTGTCGATGTCACCAAAACGGCTATTGTATATATTTATATAACAAGAGCACTCGACGCTGTTCACAGAGTTCTTTTCGTTTTCTTCGTTGCTTGTCGTCATCTTAATTCATGCTCGATGGGGTCAGTGTTCAGTGTAGAGAGGATCGACTGTCTGCTGACCTGAACTCTCTCTAGTGCTCATGAAGTAGCTCGCTTGTTAGTAGTCTCTATCTCAAAGGTTCTCTACTGAGACGGGCGCTGGGGGTGAAGGCAAGGTGCTACGGATTGTTCATGAAGAGCGGGTGAAGGGAACTGACAGTCGACTGGACTGAGCGTTCGATTGGGTGAGAGAAGCAAACTAGATGAATGCAAGTTCAGTCAATAGTCCCCGAGGCTCGGGCCCAGGTTCTCTATTCTATATATGAGACGGGTAGGATTCCGTTCCGTAGTCGAACTCGAGGTGAGACTGATCTCGTAGTCAGCTAGTGCGCTTATCAAAGTAAATCTGTCGTGCTTGAGGTTCAGGTACGTTCATTGGGGAGGAATATTGAAATTGTTCAACGGATTTCCCTGACTTGAATATGCTAAGTGTTCAGTGACCTCGAGTTCGTCAACTTCAATTCCATCAAAACCGAAAGAAGAAAACTCTCTTTTATTCCACGGGGTTGGAGCGAAGAAACTAGACTTCTGTTGTTGCGGAGAGAGAACAGTCTTTCCGGCTTGACTGGAGGACTATAGGGACTAAACCACTTGCGCTGGCTTACTGGGCTCTAACTCTCTTTACTAATACTTCCCCTGACTTGCGGTTGAAAAACCGCTTTGCTACTGGTTCGCATGAACCTTTACTTACTTGCTTTACAGGCCTACTACTTGATCTTTATCGGGACATACTATGACTATGGGGCTCAACAATAACTGTTTCGAGGCAATGGGGAATACGAAGACTTCAATCGTGCACTCGTTACTGGATTGAGAGCGGGCCTTAGGTCTGACTTGATGGCGTGCTTACTTACCACAACTTTCCAAACTTGCTCTAACTCGGCATACTTGACTCACAAGAGAGAACGAGTATTGGACTTCCGCGCTACTGGCTGGTAACAGGCAACGCAACCAAGGCTAAGAACTACGATGATTCGCCTGAGAGCGGGAATTACGGAACTACCGCTTTCGGGGATACTTTCACTGAGACTTGCTACTTCCTATAATAGTTAATAGTTTTAGTTATGTAACCCGACGGAGGTCAAGGAAAGTTTAAAGATAGAATCAAGGTAAAGCCTCATCCAAGCCCGTAGAAGGAGCTAAGAGAAGATTCGCCCGCCCTGTCATTATAAAGAAAGCTCGCCCAGCCACCTAGCCTATTCTCCATGATAGCCGCCCAGTATCTGTTCCAGAATTTTTACTATAGGGTCACGCTCGCTATACCATTCTCGCAGCGTAGCCCCGTAACTTTTACTCCCCTCTAAAAAGAGTACCTTTCGCACCTCTCTTTGTCAGTCGAGCTGCTCTGCTCCTATAACGAGCAAGTGGTATCCTACACCCCTTCCTGAAGGAACCTTGAAACTGTACAAATCACTGGCATTAGAGGCGGGCATAAGGCAACCAAGAGCATGGCTGTCTAGAACACTCACGTTATTGGGCTTTTCTTAGATATAGGTTAAGGCTTTAGGGACACGCTTTCTTGCTTCAAAGGAGTTTTCCAGCATTCCCTCTACTTGTCAGTGCTCTCCACTTCGTCCCTTTTCTTTACCAGCAGTCCTTATGAAAGCAGGTTTCTAGGAAAGGAGGTTCGTTTGATAGACTTTAACACAAAAGCAAGTTCCGGGAATGAAATTACTGGTTCGCCAGGAAAGTTCTTCGCCCTGCCAGTTTCAATTGGACTTTCTTTCGATGGTAGGAGTCCTCAATCTCTCTAGTCGGAGTGAGTCTCCCATTTTGAGATCTTTCTAGTATGAGTGCCTTTTACCAGTGGTTTCTTTGTCTAGTGCCATTGTAATTGAACGGGACCTCACACTTGATGGAGGGACTTTGTTGGATCCCCCAATGGCTTAAACTCCAAAAGGCCCTCTTGGATACCTAGCATACACGGAAGGAGAGCAACTAGACTGGAAACCATGATGAAACTATGAAAGAATAGAAAGAAGGTACCTTTCCAAAGCAAGAGCTGGTGGTTACACGCTTAGTTGTACTGACCGTGAGCCGCCCTCTTATTGATAGAACTGCTAGTCCTTTTAGCCTTCCGAAATATGAATAGGAAATGCTAGCAATGGGAGAACTCTTATACTCGTTATACCCTTTAGACCTGCTATCTCTGCTTTCAAACTAGTTTTTTCACAAGCACTAGAGGATGGGTTTACCACTGGAATCTAATTTGTTGGCTGAAAGGCCCCTTACTACTGCAAGGGTTTAGGATAGGAGCGATTAGGAGAAGGCATTCTATTGGGGCAGGCTTACTAAAAGGAGCTGGCTAGCCTGAAACTGGATATACAGGAATTGGCTAAAAAGAGTTGTTTAGCTTTATCCCTAGCTTGCTTTACTGGCTTGAAAGGACAGGGACTTAAGGTAAAGGCTTTCATTCAAGGACAGAAAGTCTCACTGGTTTGCTGGTTAGACCTATACTAATACTAATTATCATCGGAAGAGTGAAAGAAAGGAGAAGCTGGATCAGCAGCATAAGCGGGAGAAGCTGCAGAAGGAGAAAAAGAAGCTAGGTTCGTTCGAGCTGGAGTTGTTGGTAGCGAGACGGCTAAGGCAGCTAGGGCAGTGAAGTTCGTGCTAAATGACCGAACGCTGGTTGCGAGTCTTCTCCTACTGAGAACAGAGCTGCTGGGTGAATTCTGCTCTGATTCCTGAAAATGGTTGATGGAAGTCTCAATTTCTTTATTCAACAACTAAACCAGCTCCTCATCTACGAAACCTCGTTCTTCCATATGTCTCTTCAAAGACATCTTCGTCTCAGACCTCAAGCCCTTTCCCCATGTTCACCTAGCCTATGGGAAATTCCCTAGTGCTACTGTGTTTTCCTTCAGGGCAGAGAACTTGGATGAATTAGCCTTCCATTCCAATCCAAGACTTCTTTTCTTTATGTACGAAAAAGACAATTGGAAAGGCGAATAAAGAAGAGTGCCCGGCTAAGGTAAGGGGCATCCCCAGAAAAAAATCCGTAGCCCCTTTTATAGCTGTAAGCTCGTCTAAGCCCCTAAGGTAGAGTGTTCGAATGAATATCTGAATAGAGCCTCCTTTCGCTAGTCCTAAACAATGACTTAGTAGCGACTTAGTTCCGTTACTGAGACTGATAAGAGTACGTTCATCAACCTACGTCTGTCTTATTAACGACTATCTCCCATGAAGGTAGCAAGCCAAACGTAAAGCAGGTGTAGCGGTGAAGGGAGGGGTCATCCCCCGACCGACAGAGTAGTGCCCCTTTGTTTAAAAGAATATGTCCGCAAGTGCAGCACCAGAAGGGGCAGTGTAGCTCCTGAAGATATGATCAATCAGTCCAATGGGCACCTGAAGTCTCTGGTATCTCCGGGTTCGAATCCGGAATGAAAGAAGACCCCTTTTGTGCAAGCAACCTTAGTTGAATCCATCCCCAGCCAGAGTATAGCAATCTATAGGTATAATGATGCTACCTGCGAGAATAAAAGCCCCGGTCTAGTCTATGCAATTGAGCAATAAGCCTATCAAGCAAAGCGAGAGGATCGGAGCGAATACTGAGGTGGAACAAGTGTATGTAATAGGCGGGCATGCTTCCTTCAAAGGTCCTTTAGGGCAAGCATCTTTAACTCCTGGTTATATCATATCAAAGCAGACTAATTCATTCATGGCTCTAACGAACCTGACACTTACTAACCCTATCGAGCATCTTCAAACCTCATCTGATCTCGCGTGTTATCATATAAATGTGGAAACATAGTCCATCTGGTAGGTGTGGTTAACTCCTGGTCTGCCTCCTCTGTCTTAGGCTCGTCTGTCTCCTCTGTCTTAGGCTCGTCTGTATGACTTATCTTGTCTAATGTAGGAGGGGTTAGTTTCTGGTTCTACTTTATCTTTATCTAAGAACGTTCTGTCTTCAGTAAGACTAGTCTCTATCTCTGTTGTGTCTTCAGGCATCACCGCTTCCCCAGAATTAGAAGGAGACATCTCTTTTCTTCACGAAGTTTAGGAACTTGGTAACTAGACCGCAGAAAGAAAAGAATAGAATCTTTTACCGCTACATCAGCTGGAGAAGAAAACTCTGCAAAGGAGATTCCTATCCTTTCTCTAGTTGAAGACTAATCTGGATATTCCCGAAGATGCTTGACTTCGAGTTCTTGGAGTGACAGCTTTGTAAACAAGGGTCCCTTACCTCTATTACTTTTCAACTTCATTGATCTGAAAGA
>CANTUT010001368.1:30000-39719 GCA_947687605.1 Reutealis trisperma
AAACTAAAAAAGAGTACTTACCTAAAACATATGATCCCTTATTGAATGGGTCCTACCGCGGGAAAATCCATTTTTTTTTTTCACCCTCAAGTTTAAAGAAAACTTTTATAAAAAATTCCACAGAAAAGGTTTGGATAAATAAAATTCATCTTTTTCTTTTTATTCTTATTACAAATTATCAAGAATTTAAACCAAAAATGGATGTAAAATCAATTTCAACAGAAATTGCTTATTTCTTAAACTTAATTAATGAATTTGCCGGAAAATCAAGATCGAGTTTCAATTTTAAGGGACTTCCTTTTTTTCCAGATCACAAAGAAGAAAAAGTGGATATGGATTTAGAAAATCGAATAAAAATTTTCAAATTTTTATTTGATATAGTTATCGCGAATCCAAAAAATAAAACAATTAGAAATAATTCTATTGGAATAAAAGAAATAAGTAAACAAATTCCTCGATGGTCATATAAATTAATTGATGATTTGGAACAGCAAGAGGGAGAAAATGAAGAAAACCTGGCCGAAGATCATGAAATTCGTTCACGAAAAGCCAAACGTGTAGTGATTTTTACTGATAATCAACAAAATACTGATACTTATAATAATACCAAAGATACAACAAATTCGGATGAAATAGACGAAGTGACTTTGATACGTTATTCACAACAATCAGACTTTCGTCGAGACATAATAAAAGGATCCATGCGAGCACAAAGACGCAAAACCCCTATTTTGGAACTGTTTCAAGCAAATGTGCATTCTCCCCTTTTTTTGGACAGAATAGACAAATCTCTTTTTTTTTCTTTTGGTATTTCAGAATTGATGAAAACAAGATTTATAAATTGGATGTGTAAAAACACGGAATTCGCAATTTCGGATTATACTTATACAGAAAAAAAAACAAAAGAAAGTAAGAAAAAAGAAGAGGACAAACGAGAAGACAACAAAAGAGAGGAAAAAACTCGGATAGAAATAGCCGAAGCCTGGGATAGCATTCTTTTTGCTCAAGTAATAAGAGGTTGTGTTTTAGTAACCCAATCGATTCTTAGAAAATATATTATATTACCCTCATTAATAATAACCAAAAATACCACTCGTATACTATTTTTTCAAATTCCCGAATGGTCCGAGGATTTAAAAGATTGGAGTAGAGAAATGCATGTTAAATGCACCTATAACGGAGTTCAATTATCAGAAAAAGAATTTCCGAAAAACTGGTTAACAGACGGGATTCAAATAAAGATCCTATTTCCTTTTCGTCTAAAACCTTGGCACAGATCTAAGTTAAAATTCCCTCACAAAGATCCAATGAAAAAGAAAACACAAAAAAATGATTTTTGTTTTTTAACAGTTTGGGGAATGGAAGCGGAACTGCCTTTTGGTTCTCCCCGAAAACGGCTTTCCCTCTTTGAACCTATTTTTAAAAAACTCGAAAAAAAAATTAGAAAAATGAAAAAAAAAAGTTTTCGAGTTATAACAATTTTAGAAGAAAGAAGAAAATTTTTTCTAAAATTATCAAAAGAAAAAAAAAACCGGGTCATCAAAAACATTTTTTTTCGAAAAGAAATAATAAACAAACTTTCCAACTCAAAAAGAAATCCAATTTTATTATCTGGATTTAGAAAAGTATATGAATTGGTGGATGAAACTAAAAAAGATTCGACAATCAATAAAAATAACGGGACGATTCAGAAATTGTCTACCCCAATTCGATCTACGGCTTGGATAAATTATTCATTGACAGAAAAAAAAATGAAAGATCTTTCTTCTAGAAGAAAGATAATCATAAATCAAATAGAAAAAATTACAAAAGAAAAGGAAACTCAAATTAGAACCTCAGAAATAAATATTAGTCCTAACAAAATAAGTTATAATGGTAAAAGTTTAAAATCATCAAAAAATCTTTCACAGATATTAAAAAGATGGAATGCTCGATTATCGCATAAATTCCATTTTTTTATAAAATTTTTGATTAAAAAGATATACATAGATATCTTTTTAGGTATCATTAATATTCCGAGGATTAATGTACAGTTTTTTCTTGAATCAACAAAAAAAAAAATTTCTGAATACATTTACAATAATGAAAAAAATCACAAAAAAATTGATAAAACAAATCAAAATACAATTCACTTTATTTCGATTATAAAACAGTCACTTAATAATAGTAATATTTCTGTTATTAATAAAAATTCACAGTGTGATATATCCTCCTTGTCACAAGCATATGTACTTTACAAATTATCACAAATCAAAATTATTAACTTATATAAGTTAAGATCTATCCTTCAATATCATGGCCTTTTTCTTAAGAATGAAATAAAGGATTATTTTAAAGACCAAGGATTTTTTAATTCCGAATTAAAAGATAAAAAATTTAGAAATTTTGTAATGGATCAATGGAAAAGCTGGTTAAGGAGTCATTATCAATATAAATACGATTTAGCTCAAATTAGATGGTCTAGATTAATACCGAAAAAATGGCGAAATAGAATCGATCAACACCATATGGTTCGAAATAAAAAATGGAATTTATATGAAAAAGACCAATTAATTCATTACGAAAAAGAAAATGATTTTGAGGCAGACTCATTGCCGAATCAAAAAGATAATTTCAAAAAACACTATAGATATAATCTTTTATCATATAAATCTATTAATTATGAAAAAAAGAAGGACTCATATATTTACGGATCCCTAGTACAAGTAAATAATAAACAAGAGATTTCTTATAATTACAACACAAATAAAAGAAAATTATTTGAAATATTAGAAAGTATTCCTATCAATAATTATCTAGCGGAAGATGATATTATCGATATGGAGAAAAGCCCGGATAGAAAATATTTTGATTGGAGAATTCTCAATTTTTGTCTTAGAAAGAAGGTCGATATTGATTCCTGGATCGATATCGGAAGCAAAGATAAAAAAAATACTAAGATTAGGACTAATAAGTATCAAATAATTGATAAAATTGATAAGAAAAATCTCTTTTTTCTTACAATTCACCAAGATCAAGAAGTCAATTCATCCAATCCAAAAAAAAACCTTTTTGATTGGATGGGAATGAATGAAGAAATACAAAATCGTCTCATATCAAATTTTGAACTTTGGTTCTTTCAAAAATTTGTGATACTTTATAACACATATAAGATAAAACCATGGGTGATACCCATCCAATTTCTTCTTTTCAATTTTCATCGAAATGAAAATATTAGTAAAAATAAGAAAATCAAGGGGAAGAAAAATGGCAATCCTTTTCTATCTATATCCTCGAATGAAAAAAAATTCATTGAATTAGAGAATCGAAATCACGAAGAAAAAGAATCCGAAGACCAGATGGACTTTGGATCAGTTTTCGCAAATCAAGAAAAAGATATTGAAGAAGATTATATGGGATTAGATATGAAAAAACATAGAAATAAAAAACAAAACAAAAGTCATACGGAAGTAGAGCTTGATTTCTTCCTAAAACGATATTTATGTTTTCAATTAAGATGGAACGGTTCTTTAAATCAAAAAATAATCAATAATATCAAAGTATATTGTCTTCTGCTTAGACTGACAAATCCACGAGAAATTCTTATATCTTCTATTCAAAGGCAAGAAATAAGTCTGAGTATTATGATGGTTCAGAAAGATTTAACTCTTACAGAATTGATAAAAAAGGGGATATTAATTATCGAACCTCTTCGTCTGTCAGTAAAAAATGATAGCCAATTTTTTTTGTATCAAAAGGTAGGTATCTTATTAGTTCATAAGAACAAACAACAAATTAATCAAAAATACAGAGAAAAAATCTATGTTGATAAAAAGAAATTTATCGAATCTATTGAAAGACATCAAAGTCTAATTGGAGATAGAGACAAAAAAGATTATGATTTACTTGTTCCTGAAAATATTTTATCCCCTAAGCGTCGTAGAGAATTAAGAATTCTAACTTCTTTCAATTTTAAAAATCAAAATGATATTTATATAAATACAGAAATTTTCAATGGTAATAACAGTGGTTCCATTTTGGATAAAAGCAAACATTTTGATAGAGATAAAAATAAACTAATTAAATTCAAATTTTTTCTTTGGCCCAATTTTCGACTAGAAGATTTAGCTTGTATGAATCGTTATTGGTTCGATACTAACAATGCCAGTCGTTTCAGTATGGTAAGAATATATATATATCCAAGGTTGAAATTTTAGTTTTAGTTAAGGGTGCATTTTTCATATATCCCATAGGATATCTGATCTAGTATATGAAAACAAAGAGATGGACACGTCATTCTTTTACACTCCATATTCCATTCTGGTACATGGAATTCAATCATGTATCAATTAGATCTAGAAATGAATTTTTTTTTCTCTTTTGTAAGTCGAAACAATAGACCATCCTTTTTATATCTATAACATAACCTTATATCTATAACATAACCGAATAAAAAAAATTGGATTGATTAATGATAAATTTTATTTGACAAATTTTTGAATTACTAGCAAAGAAAGATTTTTGTGTATACCAAATTAAAATGAACTGATATTATTATTTCCATTTTCTATTATTACTGATCAATAAAAAATATCTTAAACTAAAAAAAAAGAGGGGGTACTTATTTTATGGTAAAAAATTCATTCATTTCCGTTATTTCACAAGAAAAAAAAGACGAAAATAAGGGATCTGTTGAATTTCAAATAGTAAGTTTCACTAATAAGATACGAAGACTTACTTCACATTTGGAATTGCATAGAAAAGACTATTTATCCCAGAGAGGTTTGCGAAAAATTCTAGGAAAACGTCAACGATTGCTGTCTTATTTAGCAAAGAAAAATAGAATACATTATAAAGAATTAATTAGCCGGTTGGATATTCGGGAGTCAAAAACTCGTTAATTTGACGAATTTTTTTGAATTATTTGATTTATTAGATCTTGAGATGAACTTTTTTTGTTTTCCGTAATTCATGGAAGAATAAATCGAGGAAATCCCTATGAATGTACCAGCTACACGAAAAGACCTTATGATAGTCAATATGGGTCCCCATCACCCATCAATGCACGGTGTTCTTCGACTCATCGTTACTCTAGACGGCGAAGATGTTGTTGACTGTGAACCAATATTAGGTTATTTACACAGAGGAATGGAAAAAATTGCGGAAAATCGAACAATTATACAATATTTGCCCTATGTAACACGTTGGGATTATTTGGCTACTATGTTCACCGAAGCAATAACAGTGAATGGTCCAGAACTGTTAGGAAATATTCAAGTACCTAAAAGAGCTGGCTATATCAGAGTAATTATGTTGGAATTGAGTCGTATAGCTTCTCATTTGTTATGGCTTGGCCCTTTTATGGCAGATATTGGGGCACAGACCCCTTTCTTCTATATTTTTAGAGAGAGAGAGTTAGTATATGATTTATTCGAAGCTGCCACTGGTATGAGAATGATGCATAATTTTTTTCGTATCGGGGGGGTAGCGGCTGATCTACCTCATGGCTGGATAGATAAATGTTTGGATTTTTGCGATTTTTTTTTAATAGGAGTTGCTGAATATCAAAAACTTATTACGCGAAATCCTATTTTTTTAGAACGAGTTGAAGGAGTAGGTATTCTTGGTACAGAAGAAGCAATAAATTGGGGGTTATCGGGACCAATGCTACGAGCTTCTGGAGTACAATGGGATCTTCGTAAAGTTGATCATTATGAGTGTTACGACGAATTTGATTGGGAAGTCCAGTGGCAAAAAGAAGGAGATTCATTAGCTCGTTATTTAGTCCGAATTGGTGAAATGATGGAATCTATAAAAATTATTCAACAGGCTCTGGAAGGAATTCCGGGGGGGCCCTATGAAAATTTAGAAATCCGACGTTTTGATAAAGAAAGGGGTCCAGAATGGAACGATTTCGAATATCGATTCATTAGTAAAAAAACTTCTCCTACTTTTGAATTACCGAAACAAGAACTTTATGTGAGAGTCGAAGCCCCAAAAGGAGAATTGGGAATTTTTCTGATAGGGGATCAGAGCGGGTTTCCTTGGAGATGGAAAATTCGCCCGCCGGGTTTTATCAATTTGCAAATTCTTCCTGAATTAGTTAAAAGAATGAAATTGGCCGATATTATGACAATACTAGGTAGTATAGATATCATTATGGGAGAAGTTGACCGTTGAAATGATAATTGATACAACAGAAGTACAAGCTATCAATTCTTTTTCTAGATTAGAATCCTTAAACGAGGTCTATGGAATTATATGGGTGTTTGTCCCTATTTTGACTCTTGTATTGGGAATCACGATAGGCATACTAGTAATTGTATGGTTAGAAAGAGAAATAGCTGCAGGGATACAACAACGTATTGGACCTGAATATGCCGGTCCTTTAGGAGTTCTTCAAGCTCTAGCAGATGGAACAAAACTACTTTTCAAAGAAAATCTTTTTCCATCTAGGGGGGATACTCGTTTATTCAATATCGGACCATCCATAGCAGTCATATCAACTCTATTAAGCTATTCAGTAATTCCTTTTGGTTATCACTTTGTATTAACTGATCTAAATATTGGTGTTTTTTTATGGATTGCCATTTCAAGTATTGCTCCCGTTGGACTTCTTATGTCAGGATATGGATCAAATAATAAATATTCCTTTTTAGGTGGTCTACGAGCTGCTGCTCAATCAATTAGTTATGAAATACCTTTAACTCTTTGTGTATTATCCATATCTCTACGTGTGATTCGTTGAAACATAAACTTTTCCCTATTCCTTTCTTTTTAGGAAGAAGGCGAAATGAATTGAATAGATATCTTCATTTTTTATTCATCATTGGGGTTGATGAACTAAATTGGATAGTTATATGAGTGAAAGAAAACAACTTCTAAATTTGCAGTAAAAAATTGAGACTCGTTTCCTATGTACAAGAGTAAAACAGAAATAAACATAAGAAAAAAAGACCGTTCGCCCCAATATTGGTTGATTAGTCATCCTGGCTTGAAGCGGGCTCAAAAGATCAACCGCATTGAGTTGTCACTATCATTTATATGTATTACCATAATGCTAACGGGTGATTGAGCAAAAATGAGTGGATGGTTAGGAACACCAAGATACACAAAGGATTAGTAATAGAGATTTTTAAAATTATCTAAAAGGATATTTTGGCATAATATAAAAGTATATTAATTGGGGCTTTAAGTTGGTAGAAATGATCAGGAAGTACTCCCCATGATTCCGACCCAGAGTATGCTCCTACCCACCGATTAAAGAAATAACTATCAGGAACGAAATAATCCTTTCCTTTTTGAATCCCCTTTTCTTTTTTTCAGAAAGAAGAATTCAGAAAGAAGAATAGGAACGAAAAAAAAAAAGACTCTAATTACAATAGAAAAAAGTAATCTTTTTTTCTTCTTTTTTCCTATACCGATATTCACAGAGATGGAATTCATGTCATAATTCGAAATATCTAATTCGTAATCGAAAACGATAGGTTGAAATATCTATTGGGATTTTTACAAGGAATATTTTCCTTTTTACTAAGAGTATTTTATTGAAGGATTTAAGTTATTACTCAAGAAAGAAAAATTGAAATTTTTAAAGTAAAGGATGAGATCAATTCAGAAGTACTTTTTTTTTAGTATTATAACAGATAGAATTTCATTGCTCGAATTTGGGAACGTCGATAGATTTGGTTTTGATCCTATCTATTCTACAAATATATCAAAATAAATAATACGATCTTTAAATTTATTTATTTATAGCCTTCGAGGAGCCGTATGAGATGAGAATCTCATGTACGGTTCTGTAATAGCGATGAGAACAGTGATGTTATCACCGACTATAATTATCTAACAGTTCAAGTACAGTTGATATAGTTGAGGCACAATCAAAATCTGGTTTTGGGGGATGGAATTTGTGGCGTCAACCTATAGGATTTATCATTTTTTTTATCTCTTCTCTAGCAGAATGCGAAAGATTACCTTTTGATTTACCAGAAGCAGAAGAAGAATTAGTAGCAGGTTATCAAACCGAATATTCGGGTATCAAATTTGGTTTATTTTATATTGCTTCCTATGTAAACTTATTAGTTTCTTCATTATTTGTAACAGTTCTTTACTTGGGTGGTTGGAATATTTCTATTCCGTATATATTCGTTCCTGCGCTTTTTGAAAATAATAAAATAGGTGGAGTTTTTGGAACAACAATTGGTATCTTTATTACATTGGTTAAAACTTATTTGTTCTTGTTCATTCCTATTTCAACAAGATGGACTTTACCTAGACTAAGAATGGACCAACTTTTAAATCTTGGATGGAAATTTCTTTTACCTATTTCTCTCGGTAATTTATTATTAACAACCTCTTTCCAACTCCTTTCACTATAAAAGATTAATAAAAGAATATTTTTTCTATATTCATGATTTGTCTTCAAACAAGAGAAAAAAACAAACATAAAATTATTCATAAATATTCACGATATGTTTCCCATGGTAACTGGGTTCATGAATTATGGGCAACAAACCATACGAGCTGCAAGGTACATTGGTCAAAGTTTCATAGTTACCTTATCCCATGCAAACCGTTTACCTGTAACTATTCAATATCCTTATGAAAAATTAATCACATCAGAGCGTTTCCGCGGTCGAATCCATTTTGAATTTGATAAATGCATTGCTTGTGAAGTATGTGTTCGTGTATGTCCTATAGATCTACCTGTTGTTAATTGGCAATTGGAAACTGACATTCGAAAGAAAGGGTTGCTTAATTACAGTATTGATTTTGGAATCTGTATATTTTGTGGCAACTGTGTTGAGTATTGTCCAACAAATTGTTTATCAATGACTGAAGAATATGAACTTTCTACTTATGATCGTCACGAATTGAATTATAATCAAATTGCTTTAGGTCGTTTACCAACGCCAGTAGTTGACGATTATACAATTCGAACAATTTTGAATTCAACTCCAAAAAAAAATAGGTAAACCGCCTTGATTAATTAAAAAGTACAATTTTTAAACTAAAATTTAGTTTTGATCGAAAGGGATGAAATGGGATTTCTTTCATTTTTCTTGGTCACTAACTACAAAAAGTACAATGATTTGATTGATTGATGAGAATAGCATCGCGGCTAAATTTGGATTGAAAATCTATGAGATTAATATATCTGTAATTCTATCCATAATTTTTTCGAAAATGAAATTTAGATTTATAATGCCTTTTTCGAGAAAGAATGAGATTAGTACAATAGCTGTACCTATAGTAATTTACCCCATTTAGGGTTTAATTTAATTAAGAACCTATTATAAAAAAGTTTTTCCTGCTCAAGTCAATAAGGTCATGAAAAAACAATTCAAAAGTTTTTATCTCTTATTTTACGTGCAATGGATTTGCCTGGACTAATACATGATTTTCTTTTAGTTTTTCTGGGATTAGGTCTTATATTAGGAGGTCTGGGAGTGGTATTACTTACCAACCCAATTTATTCTGCCTTTTCGTTGGGATTCGTTCTTGTTTGTATATCTTTATTCTATATTTTATCAAACTCTCATTTTGTAGCTGCTGCACAGCTCCTTATTTATGTGGGAGCTATAAATGTTTTAATTCTATTTGCCGTGATGTTCATGAATGGTTCAGAATATTACAAAAATTTGAATCTTTGGACTGTTGGAAACGGGGTTACTTCCGTAGTTTGTACAAGCATTTTTGTTTCACTAATTACTATTGTTCCAGATACGTCATGGTAC
>CANTUT010001369.1:7500-102500 GCA_947687605.1 Reutealis trisperma
ATTCTTGATGATATTAGATTCCTACTATAAACTCTTTTTAGTGAATCTCACTGTCTTGGCCAAGAACTTAAGTATTAAAAATAATAAGATAGCATAGGTTCTTATCTTTGTTTAGTCGAGGTAATGAGTTCTATCTTAGCGATCACTTATATCCATACATAACAAATTAGTACTGTCACATACCATATATCCGTACATGAATAGTACGTCTATGTAAGTGATATGTCAAAACGCACACTAACAAACTGCAAGTGCATAGGTCGTTATCAAGTAACAAAGTAGTGAATATGAGTATTGTCTCTACAAGGATAGTGTATAAGTACTAGCGCAAACTTTGACTACTGTCTAGTTGATCAAAATGTAGATTCATCAAACTAAGCTAAATTAATTAAGCTAACCTAAGAAAGCAAGTAAATAATATTGATGGAAATAATCTAGGCAAAGCTAATCTAAATATAAATCCCCCTAGTTTCTTATACATATCAAACAATGGATTGAATTAGACTCTCACTAAATTAGATAAAAACCTTTCTCAAGTAATTAAATCCCTAACTTCCTAAGTATTATTGGGGAATATCTTCTCAACCTATAATCAAATAGGAGCAGCATTAAGTTCAAGAGATTAAGATCCAAAAAAGTTTTCTAGGTCTAACTCTGGCATCCCAATCAACTTTCTAATCCCATGAGTGATCTATCTATACTAGGGTATCTCTACTCGTCCAATATAGAAACAATATCTAATCAACAAGCTAGCAATTGCTAATTAGAATAATAAGATTTATCATGAAAATAAAACAACCAAAGATGAATTGATTAAAGTTTAAATACTTCAATCTATATAATCAAAACTATGGTTCATCTCAAATAGAATTAATTCATATTTAAATTGAAGAACAAAGATGTAAAAAATAAAAGAAGAAGAAATCTCAAACAGATCTTGAAGTTGTTCTTTGAAATCTTCTCTTCAATCTTCCACATCCATTTGGATCTTGGTCTTTAATTCGATTAAGCCCTCAATATCTCTAGCCTTAAGCCTTTCCTATGACTTTAGGGCTTAGCCAACCCTATTAAATCTCTACTTTTGCTCTAGGGTGGCTCCCCCTTAAAATGCTATCTAATCTGATTTATATTGCTGGAATTTAACCTCACACCAATGGAGCCACGGCTGGGATTTCAGTGGTGCCAACGACGCTAGGGGCCCATGAGTGAAATCTTAATGATGCCTCCACCCATGGGAGGCTACTGGATGTATTTCTAATTTGCTATTATCACATGGGTGGAATCCCAACTAGGATTTCAGTGGTGTCTGCCCATCTTCTTCCAAAAGTCAGCATTTTGGTTTGGATCTTTCACCATTTTGAGTCACATTTGGTTCATGGCATCATTTGGCACCGGGTTAACTAAAAGAACTCTTGGAAAAGCACTAAACAAACAAATCAAACTCAATTTAAGGATAAAATATATTAATAACAAGGGGTAAAGTGTAGTCAATTAAGTACTTATCAGTAAGTAGTAATAAATCCTAACGACCTATGTATGAGATATAGTATCCCTTAAGTCAAAGGATTATATGCACTATTATGGCCTAGATGATAAATAATTGATAAGTAGTAAAACCCTATATTATTATCATCTGACATCATAGTTTGACTATTCATCCTATAAATATCCACATGTTTATATCAACATCATATGTCAAGTAGTATGAGACTCACTGCCTCTATAATCATCTATATCACATACTGATTATAGAAAACAAATAGAGGTGATGGTCTTCTAGAATTAATGATGCCCAGTCATTAATCCTACAACCATGAACATATTTAAAATATTTGTACAAGAGCGATATGTCTCTCATATTCTCAACACTTGAGAATAGATCCTCTTATAAATACTTAAGGACTAATTCAATAATATGAAACTCTTTTCACATTATGAATATATTTCTTATGCCATTGGGAATTAATATCTACTATTACATAACTAGTATATGGCTCCTAGGACACATACTGGTATCACAACCCTTCTAGGGTGCATACTCCCCATGCCCTTGTCAAAATTAGAGTCCATCACAATCTCCTTAAAAGGCCACATCCATCCTCCTAGTCTCTATAGCTCCCTCTGCTACAGCAATAGAAGTACCAACATAATCAAAATTACTCACCACAACAGTATCGAAAACCCTATCTTGAGTACCAATAGTTTTGAAACTGCTCCCAAAAATCCTCCCCTACTGTTTAGAAATTGAAGTACCCCTTTCTTCCTTAACTATAACAGTCCTTCTCTAAATCACCATTGTAGTGTCATCCCATCCTCACTATAGTCACAATCTCCTTTGTCACTGCCACCATTGTTTGACTCACTACTGTCGCACTTCTAGTAGATCCCCGAGTCTCCTTCAAAGATCGAGTCACCCTTTTTGTTTATGTTGCAGTCCTCTTACTACCAATGGCTGCTCCTATAGTCTATCCCTTCTCAGCTGCATCACCCTCTATTCCCCTTAGCAAGGTAGCTTAGTACTCTCTCTCAACTAGCCAAACCACCTTTATCAACCACCTATCATACCTCTCTGTGGTCCTAAGTGAAACTCCAAAATGAACAGCATGATAACTCCTTAGCCAGCCACCCCAATAGCTCTAGTGATGGAAGTTATGATTCATACAGACTTCTAGAAAGAAAAATTGGGGGCACATCCTAAGTCCACCTCGTCTGCCTCAAAACCCCATCCCCTAGTGAAAGGTCATTCAAAAAAATCCAACAGGCAAACTACTCAACACCCATGGCCCCTAGTCATAAGAGATCCAATCCTTTACAATTACTAATGCTAACATATGTCCTCTAGGGCAAGCGACAAACAACCATCCTATCCGATCTCTAACTAAGTTTTAATAAGGCATATACAAACTGAAAAGCAGGGATCACTACCTAAAAATTAGCCACACCTATAAAATAACCCAAAACCTAAAATCAATCACCCATAAAACACTCCTAACAGAAAGGGTAAGAATAGATAAATTTTTCTCACCTAGAGAATAACTGGCTAGATAGTCCATCTCTCTAAAACTCTAAACAACATAATCGAGACTCATTAATGTCTCCAATAGCATAATTCCAACCACGGAGCAACTCTACTCCATCTATAATCCTGCACTTCGGCATTATCCTAACTGACGGACCTAAAAATAGATATTTAACAATTAAATAGAAAATCAAGGTCCAAATCTAGAGCATTTGCCTCATATCTCTTTAGCTACCGGGATCATAGGACTCCTCAATCATAGTAGTCAAATTCACATGATTATCACTAACCATCCTCTGGTTTACGACATCCTGAGGTAAGTCCAAAAAACTCCTAAAAATTCATAAAATGCTTGACTTTGAACTCTAGCATCACCAGAGTTGCCTCTGAGTTGTAACTAAGCCATAACATTGAACTTCCCAAAGGTAAGGCCCAATTCCTCTTTAGTAATACCAAAATAGAAAATATGGGCCACTGGATCCTAAAACCTAAAGCAAGCCCCTAAAAAAATCTCAATCCACCCAAACTCCTTATAATGCCACTATGGCAACTATTCCATATTAACCCAAGTTGAGTTTCTCAGTCCATAAATGCATGCAGTGTCTAAAATATGGCCTCCACAATGCAAAAATCACATGAAGATTTGCATTCACAAAGAAAATGTGTAGATTCATCCTTTTACATCCATGCAATCGTCCATTATAAGCATAATCACAAATCATCCATGGCATAGAAAATTAAACAAAAGATCTGCGAATCTTGAAGCATGCATCATCTATGCACAAACATGCATACATATGCAACTATCAGCAACATGCACAATCATGCATAAACAAAGCTAATAACCTCTCTTGAAGCTGACTAGTGCCTCTTCAAAGCTGATTGGCATCTCTTGAGGCTAACTAGTGCCTCCTCAAAGCTGACCAACATCTCTTAAAGTGGACTAATGCCTCTTCAAAGTTGATCAAATTTTTTTGAAGCTAACTAGTACCTTCTCAAAGCTAACTAACATCTCTTAAAGCTAACTAGTACTTCCTTAAAGCTAACCGATGTCTTTTAGTGCTGACCAATGCCTTCTCAAAGCTGACTGACATCTTCTAAGGTTGACCAGTGCCTCTTCAAAGCTAACTGACATTTGCTGAAGCTGACTAGTGCCTCCTTGAAGCTGACCAACCCCTTTCGAAGTTGATTGGTACACTTCGAAGTTGACCGACATCTTTTTAAAGCTTACTGATACCCTTTTATCTAAACCTATCAATTTTCATCCATAAATATCTATAAAAAATAAGAAGACATCCATATGGTTCCTTTCCTGTCTCCTTTTATTTTTGAATTAATGATGTCCTCTACTAAAAAATATCTAAATTCTTACTTAGAAGTCAATCTGGTTCCCTTTTCCATCATCATTCATCTTAAGGTCAACTACATCCTTTATCTAGAAATATCTAAATAATGACATCCCTCTAGTTCTTTTTTCAGTTCATTTTATCCAAAATTCATCCAATTTCTTCACCTAGAAATATCTAATCTAGATGACCCTCTAGTTTCTTTTCTCGCCTTTTCATCATAATCAATCATCTCCATCAATTCACCCAAAAATATCTAGCTACCAGTTTAGCTACCATAAATGTCTAGAAACAATCACTTAGACATCCCTACGATTCCTTTCCCATCTATCTTTATTTTTGAATTAATCATGTCCTCCAACTAGAAACATCTAAATTCTTACTTAGAAGTAAATCTGGTTTCCATTTCCATCATTATTCATCTTAAAATCAACCACATCCTTCACCCATAAATATCCAAACAATGGCATCCCTTTGGTTTCCTTTTTCCATCCATTTTATCCAAAATTCATCCAATTTCTTTACCCAAAAATATCTAATCTAGACATCCCTCTAGTTTCTTTTCTCTCCTTTTCATCATAATCAACCATATCCATTAATTCACCCAAAAATATCTAGCCACCAATTTAGAAATTCCTTTTCTTGCTTCTATTTATCAACCATATTTTTCATCCATAAATTGTTAGAAACAATTGCTTAAACATTCTATAGCTCTTCTCACCATCTTCATTTTTGACAATGTCTCTCACCAAAACATGTCCAAGCACTGACCTAGACATCCCTTTGGTTCCTTGCACCATCCCAACTCCTGGGTTCATAATTATCAAAATTGCTTTTCATACAAAATATTTCTAATGAGGGGTCAACTGTGAAACCTTAATTTCAACACCTCCAAAATTAATTCTAAAATCGCCAAACGCTGACTAGAACATTTCTAGCACCATCTGAGACTTCTTTTGATCCTGATAGGACTTCCTATACCAAATAGTATTTTCTACAAAAGTGACCTAATTTTCTCCTAAACTGACTGCTTGATTATCCTAAAATCAATTTCAAGTCTACCCAAGCTAACTGGTGAATTTTCTAAACTCTGAGACTCCAAAAACCTAACCCAGGAGTTCCAAAAATTGACCAAAACATCTCAAAATTAGAGCCAGGCCCATTCCAAGTGGTAGCCACAAGTTGCACCTAAGGCCTGCCATAAAGGCCTATGCGGTGGCACACCTCTCTAGCATGGTTGGCCCTTTTTTTGTCCCAAAAATAACACTTTTACCTTCTTTCCAGCCTTACCCATCACTGTCTTTTCACCTTTTCATTGCCCAACATGCCCCTCACCCCATTTGCCTATAAATAAGCCATCCATTTCTCATTTCTCCTAACACTCAAAAATTGATATTAATTGCTATCTATCAATTTTTCTTCTTCTTCTCCCTCCATCCACTCTCTAATTAATTAATTAATTAATTAATTTCTTCAACCAAACCAAGTTAATTAGTCTTTTTAATTATCTAAAATATTTTTAATCGCTCAAATTAATTAATTAATTAATCTTTTAATTAATTAATTAATCACCCTTTTTTAATCATCTTAAATCAAAATCTTTTTTATCCACCCACTATTTTAATTAATTAATTATTTTAATTAATTAAGCCACCCACTAATCATTTTTGGTTAATCAAATCCTTAATCAATCTAACCATCTGGTCTTGATAAAATAGAATTTCAGTCCAATAAAACACTTTCTCTATCCCATCCACCAAAATCTAAAGTATTTTTCATTAACACATCTCCTAAACCAAAATTAATTTAATCAATCTATAAACCTTTCCACTTAATCATAAAATGAACTACGTAGGTTTTGATCCCTATTCAATGAGGTATGTAGGCACATTTGAAATTTAAATCCAAATTTCAAATCCAATTGTTCAAATTAAATTTATTTTCTATTTTCCAAACATAATTAATTATTTTCTAAATGATATTTGTAAGGAAATCTGTGGTCTTCCTAGAATCCCATAAAGGTTAGAGAAGACATCCCAATTTTTGATTAATGTAAATACTTTAATTGGAATTAAGAAGTGATTATACAGTTCTTCTAAATCCATAAAGATTAATGAGAACACTCTCCTTAATTTGTAAATGTTTTATTAATCTTCCATACACCATGCATTCATATTATACCATATTCATGCATTTTATTATCATTCCATAAATGTCATTAATGAAATCAATATTCTAAGTTAAATTAAACTTAAGAGCCAAGTCATGATTATTTTAAACTAAAAATCTAGTCCCCGAGCTCAACCTAATTCAAAACTAGTGATTTATCTTTGGGTAAATTAATTGAAATTAATGAATTAGAGTCAATTGAGTTTTTCCTTAATTTTCTATTTAAAAATAAATTAAGGTAGTAACTCCCAAAATCATTTTCAAAATCAACCAATCAAAACCCGAGGGTTCCAATTGTGAGCACCGAAACTCATTTCATGACCTCCTTAAAAATCACTCACCTTTCCTTAAGGCAAATTTCTCCTGAGAAAGTGAAGGATATTCAGGCAAGGTCTCATAGGTACTTATGTATGTGGTTTTCTTGGCAAGTGGAGCCATCATAAGATTCTAAGTGAGAGGGAATTCAGAACTTGGGAGGATAAGTTGCCATGACTATATTGTCACAAAGAGGGGAATATGTTCTCAATACAAAGTCCATCTCATTCACTTTATTTTCAATCTTCGACATGACTTCCCTAACTTTCCTCTCTAGCTATGTAGGGTCATCATTATTGTTAAGTTCTTTGTTTGACCATTACTCTATCAAACCATCCTAGAGATAACCTTCTAGATTTAGGGTTGTAGGTGCTTTTCTGGTATTCAATTTCATTGAGTCATCAAGGGTAACAACTTGTTTCCCTTTGTCCATAGTTTTTAAACCAGCAGGTAGGGTAGGTGGTCTTTGCATTTAAGAAAGGGCTTAGTGGCAATGAGCTATTTTAGTTCTTTGAATTAGGAAGTAAATTCTATGAAGGAGATGATTAGTGTTTGGGTTAAAGCAGGGTTATTTTGCATCTGGTGATGGAGCATTAAGGTTAGGAATTGCTGCTAAGGTTTGGTGATGGTTTTTCTGAGTTCCCTCCACTTCAAGCTCTAGAGAGAATATGTTTAGGCCTAAGCCAAGGTTACTAGAGCTTGGGTCCACAGGATCCATGAGGATGTTTGAGAGTTTCAACTGAAAAATCCAAAAAAGGTGTTCCATGCTCATGGCACCAAATGATGTGAGCTAGACTATAATGGGCAAAGCCAAACTAATGTATTCGATTGTGGCTGAACTACCAATGCTTGCAAAAACAAAAAAGAGGTGACCAAGATATCTACCTAGATGAACTCTCTGATGCTTAAATTAGAATGTGTATGATGTTGTTTTCTTAAAGGAATATAAGAACTAGAGAGCTTAGGAATACATAACCTATGTACTGGAATGCCTAGTCATATTTATAGGGGATAGACTTGAGAGCAAGCCCCTAAAATTTAAGACCACTAGGGTATATAGAGAGTGGAGAATGTGGTCCCTAGAAATCCAAAAGTAGAGATCGTGGCAACATGTATAGGTTAATCCAAGTATCTAGCTTGTTTACTTGATGAGATTGGGCTTAGAGGGCAATCTTGACATTTGGACAGATGGTTCGGAGAGACTGATCATTATTAGGTGAGCTCTAGCTCACTTTGGAGCAGGCAATTCGGATGGATGTGTATCAGAAACAATTGCACTTTGTGAGGCCTCGCCCGAGTACTAGTCCAATCCGCTAAAGGGAATCGAAATGCTCATTTGGGAAAGAACTCATGAGGAAGCCCTTGAACTTACCTTTAATAGATTTGAAAATTATTTTTAGGAGTCACTACCTTAATTTATTTTTACTTGGGAAAATATAAGGAAAAAACCCATTTGACTCTAATTATTACCTAAAACCAAAGATCACTAGCCTCGAAACCAAAAAGGATTCGAGGACTAGGTTTTCAGTTTAATTTAACAAAATAAGTTTGGCCAAGTAACATAAAAGTAACTTAAAATATATTTCTTGATCAATTTAAAATGCATGAATAGTTTATAATATGCATGATCATTCAATCCACAAAACTTATACACAATTAGAATTCAAAATAAAAGATAGTTAATATTACAGTGAAATCCAAAGTGAGGGAATACCTCTTATAGCCCTTATGGGTTCTAAGGAAGTCACAAATTCTGCAAACTAATCATAATAACAAAGTAAAGGAAAGCAAAATAAAAGTAAGTGAAGAAGGTGATAAAAGGATAGTTGATTAATTTTAATTGGATTCGATACTTGAACCAAGCATGCCTACGTATCCCTTTGAATGGGAATCAAAATCCATGTAGTTCTCCCATCTTACGAAGGGGTTAGTTTAGCCTAGCCACTTTATCATGTTTTGATTGATTAAAAGAGGGTTGAGTTAATTAATTCATTCAATTGATTACCAAATTGATTAGCTAGCAATCTAGATGAATCAATTTAATTAACTAACTAAAAGAAGTAATGAAATTAAGGGAAAAGAAGCTTACCTCAGTTGGCGGGCGGTGGCTAGCTTTAGATGGCAGGCGGCGGCTAGCTTCGGATGGCGGACGGTGGCTGGCCTTGGATGGTAGGTAGTGGCAAGCTTAGGATGGTGAAGGGCAGGTGGCAACTACCATTGGATGGCAAGCGGGACCTAGCCTTGGGTGACAGACATGAGCCTTGGGCAAGAGACTTGGCTCAAACAGGCAGGCGGCGGAAAGCCTTAAACTAGTCGAGTAGGAATCAAAGAGAAACCCCTCAACTCGCTTTGTAAAGCAAGGAGCAAATGCAAAGCATTTTGCTTAAAATAATACTTTTCAAGCTCTAATAGTTGGTATTTTGAAGTGTGGGGAGGCCATCTATATATAGGAGGAGGTTTGGAGCATAGAAATTGTTCAAATATGATGTGGGATTGCAAAAAACCAAATTTTCGCCAAAGTTGCCATAGAGCCCATTATGACGCCGCAAAGCTCTTTGTAGTATCGCAGAGCTCTTTGCAATAGTGCCGTAGAGACCTTTGCGATTCTACAGAGGGTTTTACGGCAATGCCGTAGATCTCTGTAGCAACGGGCCTCGCTTTCACCCATTTTGCCCGTTCTTGCTCGTTTCTCGTCCGTTTTTTATGATTCTAATTGTGTTGTACTCATTACTCAGTCCCAGACGATCTAAAAGGGTTTAAATACCAAAAAGAAATATTTTGATTTTTTCCATCTCAAGTGCTTCTAAGGTTCAAATGCATACTGAAAGATGTAAAATTAAGGGTTCACAGCTGCCCCCTCATCAGAATTGTCTTTGTCTAAAAGACAATTATGATGACAGTGAACTTAAGGATGAAGAGGATGCCCCTAGTATATTTGGAAACGACAGGAAATTCTGATAAGTGTGAAATGAAAAGGATGCCCCCGATACATTTAGAAGCGGAAGGAATGTTTGGTTCAGGCATCAAATCCAATTAAAATTAATCAACTATCCCCCTATCACCTTCTTTACTTATTTTGGTGTTTATTCCTTTGCTTTATTATTAGGATTAATTTGGGGAATGTGTGACTTTGCTAGTACCCATAAGGGCTAGAGGTGGTATCCCCTATGCTTGGAACTTTATTTGTAATATTAATTTTACTTTAGATTATTATTTGTATTTATTATTAGAATCAATGATCATACAAATTATAAATTGTTCATGCATTTTACTTGTTCATGAAATATATTTTTAAGTTACTTTTATATTACTTGGCCAAACATGTTTTGTTAAACTGAAAACCTAGTCCCTGAATCCTCTTTGGTTTTGAGGCTAGTGATCTTTTTCCTTTAGGTAATGATGGGAGTCAAATGGGTTTTTTCCTTATATTTTTCCAAATAAAAATAAATTAACGTGGCGACTCTAAAATGATTTTCAAAATAAGCTCGAGGGCTTCCTTGTGAGTTCTTTCCCAAATGAGCATTTCAATTCCCTTTAGTGGATCGGACCGGTGCTTGGGTGAGGCCTCGCAGTTGGCGACTCCGTTGGGGACAAATTTTCTTTTTAAAGAAAAAAAATAAGAAGACTACTAATTGGTTTAAAAAAGTTTGGCCTTTTAATATAATTGTAACTTTACATGCATCACTCGCATAGGCTCTTTACCATTCAACCTAGTTCTAGGAAAACAATGGATAGTGAGTAACATCGAGTGGGTAACCCTCCTTAGGTCTATTCACCGATAGTGAAATCATCCATCCTGCAACAAATCCTTTGATCCTTTCAAAGGTGTAATGAGTATGTACGTACTGTTGGACCCACGCGAGGCTCTTTGACTCACATGTGGTTAGGTATATCACTGCTCTAGTGTGACGAGACCCCAAACCAAGCTACTTTGTCCCTTTTATGCAATGAACTTAGAACTTGGACCTTAGGTTATATGTACCATAAAAGAAGCCTTATTGTATTTATGAAATGACATTTCATTCATGCACACATACATTCATCATCCAAGAACCTTGAAACAAGTGGAAAGCTCACTAAGCCTATGGTTCACTAAAATACCCATCGCTAAAAATACTAATGCTAGCCCAAAGGTCTGTCATCTTGCTGCATTACCTTGGTCTTATGCTCAGTTTGTCTACCTTTTTCCTTATCACAAGGTACCTAAGATGGCTAAGGGAATAAGTGGATTGAAAGAAAGTGGTTTGAATGCAACTAATACAGAGGAAGAGGCCCAGTTGAATTCATTCTTAACAAATCTTCTCTTAAAGCAAGAAAGAAATTTCAAGCTGTTTTGAAAGCCCAGTGAGCCCAGTTTAAAGGGCAGAGACAGTCCATTTTGGAGGAGGTTTAAGTTATAATGAATTGAGCTGGCCTTGGTTCAAATACTACGCCAAACCAAACCATTCCAAGCATGACCCAAGTTGTTACAAATACCTCCTTTTCCCCCAATGTCCATATTGACTTGACCGATAAAGGAAAGGCTACAATTGATGCACATCCAAGTATCATCTCACCCTCTATCCCAATTCCAGATGTTACCCCATCACTTGTCACTTCTCAAATACCAAATGCCACTTATTCTACCACTCCTCCTTTGAATCTTTTTCAATGAGAGGAATTTTCTTCCCATATGAATACTAAAGCCTTATGGAAATATTTGAAGTCATGGAAAAGACCCTCAAAGGCATTAAGAAACATGATGATGTGATTGATGCCAATTCTTTAGCCCTCTTTCCTAATGCCAAAATTCCACCAAAGTTCAAAATGCCAATGCTGGATAGATTCAATGGGACAACATGCCTTAAGACACACTTGAAGATGTATATGGGGGCAATGGCTCCTTTGGAGGTTGATAATGAGCTCTTTGCCCAATTGTTTCGACAATCTCTCATTGGAGCTGCTATAAAATGGTTTTTAAACCTGGATATAAGTAAAAAGAGGACTTAGGATGATATTTGCAATACATTTGTGAAGCAGTATGAGTACAATATTGAAGTGGATATCACAAGGAGAGATTTGGAGACTACCAAGCAGAACCCGAAAGAATCTTTCTCCTCATTCCTTATAAGGTGGAGAGAAAAAGTAGCCCAAATAGTGAATCAACCAACTGAACAATAGCAGGTTGATATAATTGTGAAGAACCTTTTGCTAGTATACCAAAATCATCTCCTCACACAATACCTCCCTAGCTTCAAAGCCTTTATTGCCATTGCCTCCAATATAGAAGATTTTATCCAAAGTGACCACATCAAAGATGACACCACCCATAATAGATACAAGAAGAGTACTCCCTACTAAGCTAATGTCACTGCTTCAAATAATAAAAGGGAAGGGGAGATATCTGCCATTTCTCATCATCAGCCATCAAGATTGGAAACAAGGTCCTTTACTGAGTTGGGGGTTCCTCTAGTTGTGGTGTACAAGAAAGCCTTAGAAGCCAAATTAATTAAGCCCCTAGAACCAAGAGCTCCTCCTGACCCACTTCCTGGAAATCACAATCCTAATAAATACTATGAGTATCACCAAAGGGCTAGGCACAAAACAGAAATGTGTCAGAATTTGAAGCATAAAATACAAGATCTTATAGACAGTGGGGACATTATACCTCCCAAACAAAGACCCAACATTTCTACCAATCCTCTCCCTAACCACCAAATTAACGTCATCACCGTCACCAATCTCAAAGTTGATCCTATCTTTTTATTCGATCAGATTCTGAATATTGTTGTGTTTTGGATTTGAGTAATCTTATAGAAGAGATTGTTACTATAACCAAGAGTGGCAGGATCCACCAAGCACCTATCCAACAAGATAACCAGCCACCTATCTAACCTATCCCACCCCCTGCTAAGAAAATGAAAGGAAGTATTGAACCTGATAAAGATCCTATCCTTAAGCAGCTAAAAAAGACCCAATCCAACATATCTATTTGGAGCCTTATTCAATCATCTTACCCTCATCGCCAAGCTCTTTGCAAGGCATTGAATCAATGCCAAGCTCCCATAGATATCACCCCTGAGACTTTAGTGGCTTCTCTCACCAACACCACAAAAGCTACGTCTATCTCTTTCAATGACCATGACTTACCTAAGGGGGAGCTAAATCACAACCATGCCTTATACATAATAGTCCTTATTCAAAGGAAAATAGTTCCTATGGTATTGATAGACAATGGGTCTGCTTTGAATGTCTGTCCATTAAAAGTGGCAAGTTGTTTGGGATTAGAGGCTTTGGACTTCACACCTTCTGACCAGATTGTAAGGGCATATGACAACACAAAAAGGGAGATCCTAGGTGTGGCTACCTTGGATGTCATCATTGTACTTGTTACTTATCCTATTCCATTTCAAGTTATTGATGTACTAGCATGCTTTAATCTCCTCCTTGGACGACCCTAGATACATCAAGCCAAGACTATCCCCTCTTCCCTCCATCAAAAGTTGAAATTCCCTTATGGATCTTCTATTGTCACTGTTAAAGGGGATATGCATGGGAAAAGTGAGGTCCCAAGCTTTGTGCCAATTCTGGAGATACAACCTGAGTTGCCAACTCTGCCATTATCAGGTTTGCTTTTGAGACAATACAATTCATAGAAAAAGGAGGTAAAGAGCTTGAGCTTGTGCCTTTTGATTTCGATCCTCATGGAAATATTATTATGGCTAATATGTTGAGAAAAATGAATTATTTTCCTAGATTAGGACTAGGCAAGAAGCACAAGGAGTGAGCCAGTTCAAAGAATACCCTGTGGCTAACCCGTCATTCGGTCCTGGTTACAAGCCTAAAAAAGAAGATATGGTTGAGGCAGAGAAAAGGGCTAAAAAGAAAATGGCAGCCCTCAAGAAAGGTGAGTCGTATGATTAGCCCATGCACCCTTATTTCAAAACACTTAATGGATACTTTGTGAAGGAGGGTGAAAATTTCCCATACTATGGTTTTCCAGAACCTTAGGTCAGTCCCATTACTAAGAAGCTAATCCTTGGTTTTAAACTCTTCTTTGATGTCTGGTTTTCTTTAGAAGACTATGAACTAGTTTTCATGTTGGAACAAGATTGGGAGGATAATATGGAGACTACTCTATTTGAGCAAATTTGCATGATAAGAGATGAAAATGTGGCTGACTTAACTAAATTCATCTAAACAACTCAAACCCAACCTAACAACTGGTATTATAAGAAGAAAGGAGATGGTGGCAAGTCCAAGTCAAAGTCCGAGCCGAAGTCCAAGTCCAAATCCAAGTCTAAACCAAAGTCTGAGTCCGAGTCAGAATTTGAGTTTGAGTCAGAACCTGAGTCAGAGTCTTGTAGTTTCGATTCTTCATTTGAGTCGATAGTCAAACCTTTTGGTTTTTCTTTTAATTTTGCTGTAATAATGGATAACATCTCTTTTATTCATAATAAAAAGCTCAACTTTTCTTCTTATGATCCTGTGTTTCCTGTTTCCTTTCCTTTTCCTTGTCTTGAATCCAATTTGAATGAAATATTAAATGAAATAAAAAATGGAAAAGAATAATAAGTTTTGGTATGAATGAAAAACCAAAAACCAGATTCATTGCATCATCATATCATGACAAGGACAGCTTGGGTAAAATGATCCAAGACTTCTTAGATTGCTTTGCTTCGGAACCCAAGGATTTGACTAGGCTAGATCCAGCTATAGTTGTTCATAAAATTCCTACTTATGAGCATGTAAAGCCCATCAAATAAAAGTTGCAATGACTAAAGCTAGAGTTATCCTTAAAGATCAAGGAATAAGTCACCAAGCAATTAGGCAATGGGTTCATTGAGCCAATCACATATCCTTCACGGTTAGCAAATATTGTTCCAGTATCGAAGAAAGATGGAAAAGTTAAGATGTGTGTAGTGATCGGGATTTGAATAAAGCTTGCCCTAAGGATGATTTCCCATTACTTCACATTAACTTATTGGTTGATCGCATGGCCAGATATAAAGTAGTCTCCTTGACTGATTTATATGCAGGGTAAACCAAATTCAGGTCCATCCTCCTGACAAAGAAAAGACTGCTTTTGTGACTGAATGGGGTACGTACTACTACTGGGTTATGCCTTTTGGATTGAAGAATACGGGGGAAACTTACCAAAGGATGGCTACCATAATCTTTTATGACATGATACATAAGGATGTTGAGGTATATGTTGATGACATGGAAATCAAGTATGAAATAGCAGAGGATCACCTAACGCCTTAGGGCAATTTTTCTCTAGACTTTACCAATATAATCTCAAGTTGAATCCCACTAAATGCATATTTAGGACATCATCCAGAGTGTTTTTGGGGTATATGGTTAGTAAGAGAGGAATAGAGGTAGATCCAGCAAAGTTGAAAGCTATTTTAGAGATGCTAGCACCTAAGATAGAAAAAGAAATTAGAGGCTTCCTTGGACCACTACTATACATTAGCCAGTTCAAAGCTCAACTAGCAGATGTCTGTGGTCTAATCTTCAAGTTGTTAAAAAAGGGAACCTTTAAGCAATGGAATGGTGATTGCCAAAAAGCTTTTAAGAAAATTAAAGAGTACTTGCTAAGCCCTCCTATATTAGAGCCTCCAAGACTTGGAAAGCCTCTACTACCGTATCTCTCCATCATAGAAGAAGCCATAGGGGCAATGCTCACCCAAAATGCTGCTAAATCACAAAAAGAAAATGCCATTTATTACGTAAGCAAGCACATGCTCGCTCATGAGCTCAAGTACAATCAGATCGAGAAGTTATGCCTTGCTTTAGTATGGATATGTCATAAGTTTCAGCATTATTTGAGTTCATATACTACCCATGTCCTAGCTAACAAGAGTCCCTTAAAGTTTCTTATGGAAAGACCAGTTCTTGACAGTAAGATGGCAAGATGGATGGCGATTCTCGCAGCTTTTGATTTAAAGTATTTCCAGAGGAAAGCTATAAAAGGGAGTGTGATAGCAGATCAATTAGCTACAGGCCTAATAGATAGTAATTGAACAGAACCAGAATTTCTCGATGAAGAGATCATGCAAATTGAGCCTGAAGTTTGGAAATTATTCTTTGATGGTGCAGCTAATAGCAAAAGGTATGGTGCTGGAATTGTTATAGTCGCTTATGAGGGAGAAAATTTGCTTATAGCTGTCAAGCTAGCTTTTGAAGTGACGAATAATGAGGCAAAATATAAAGCCTGCATAGCTGGCCTAGAGGTTGCTATGAATTTAAGGATTGATTATCTGGAGGTCTATAGAGATTCAAATCTAATTGTGTCTCAAGCACTTAGGAAATGGAAGAAAAGATAATAGCGTTTGGTTCCTTACCATAAGCACTTGGATGATCTCATAGAAAATTTTCATGATTATCTTTCCATTATTTGCCTCATGCCAAAAATCAATTCACAGATGCTTTAGCAACAGTTACATCAATGCTAAACATGAGAGATGGGGAAATAATCAAACCTGTGGTGATTGAAGTGATGCGAGAACTAGGGTATTATACTTTGTGCATGAATATTTAACTGGCTGATCAAAAACCTTGGTTTTGGAACATCTTTAACTACCTTAAGAATGGGAAGTATCTGGAGGGAGCGTCTAAATCAGAATGTCAAACTCTAAGACAGTTAGCAAGCAATTTCCTACCAAATGTATATGTTTTGTATTAAAGGGCATGGGATAACATACACTTGAGATGCGTGACTGAAGTGGAAGCTCAACAAATCATGGAATGGGTCTATAGAGGGGAAAAGGGATCACACATGAATGGGATTGCATTGGCTTAGAAAATTACAAATCTAGGATATTTTTGGCTCACTATGAATGAAGACTGTGCGAAGTTTGTACGAAGATGTCATAAATGCCATATTTATGCCAAACTATAGAAGCAACCTCCTATGTCCTTGCAGCCCATAACCACCCCTTGGCCTTTTGCAACTTGGGGCATTGATGGTATAGGAAGAATAAGCCCCAAATCATCTGCTAGTCATGAGTACATCCTTGTAGCAATTGATTACTTCACAAAGTGGGTAGAAGCGGCACCTTACCGTGTACTGGATTCAAAAAGAGTGCACATTTCATCCAAACTAACATCCTTTGTAGGTTTGGGCTACCTTTTGAGATTATTACATATAATGGGTCTCATTTCCAAAAAGAAGTAGTTCATCTCTTGAAAAGGAAAAAGATCCAGCATCACATATCATCTCCTTATCGACCACAAACTAATGGGGCAGTTGAAGTAGTATCAAATCCCTCTTACAAAAGATGACTAATAATCACAAGCACTGGCATCAACAATTACCATTTGCTCTATGGGGATATAGGACCTCCATCTGCACACCAACTGGGCCAACTCCTTACTCATTAGTATATGGAATGGAAGCTGTGCTGCCGATTAAGGTGGAAATCAGATTAGCCATAATCATTAGAGAAAGTCAGATTGATGAGATAGAATGGATTAAAAGTTATCATGATCAGTTGAATGCTATTGCAGAAAATAGAATGGATGCATTGTATCGACTACAAGGTTATCAACAAAAGTTATCCCGGCATTTCAATAAGAAAGTGAGGGACAAGGGACTACAAGAAGGAAACCTAGTCTTAAAGGAAATCTAAGCCCCAGCGAATGACCCTAGAGGTAAATTTAGACCAAACTGGGCTGGACCTTATGTGCTTAAACGCATCATGTCAAGTGGAGGTGCCATTCTCATGGATTTGGATGGAATTGAATTCTCCAACCCTTGCAACTTGGATCAATTAAAGCAATACTTCGTGTAATGATGCATTGTAACTAGAACTACGTGGACCTGATTCTCCAAAACAATAGAGAAAAGTATGTAATAGAAATAAATTATGTAAGGAGATATGTAGGTAGCCCTCATTGGGTGTGGTCCAAATCATTAATAAATTTTCTTTGTGCCTAATTTTGTTGTTTCAATGCAAATAATAATAATAATAATAATAACAATAAAAAAATGATGATGATAAAAAAGAAGAATGAAAAAAATAGAAAATACTGATGTTTTATTCAAAATTGGATTTAAGACGAAACTAAGAGTCTTATTCATTAAAATAAGAAATCAAAAAATTCTGCCTTAAATAATAGATCTCCTAATCATTAGTAGTCCCCTCCACAGAAGTGTCATCTTCTATCTCTTTGAGTAAGGTCACCCTCCTTATCTTCTCTAATGGCCAAGATGTAACAATCCACCATAAAGTATAAGCCTCTGTCTTATCAAAACAATAAGATGGAAGAACAACATGAAAACCGTGGGCCCATCCATTGGTAACAGCCCTAGCCATAGTGGGAGTGATGAAAGAAGATTCAAAGATAGCTCCGTCCGGGGGCACTCCTTGTGCATGACCCATCTGGCGCATCACCCTTGTTCCTTGGTAAAATGTCACCATATGCAAACCCAGTAAATAAACCATCCTATAGCTGTAACTCATAGTCATAAACTTCTTGATCTTATACCAAGGACAAAGCCACAACAATTCCTGGGGGTTGAGTTTAAACAACCATTTAGTCCATTCCTTTTCAGATTTAAACTTCCTTACTATGGTGCAAGACCGATACTATGAAGCCAAGTAGTCCTTTTTAGTAGAAGGGGCAACCACCTTCAGATGATCCCTTAGCCAAATCTGTGTAGAAACATAGCTAAGTAAGAAATGAAAAGGGAAAGAGAAAGGAAAAGGAGGAGGAAAAGCATACCTGTAGAATAATTAGACTCATAAACCAAGGCCCATCACTTTTGTAAGCTCAATCAAAACTAAGGATTGTCTCTGCTAAGATGCTCCCAGCTATAGAGTGACCTTCGGCCATATGAAAAATCAGTTTGATTATCTTAATATCCCCCCAACCAGTTGAACCTATAAAGAGATATCCGACAGTTAGACAAAAAGCTAAAGCATTCATTTGATGATCCTGCCATTCCTTATCCTCAAAACCTCGAGGATCATAGAACTTGGTAATTATAGCAGTCAGGTCCACCCAATCATTCACAACCATAGGGATAGTAGTTGTAGTGTCTAATCCCAAGAGCCTCAGAAATGAATTGAAATACACCACTCTCATTATGGGGGCAGCCAAGTCAGCCTCAGAATTAGATCCTAGTGACACATTGAATTCTTCAAAAGTAGGGCACATTTAATCCATACTAGCCCCAAATTTAAAAATATGTGCTTCAAGATCCCAGAATTTTGGACAAGCCCTCAAAAAGTCTTAATCTAATCGAACCCCCCTTAAGGTTGGCATGGCACTAATACCAAAAGTCCCTAAGTTAATGCACTCCACTTGTTCAAGGTTTTTGGTCCATAAATGCATTAAATGGCTAAAATAGGGCTTCATGAGTGAAAAGAAAAGAGAAATTAGAGGAAAAGATGAGAAAAAAGTAAAGAGAATAGAGCAGGAAAAGTGTTATAAAAGTTGAATTGTAGTTGTGAGGATTCTAAACCATGAGAGGGGTATATATAGGGGAAAATTAAAGATTTTTGCTAGGGTTGCCATAGAAGAATGTAGGTTTGCTTAAGTATTTTTGCAACACTGTTGCAAACGTCTATATAGTGCCGCGAGCCTTTCTGCAGCAACCACACAAGGCTATGCGGCATCGCACTGGACGGCCGGCTATCGCACCTCTACCGCATGTCACCGTAAGCTACCGCGACCCTCCCCTTTTATAGATTATATAGTATTTGAGGGAAATTTAATGAAAAATGAAGGAGAGAGCAAAAGGGAAAGAGGGTGGAGCCCTATCACACGTTCATTCATAGAACAAGTGCATTCATAACAAACATAAGTCAAATCCTTGCATAATCAAGTCATAACATCCATGCATCATATTAAAATAGAACATGAGTCAAGTTTCGCGTCAACATGCATGCATGCATATATAATCATGCATAGAGTCAGTATAACATCTGCATAATAGGAGGAAAGCTAATGCTAGCCTCGCTTATGTCTCCTCCTTCGATCTGCATCATCTCCCTCATCACGACCACTTAGAGTGAGAGTCATAGACAATGCTGTCCTTAAGCAATGAACCATCTCATAGTTATGGTGAGCCTAATCCTCAGGGATCTACATAAGGAAAATATGAGTAAGAAACTATATTAAGTGACAAAAAGCAAGCTCAGAAAGGGGGGCAGAAGCACATACCTCGCCTATATGATCTAGAAATGGGATAAAATCAACGGGGAGGTCATTAAGGATCTCATATCAAGCCAAGCCATGATCAACAGAAACATAATTCAAGTCCTCTCTTGCCCATAAGTAGACGGGAAAACTTGCCTGCTCACTTGGTCTCGCCCTATCAGAAAGGGCATCTGCAACAGACCTTAGACCACCACTCCTCCTAGTAGCAGAAGTATGAATTGATCCTGTCGTAGAAGATCTATAACTAGAATGGGCCCGTCCTGGAAGAAATGGGACGCAAGGTAGTAGGCGATGCATGCAAAAGCTCCTATAGTCACCATCAAAATCCAAGAAAGGCTTAATTGGAAGGCTTGCTACTAATGAATCCTGTTCAGGGATGCGCGATCCTTATCGCATCTCAACAGAGGGGTCAACTGGGATAATCCTCTCTCCTGTAATCTAGCCATGAACTTTCTCACCAAGATAAAACATGGAATCAATGCGGAAGTGCAAAAAGAGGTGGCAGGAAGACAAAGCCACACCAAGCTCAAGATATAGAGTGATAAAGTTAAGCCTGTCAGCGAAAGGTAACCACTGGACCTATGAAAAAAAAAAAGAACAGCAGAGAAAAATAGAATATCAAAATGAGTGATGAAGATGGTGTGCCAAGCATGTATGCATACCTGTGATGATACTAAATGAGAGAAGAAATCTCGAATATGGCAAAAATCATATCTCTCCTGATGATGACAATTCTATGTCCGCGAAAGATAGCCACTCGGAATATGATTTGCTGTACAATCCCTCAAAGCAGGAGTAAGAAAAGGGAAGTGCTCGTAGGCCCAATACTACGCAAAGGAAAATAATCATAATACACAAGGATAAATGTGTACAAGACAGAAGTAGAAAGATAGAGGCATACCTCCCAGGTGATATGAGTCCCTCTTAAAACAACAAACACTCCTTGAGACAGATCAGACATCTCTCAGTACATCATGCATAAAGCTGCACCTCCCTAGTCAAATTCTCCAATAACAGATAAATCCTCCAGTGAGCGCAGAATGTTCAGATCAATGGTATCCCTCCATGTGTGGCAAAATGAGTAGCCTAATATCATCAGAATCAACAAGCGGGCAGCCTGCTCATCTAAACTGACTCCCACATCATAAGTATAAATGTCAATTTGCCCTCAGAGCCAAGAATGGGGGACATGTGGATCGCTTCGGGGAGGGTCAATGCCCAATAAGTCAACCATAGCCTCTGATGAGATAGGAGTCCAAGTGGGATAAAGCTCTAAGGCTCGAGGTCGAAATGGCAGAACAGCTAACATCATTAAGTCTAAAGGGGTCATAGTCATCTCCCCACATGGAAAGTGAAAAGTATCTGTAGTATCCCACCACCTCTCTATCAATGCTCGTAGTAAAGGAATATTACCCTCTCGGGTATAATCTAGAGATAGAAATCCTAGCAATCCAGACGGCTCAATCAACCCTCAGACTTGGGGATGAGTCTCCAGGTAAGTAGAGATGGTAGATAAATTTTATCTACCACCTCTCAATCTAATGGTGGTAGTCTTTGTAAAAAAAAAAAAAAAAAAAAAAAAAAAAAAAAAAAAAAACCTTTTATTTTACATGCCTGTATTTTCTATGAACTAACATTGCAACAGGAAAGAAGGGCAAAGTAGTAAATACCTCCATGACGCCAGTACTAGACACATGGTGCTCCAGTTCCTACAACAAGTCCATCGAGTTGGGATAATGCCCCTAGTACTTGATAGCTCCTGGTATGACGACTGCTAGAGGGGGAAGCCATTTTAGAGAGAAGTCAGAGAGAATGGTTTTTTAGAGAGAGAAGCAAAACTTGACAAATGAGAAAAGTTACAAAAAGTGAAAGGTGGCACGCCTCTATATAGTACCTTCTGTATAGTAACTTTTTCACACGAAAATGCAGTAGTGAACCCGTTTCAAGTCAGAATTCAAAACAACAAGTTTCTATATGATCGCAATTGTCTCCTCTAAGCATCTGACCACTATTACTCAAGATTCAACATACAAAAGATTTTTGTAATTATAGATAGACATTCTGCTCTTACCAGACAGGGCTGATAATTTGTCAATCCTATCAGAAAGGATGATCATGCCTACCAGAAAGAACCAATACTTTGCTATTCCTACCAGACAGGAATATTACTCTCAAATCCTACTAGACAGGATCGTCATTATCACTCCTACCAAACAGGACCAGTGATTTGCCATTCCTACTAGACAAGAATATTACTCTCAGATCCTACCAGACAGGATCATCATTATCATTCCTACCAAACAGGAACTGCCATTTTCTTCTCGTCGCTTCCAAATATACTGGGGGCATCCTTTTTGCTTTCAAATATACCAGGTGCATCCTTTTCACTTCCAAATATATTGGGGGCATCCTCTTCATTTCACACTTATCAGAATTTCCTATTGCTTCCAAATATACTAAGGGCATAATCTTTATTTCACACTTATCAGAATTGCCCGCTGCTTCTAAATATACCAGGAGCATCCACTTCGCTTCTAAATATACCGGGGGAATCCACTTCGCTTTTAAATATACTGAGGACATCCTCTTCATTTCACACTTATCAGAATTTCTTGCCGCTTCTAAATATACCGGGGGCATCCACTTCGCTTTCAAATATACCAGGGGCATCCTTTTTGTTTCACACTTATCAGAATTCCCTCTCGCTTTCAAATATACCAGAGGCATCCTCTTCATTTTAAAAATTCACACTCATCAGAACAGCCTATCAGACAGAGTAATCCTAATGAGGGGGGCAACTGTGAACCCTTAATTCTGCACCTCTCAAAATTATAGACCATTTAGTTAGGAAAAGAATCAATCAAGACTCTTTAATCATCATCAAATCATTCAGAACTCAGTAACGGGTGCAATGCAATTGGAATCATGGAAAATGGATGAGAAACGAGCGAGAATAGGCGAAAACAGGCAGAACAGGCGAATGACAGCCTATTGCCGCATAGCTCTGCGATAATGCTGCAGTGCCTCTTGCAGTGCCACAAAGCTCTCTACGGTAGTGCCGCAGAGACTTTTGTTGTGCCATAGAGTGTGGCACCGACGATGTGTTTCTGCTCCCATATTGGAAAATTCAGTCTCTATGCTTCATTCCTGCCCCTATATATTGAGGTGGCCTCTCTACTCTCAAGACACATAGACTTGGAGGCTTAAAAAGCACTAACTTCAAGCAAATTGCTTTGCTTTTGCTCTTTACTTTGCAAAGCATATTGGGTGGTTTCTCCTTGATTCCTACTTGACTAGTTTAAGACTTTCTGCCAGCCTGTTCGAGGTAAGCTCTTTGCCCAAGGCTCGTGTCCATCATGTGGAGAAAGGGAGGTTGCATTTTGGTGGTCCAAGGCTCGTGTCTCTTGCGTGGAGAAGGTGGAATTGCGATCCGATCATCCGCTTCATCCGCTCTACGTCCCCGAGCTGCGAAAGCGTAAGGTAATCTTCTTTTCCTTTCTATTTGATTATTGTCTATTTTAGTTAGTCAATTAAATTGATGCATCTAGGTTGCTAGCTAATCAACTCGGTAATCAATTAAATTAATTAATTAACTCAACCCTCTTTTAATCAATCAATCAAAACATGATAAAGTGGCTAGGCTAAACTAACCTCTTCGTAAGAAGAGAGAATTGTGTGGATTCTTATTCTTATTCAAAGGGATACGTAGGCATGCTTGGTTCAGGTATCGAATCCAATTAAAATTAATCAATTATCGCCCTATCACCTTCTTCACTTATTTTTGTGTTTATTCCTTTGCTTTATTATTAGGATTAGTTTGGGGAATGTGTGACTTTCCTAGTACTCATAAGTGCTAAAGGAGATATCCCCTATGCTTGAAATTTTATTTGTAATGTTAATTTTACTTTGGATTATTATTTGTATTTATTATTGGAATCAATGGTCATACATATTATAAATTGTTCATGCATTTTACTTGTTCATGAAATATATTTTAAGTTACTTTTATATTATTTGGCCAAACATGTTTTGTTAAACTGAAAACCTAGTCCCCAAATCCTCTTTGGTTTCGAGGCTAGTGATCTTTTTCCTTTGGGTAGTGATGGAAGTCAAATGAGTTTTTTCCTTATATTTTTTCAAATAAAAATAAATTAAGATGGCGACTCTAAAATAATTTTCAAAATAAGCTCTAGGTCTTCCTCATGAGTTCTTTCCCAAATGAGCATTTCGATTCTCTTTAGTGGATCAGATTGATGCTCAGGCGAAGCCTCACACACTTTTGTGTTGTTTTGCCATATGGCTCTTTTTTCATTTTTTGTTCCTTCCATGCCTAGTAAAATAGTTCAGTCCTCATAAAATACATTTTTTGGTCATGGCATTGCAGGAAGTTTTACTCGGCCTTTTGAGTTCAAAATCTATTGTTTACGTTACTCATAAAGTCGAGTTCTTGTTCGCTGCTGATCTAATATTGGTAACTGCATTTCTTTTTGCTGGAGCTGATAAGCACTACTGAAAATTAAATAAATATTTAGAAATAAAATAGAATAGGACTTCACTTCGTTTCATTGATATTTCTACCTTATATACATACGAAGAGAGTTTTTTAGATTACTTTATTTTAAAATAAAGTAACCTACTTTGTTGGGAAAAAAAAAAGAGTTTTTTATGAAAAATTATAATTTTATTTATATCTTTTCATAAATTAAACTATTTTTTTGCAATTTTACTTACTTGGAAAAAAAGTTTTAATTTTACGAGAATATAATTTTTTTTATAATATGATTTATTTTATACAAAATAATAAGTTTATGAGAAAAAGTAATTTTATAGTTACTAAAAAATATAACTCTTTTTAAAAAAAATCACCATATTTTTATAAAAGATATCATATAAGGAGATTTTTTATATTACTTTATTTTTTAAAAAAAGTACAAAATTTTATTTTTTTATGGTCGATAGGATAGTTATAAATAATAAATATAATTAAAATATTTAAAGTATTATAATTAAATTAATTTGCTATTATATTTCATTAATTAAAAATGAGAAATACTAGAATGATTAAGATAGTATTTTAAATTTATATGTCTGTAAACTTTATAAAAAATAGTCTAATTTACGAAAAAATATAAGAAGATTATGATTTTTTATTAGAGAGCATTCTTTTTGTAATTAAGAAATTATTTTTCTTTTTCGTAAAATTGTTGTTTTGCAAAAAATAAGTCTTATTTTTTAGTAAAATTAAATTTTTTTAATTAAAAAATTACGAAAAAATAGTTTAATTTAAAAAAATATGAATAAAATTATTATTTTTTGTAAAATATAGTTTTTTTTGCAAATAAAATAAATTATTTTGTTTAAAAACAAAATAAATTATTTTTACTTTATTTCAAAACAAAATAATTATAAAAAACACCTAATACAAAAAGTAGGAAACATGATTACATGATTTTAGGAAGGTCATACCTACTACAATAACCATTTCAGAAACATAATCCTTGAAATAAGGATGAGCATTCCTTTTAAACTAACCTTCCTAACTTTGACTGTCAAAAAAAAAAAAAAAAAATACAAAATACAAAAAATATTTAAACTAAAGAGTATCTAGAAAAATCGTGCAACAATAACACTTTTCTTCAGTGCTTTTCTTATTTATCATCTCAATTATCGTAGTCATGTATTCAACTTGTACCTTGTCTTCAGGTTATGAAAGATGGAACGATCACTCAGGCTGGGAAGTATAACGAGATTATCAATGCTGGGTCTCATGACCTTTTAGAACTTATAGGTGCGCATAGTGCAGCTTTATCTGCATTTTATTCAAAGCAGGAAGGGAGCTTGTGGGAATGAGAGTATCAGCGAAGACGATGATGGCGAGAGCAATACTAATAAGGTTAACTTGAAAGAAGAAAACATAAATTTTATAAAATAGTAAACCTGATGGGATAGTTGAGGCAAGTGCACAGCTTATTCAGGAAGAAGAGAGAAAGAGAGTACAGTTGGGCTTCCAGTCTACTGGAAATATCTCACAACAGCATATGGAGGAGCTATGGTGCCTTTTGTTTCACTGTTACATATTCTCTTTCAGACCCTCTGAATCGGCAGCAACTATTGGATGACCTGGACAACTCCCATGTCAAAAGATGTGAAACCCATTGTTGGTGACTGCACACTAATTATTGTCTATGCAGGTCTGGCCTTTGGAAGTCCTTTTTGCCTTCTAGTTCGATCCATCCTGCTTGAAACAGCAGGTTTCAAAACAGCAACTGTACTTTTCAATAAAATGCATTTGTGTATTTTCGGTGCCCCTATGTCCTTATGGAACGCCAAGTGGACGTATCCTTAATAGAGTATGTCAATTTCCATGTATTGCTTCTTCAGTAGGACACAAATACATAACATGTTTTGAATGTTTTATTTGTTTCTAATTCCTACTGATGTTATATGAAATTTTCGTTGTCATTTAATGGATCTGTTTTTGCTCTAATAGCGTTCCACAGACCAAAGTGCTGTCGATCTGCAACTTCCATATCAACTTTGGGCAGTCGCCTTCTCAATAGGCAATCTTTTGGGTACAATTGCATGGCCAGTTTAGTCTTTTTCATCTCTATAATTTCTGCTGGAATCTGGTACCAGGTCCTCGGTCATTAACTCTTCTTAAGCATCTAATACCTTTTTTTGGGCTTTAAATAAGAAATAACATTAACAGTATGATTCTCGCCTTTTCTATTATCTTCTTATTTTCTTTTTTCTTCTTAAATTTAGAATTATTCCATCCCTTCTGCAAGGGAAGTTTCACGGCTGGTTGAACGTGCACAGCTCCAGTTATCCAACACTTAGCTGAAAAATTTCAGGATCAACAACTATCAGGAGTTTTAATCAACAATCGAGATTCCTAGAATTAAATATGAAGCTGACAGATGCTTATTCTCGGCCCAACTTTCATAGTACTGATGCAGCCGAATGGCTTGGCTTCCGCTTGGATATATTTTCTTCTATTACATTTGCCTTCTGTTTGCTTTTCTTAATCTCTTTCCCTAGGGGAATTAATCCATGTTGGTAGTTCCTGCCTTCTATATTTTCCTGCCTTCTATATTTTCTCATTTTCCTTCCCTTGACAATTAATTAGAAACCTGAATTACACCTCTTCCTTTTTGCTTTTTCTGTTCTTTAAAGCCATTGCTGGTTTAGCTGTGACGTACGGACTCAGCTTAAACATGTTACAAGCTAAGGTGATATGGAACATTTGCAATCTAGAGTACCGAATGATATCAGTGGAAAGAATACTTCAATAAATGTTCATTCCCAGTGAACGTGCTCTTGTTATAGACGAAAATCAGCCAGAACGTTCTTGGCCATTACATGGACAAATTGATATTACTAATCTGCAGGTATTTATGCTTCCTTTATTCAATTGACAACTCTGACAATTTTACGTGGACATACATTCTAGTTACCGCAATTATATGTTGTAGATCTATGCCCCTCACTTGCCACTTGTGTTGCGGGGTCTCACACGTACTTTTCCAGGAGGAAAGAAAAGCGGCAACGTAGGAAGAACAGAAAGTGGTAAATCAACACTCATACAAGCTCTTTTTGAATTTTTGGACCTGCAGCTGATCAGACTGTGATTGATGGCATCAACATCTCACTGATTGGTTTGCACGATTTGCGGGCGAGATTAAGCATTATTCCTCAGGATCCTATTATGTTTCAAGGGACTGTACGAAGTAATCTGAACCCTCTTGAATCATACACGGACGAACAAATTTGGGAGGTAGGTTGTATCTTTTCTGTCCACTGGGAGAAGGATTCTTCTATTTGAAATGTTAAAGGTGTTGGCTTTAGTTAAGAAGCATGCTAACATATATTTTGTTGCTTCTAGCTCTTGATAAATGCCAGCTTGGATATGAAGTTACGAAGAAGGAGAAACGGTTAAACTCCATGGGTTTGTACTCTTATTATAACACACTAGTATGAAAATGTATCCGAATTTTTTAACCTCAATGGCAAAGAACTTGCACTGTGAGTGATAATTTTGGAGCTGCAGATGCTTAAAATTGAGAGACACTGCAAAAATCTAACGATATACTGACGGAAATTAGTGACGGGCTGAAATCCGTAACAAAATACTTACCAAATACTGACAGAACACTGTCCAGCAACGTTCGTTTCTTTATATGGATGGAATATACTGATGACAACAACCAAATTTTACAGACAGTTTAGTGACCAATTACAGATGGAAAATAATGCGCAAGAGTATTTTGGCAGCGATTAAGACATTTATTGATAGAATCATTTGTTGTCTTAGGCATTCTGTCAGTAATCCATCAATAAATCTAACCATATATTGACGGAACATTGATCGTATTTAAAAATAGACACAAAAGGTTTTTGCAAGAATCAAAATATTTACTGATGAATTACTGACAGAATGCCACGCGGCAGTAAACTTTCCGTCAATAAATTGTAAATAATACTGATGGAAAACCGACAGAAGTAAAAAATAGGTGCGCATTTTACTGTCTTTAGCCTTTTACTGATGGATTACGAATGGATTTTTTAATTTACATGGCGCTGTCTGTCGGTAATCCGTCAGTAATTATGAAATATAAGCTGTTGACCTTCTTTTTTCTCTCTTCCATTTCTTCTTCTTCTTCTTCTTCTTCTTCTTCTTCATCTTCTCTTCTCCTCTGCCACTGCCGCTGCCGTTGCTCTCTGTCGCCCTTCTGTTTACCTGCCAGCATTCATTCCTCACCGGAGATTTTGTTTTTCTACCATTATTTACATTATTACCTTATTATTGATTATGATTTTAATTGAATTTTTATTTAGATTTTTGAATTTTGGTTTAGATTGATTTTGTTGAAAATTTGTTAATTTTTTGTTTAGATTGATTAGGAATTTGTGTGTGTGTATATATATATATATATATATATATATATATATATATATATATATATATATATATATATATATATATATATGCTAATAAATTTTTTATAAATTTATGATAGTATTAAATATGGTGAAATTATTTTATTAAATTATTTTATTAAATTATGTTAGTAATTATTTTAATTATCTTGGTTTTATTAATAGAATTTTAATTTTGTTTCAGATAATTGACGTGTGAGCCAATAATATAAGTCGGATTCTCGCTTTAAGAGGTCTAGATTATAATTTAATTTATTTATACTAATATATAAATATAATAATTTAGAATGTAATGTTTTTTTAATTATCTTATGTATAATTTATAGTTTGTCATATTTATTTGTAAATGTATATGAAAAAATAAATGATGTGATATGAATTTGTAATTTGTGGTTGATTTATATATTGTAATGTAATTTTTAATTATATTGTTAAGTTAATGTAAATATATAAATGTATATGTATGTGACGTAATTTTGGTTTTATTTAAATAAATCCATTAATAATATTGATAAAATGATTAATAAATTTATATTTAATCATGCCATAAAAAACGAAATTTAATTTTTATGAATTTCATAAAATACAAAAAATTTTCATCACATTAAAAAATTAAAAAAATCCACAAATATGCTACCAAAAATTATATGTTATATATGCATTTTATAAAATATAAAAAATAAGAAATTATAAATAGTTAGGAGTAAAAATATTTTGACAAAAAATAAAAAGAAAGTAATCATGCCATAAAAAGTGAACTTTATTTTTTATGAATTTCATAAAATACGAAAAATTCTCATCACATTAAAAAATTAAAAAAAATTCACAAATATGCTACCAAAAATTGAAATATAAATGCATTTTATAAAATAAGAAATTGCAAATAGTTAGGAGTAAAAATATTTTAATGAAAAATAAAAAGAAAGTAATCATGCTATAAAAAGTGAAATTTATTTTTTATGAATTTCATAAAATACTAAAAATTCTCATCACATTAAAAAATTAAAAAAATTCACAAATATGCTACCAAAAATTGAAATATAAATGCATTTTATAAAACACAAAAAAAATAAGAAATTGCAAATAGTTAGGAGTAAAAATATTTTAATGAAAAATAAAAAGAAAGTAATAAATTAAAAATTTTCCATTAAAAATTAAATTTTAAATACATTTCATAAGATTTAAAAAAAATGACAAATATCCTCTTAAAAGAAAAATAGTCTATAAAATATAATAATACATAACGGCTTAATTAATGCTAAAAAATAATTAAAATTCAAATATTCAAAATTAAAACGATTAAGAAGAATTTAAATTAAATTTTTTCCTAAATGATATAAAAATATCTAATATAATATTAATATCTTTATTATTAAGAAATAATATATATGTGTAAAATTATGACACGGTAAAACAATGGAAAAAATATAATGTATTTATGAATTTGTATCGTATTCAGCAACGTTTTGCATTTACCTTGTGAATTTATTTTATTAATTTTGATTATATGTTCTTATGTTGTGATATTGCAATTGTTATTTGCACTGCGAATCTATACAAGTTTATTATTGAATGAATTTAAATTATTTTAATTTTATTTTTGGACTTTTACAATCAAATGTCCAAAAATATTGTTAATTAAAATGATTAACATATTTAGGATTAGTCGTAGATCCTGTTTGATGTCCTGCTCATCAGATGGTGAAAGGATATCGAATTGTCCAAATTGGGTAGTTTAGAGATCTCGTTATCTGTGTAACTATCTGTGTATATTCTTATTTCATACAAATGTCTGAAATTTCGGTACTATCTTCCACTAAATTCTCTTAGTGCACATTGAAATAATGTCCTAATTATGTGGATTTTTTTAAATGTGGTGCACTAGGAGAATTGTAATGAGATGCTACTGAAATTTCAGCAGATTTATGAGTATAGAATGTAATAGTAATAGTTATGCAACAATGAGTTTCTAAATGGGTTAGGTTCTTACCTTATAGGGAGGAAGATATAAAGATGTAGAATTAGATGTTGCGAACTTAATTAAAATTATAACCAAACATACAAGTTTAAATGTAACTTTGTTTATGTGATATAAAAAATAAATTAATACTATTAAATGTACAGGGAATAATTATGAGGACCGATAGGAATTGGATGTACTCTAGACTTACTGATAGGTATCTGAATCTGAAATTCATGGAGGGTTTAGACCAATTCATGCAATTCGCTATATTTCAGCCATAATGCATGAGTGGGACTAGTGTTTGATGTCCTTGTAACCATAAGAAATGTCAGAATCAAAATTTCCTTGAGCCAAATACTGTCAAGTTGCACATTCTGAAGAAGGGTTTTGTACCGGAGTATTATGAATGGTATTTGCATGGTGAAGTTAGTGGGTCTGGATCTTCAACCGTGGCAGAAGTAGGCATTGAAGATACGGATAGTTGTCCTCCAACTACATACCATAATATGTTAATGGATGCCGCTAGGCCAAATTTTGATTAGGAGCAAATGGAGGAGGCTCCAAATCTGATCGCTCATAAACTGTATGACATGTTAGAGGCAGCTAACGAAGAATTATGGCCTGGCTGTGAGAGACAGTCTAAATTATCTGTTGTGGCATGACTTCTAAATATCAAGTCAAAACACCATCTATCTGAAAGGTGTTATGATGAGATATTGCAATGGTACAATGAGTCATTGCTTTTAGATAACACAATGGTTGATAGTTTCTACAGCACTAAGAAGTTAATGCAGGGTTTAGGCCTTCCAGTCGAGAAAATTGATTATTGCAAGAATAATTGCATGCTTTATTGAGGTGAAGACAGTAATCTAATTGCATGTAAGTTTTGTGATTGGCCAAAATATAAGCCAAGATATAAGGGTGCATGTCCATCGAAAAAAAATATTCCATATAAGATTGTGTTTTACTTCCCTTTGACTTTGAGGTTGCAGAGATTGTATGCCTCTGAGGCAACTACAAAGCATATGAAATGGCATGCAGAACATGCAGAGGAAGATGGGGTGATGCGACACTGTTCAGATTCTATAGCATAGAAGCATTTCAATCAGGTGAATCCACATTTTGCTTCTGAAATTCACAATATCTGTTTGGGCTTATGCACTGATGGCTTCCAACCTTTTGGACAACTTGGACAACAATACTCATCATGGCCAATTATAATGATGCCATATAATCTGAATACAGGGATATGTATGAAGAAGGAGTACATATTTCTATCTGTAATAGTTCCCAAACCAAATATTCCAAAACAAAAGTTAGATGTATTTTTGCAGTCTCTTATTATAGAATTGCTATGATTATGGGATATAGGAGTTGAGACATATGATGTGTCTATGAAGCAAAATTTTCAGATGCGAGCTGCTCTGATGTGGACTGTGAGTGACTTTCCTATGTACAGTATGTTGTCTGGTTGGAGTACTTAGGGTAGCCTTGTATGTCTATATTGTAAGGAACTAATAGATTCTTTCACTCTTCATAAAGGGGGTAGGCAATTGTGGTTTGATTATCATTGTAAGCTCTTACTGCCTGATCATCCTTTTAGATGGAACAAAACAGCTTTCATAAAAATCAGAGCTGGTCGAGCAACTATTTCACCTATACGTTTGAGAATTTAATTATTATAGGAAATAATTAGTCTGAAGTTGATGAGGGTGACCTAAGTAGAAGCTGATGATGTGAATGCTCAAATTGCAAAGCGAAGCAGATATGGATGGAAGAAACAAAGTATATTTTGGGATTTACCATATTAGAGGACTAATCTGATTAGACATAATTTAGATGTCATGCATATTGAGAAGAATGTGTTTGAAAATATATTCAACACGATAATAGACATCCCAAGGAAAACCAAAGATAATGCTAAATCCAAACAGGACTTGAAATAATTCTATCTCCATAAGGAGTTAGAGATGGATGAAGTATCTAGAAAATATCCAAAAGCAAAATATGTGTTCCATAAGCAGGCCAAACAAGTCTTATATGAGTGGCTGAAAGATTTGAAATTTCCTAATGGGTATGTATCTAATATGGGTTGATGCGTTGATATGCGAAAACTAAGATTGTTTAGGATGAAGAGCCATGACTGTCATGTTTTTATGCAATGCTTGCTTCCTATTGCATTTCGTAAAATTTTACCGAGAGATGTCTGACAACCATTAACAAAGTTGAGTTTATTTTTCAAAAAATCCACTTTAACACTTCTTAGGGAAGAAGACATGGCAAGGCTTGAAAATACGATTCCACTCATCTTGTGTAAATTGGAACGCATTTTTCCTCCAAGTTTCTTTGACTTTATGGAGCATCTACCAATATATCTTGCTTACGAAGGTCATATAACGGGTCCAGTTCAATAATGATGGATGTATCCATTTACGAGGTAAAATATTTGCCGATTTTAATATTTACAATCACATCCATTCATTTATACTCAAATGTCATAATCTATGATATTTACCTATTGTAGATTTAATGGACATTTGAAACATAATGTCAAAAATAAAGCGAGAGTTGAAGGCTCCATTTGTAATGCATACTTAGTTGAGGAAGCTTCATCATTTTGCTCTTATTATTTTGAACCCCATGTATATACAAGGCATAGGAGAGTAACTCAAAATGATGATGGTGGAATGCTTGAAGGAGCAAATATGCCTAGTATTTTATCAATATTCACTCATCCAGGGAGATCGTTTGGTCGACTTAAAACAAGATTGATGACCAACGAAGAATATAAGGAGGCTCAATCCTACATTCTTCTTAATTTCTCCGAAGTTGCAAAATATGTCGAGCAAGTTACAACTTAATTAAAATAACTCATTCTTCATCATTCTACATAGTTTTCTTTCCATTTTACTTACTATTTTCCTTATGAATGAAGCTGATACATTGATATGTTGAAGCAAACTATGCTGAATATATCAATAATTGATATAGACAAAAAATTAGAGATATAATTTATGAACTGGTTTCATTCATATGTAAGTATAATGTAGTAACATTACTTAAAAAATTAATCTTAAATTTGTATCGTATACAATCAAATTGATATGTTTATTTTTGCCATAGGCCATTGATCCTATGAATAGAATAACAAATCAATTCATTATTGAACTATCTAAGGGTCCGTTACGATATGTTATGACCTATCATATTTACTTCGTGAACAGTTAAAAGTTCCATACTAAAAAGTGAAGTTCGGATAGGTTATCAATAAATAGTGGGGTAAGTATAAAGGGTTCCAATTACAGTGAGAATGCATTTGACTATTATGGTCGATTAACAGATATAATGCAATTGGAATACCCTGCACTTCTAATTAAGAGGGCTGTTTTGTTTAAGTGTGAATGGTTTGATCCAATGCCAAATGTGGGAACAAAAGTTCATGAGCAATATAATCTTGTTGAAGTCAACCACAAGCGATAATTCAATAAATACAAGCCATTTATACTGGCAATGCAAGCTTATCAAGTGTATTATGTTTCCTATCTGAGTTTACGACGAGATAAAGCAGATTGGTAGGCAGTTTGCAAGATTAAAGCTAGATCAGTTGTAGAGATTAAGGAGGGTAGTGAAATAAATACAACATCTAAAGAACCATTTCAAGACGACAAAGTTGATGAGCCTATACTTGAAGTTAATGATGATGAGCCTCTTGCAACTTTAAATGATCCTAACGAGCCATTAGTTGAAATGGATGACGAAGATGATAATGATATAAATGATGAATTCGAATTTGATTCAGATGTCGAGATATCTGAGGAAAACATAGACGAAGATGAGCTCAAAGAAATAGATTCTGAGTAAATGTGTTGTGTACTTATTTCCCAGGGATTGTGTATGGATTTTTCCTAATTATGTAAAAGAATATTATTTTTACATTTACAATGTCACATTATATTTCAATGAAGTCTTTTTTCACTTGTGTTGTAATTTTTTTTTAATATTTACATTATTATTCTGTGATTATGCCATATTAATTTTCTGGTATTTTATTTGTGTGGATGTACTTTTTATGTAATATTAAATAATGAATGAATTTATTAAACTTTACTAAATATATAAATGTCGACTCTAAGACGTGTACCGACTCCTGGAGATAATCCTAGTGGTAATACATCGACATCTCGAAAATGGCGTCGCTCATAGGGAGGGCCTACTACCACTAGTGATCTTCCCACTACCCTTTCTTCTTCACCATCTTTCTCGCCTTCTATACCACCTACATTCACCCTTTTGACCGTCACCACATAGATCCCTTTATATGTTCCTCCTTATATGTCTACTACTTCATCCACCGGTCTTATACTTTCATCACCTTTCATTTTCCCTCCATCCACTATGCCTTCTTTTATTACTCCTCCATCCATTATCCCTTCTTCAGTTACCCCTCCATCTATTATTCCTTTTGCTACCCCTTCATCTACTATTTCTTCTATTACCCCTCCATCTACTATTCCTTCTGCTACCCCTTCATCTACTATTTCTTCTATTACCCCTCCATCTACTACCCCTTTGCCTATTTCTCCATCTACCCATCCTTCATTTTCTACACCTACCGCCATTACCTCTGTAGCAGCTCCTACCACTGCATCAGCTTCTACCACTGCCCCACCAATCCTGCTTTCATATTCGAGGTGTAGGCAGCACCTCACACTGCAGGGAGATGTGTAAGTACTATATTTCTTAAGGTAATTCTTAATTTATAATATCTTACTTTTTGTTTAACTAACATTTAAGTTTTTTAATTGCAGGATATATCCACTAGATGCGATGCGGATGATTTATAAGATATTTAAAAACCAGCTGAGAGTTGAAGGCACGCATTGAAAATCAGTGCCTTAGGAGACAAAAGAGTTTTATTGGAAGGAGTTTCAGGTAATAAATAACTTATTATATAGAATTTGAAATTATATATATATATATATATATATATATATATATATATATATATATATATATATATTAAAATAATAAATATAAAAATAATACATAATAAATTATATGTTATATATAATACTATATTAAAAGATATTAAGTATAATAAATATAATAATATATAATAAAATGTAATGATATATAATAAAATATAATATTTTGTTAGTAATATGTATTAAATAGATACATACTATTAATAAATTAATTTTGTATTTTATATATTAATTATTATTTATATACTAACTTGTATTTTTGTTTTTTTTTTTTTTGCAGAAGTATTTTTACTAAAATCTCACTATATCAGAAATAGTGAAGATACTCTTTTTTAAGAAGGTTGCAATTCGGTACAAGAACTTCCTCTACGATGTCAAGAAAAAGGGGAAGAGAGAGATGTGAATCCCTTAGGAGACATGGGATACTTGGAAGAAACACTAGGATTCTTTGGAGCATAAGCAACTATCCCAGAAGGCATCCATGAATAAAAAGTTAAAAAAAAGCGGTCTAGCGAGTGGACCGTCTAAGTATATTGGAGGATCTATCCTTGCTGCAGAGTATGCTAGGAAATTGGTAAGATGTCAATTTTTTTTTATAATAAGTAATTAAATCGTATGTACTTTAAAATTTTATTTATTTATTAAGTTAATAATTTCATAATTTTTTAATTTACTAAATGTGGGATGATACTTTTATTTTTAATAGAGAAATGATTTTAGTTGAGACCCTACTCCTGAGGAGATCTTCATCCGCATCCACACGAGAAAGGAAGACCAACAGACCTTTGTCGACCAGCACTTCCAATTGATTCATGTAAGTTTGCACTAGCAATTTTCCTATTAAAGTACATTAAACATTTTAAATGCTAACTACTATTATATTGAAAACGGAAGGCTCTCAGAAAACTCTATGAGCAGATGTCCCAGCCAGCTCTCAGATCCACTGAGCCAGCTCATATAGATGAGTTTGAGCTATACTTTAGAGCTGTTGGGGGCCGGGAGAAGGGACGAGTCTGTGGGATGGGTTCAATGGCTCACTCATTTAGATATCCCGGAGCTAGTTCTTCCTCAGCTCCACCACCGCCACCGCCACCGCCACCTACAGCTGAGCATATGCAAAATGAGATCGATAGGCAAGTAGCTCATATGCGAGAGGAGATGCAGTATGAGATGTAGCGGATAGTCCTTGAGCAGGTTCGCCAGCAGGTCAAGTTGCGGATGCAGTAGTTCTTCTCTAGGTATTTTGCTGGCGGTGTTGCTCCTCCACCTGTTCCACCACTAGCTTTTACTACTTCTGATCAGCACACTTCAGCTGGAGATGCTTTTATTGCTGCTGCTGATGCGTATAAAGTATATATGGAGCATGGCCAACATCATGCCGAGGGCCACGAGGAGGATGATGCTCAGGAGCATGATTAGTTATTTTAGTTTAGTTATTTGTAATATTTATATGGTGTATAGTATATTACATTTTTAATAAATAATATTACGTTTTATGGAATAAAAAATTTTTATATTCACATTATATATTAATTTATAATTTTCTAACTAATATATATTATACAAAATTAATTTATTAAATAATAAAGATTTATTAAAAATTATTTTTGAATTTACTGACGGATTACTGACCAAAAGGATTATTAAATTATTTTTTTATATATTACTGATGGATTACCAATCATTTTATATAAAATAATATTTTTTATGTTTATTTTACTGACGGATTATTGACCGTGAAATTAAAATATTATTTTTTACTAAAATTTACTGATGGATTACCAACCGTTTTGTTATCAAATATTATTTTTTTTAGTTTTTTTACTAACGGATTACCGATTGTAATGTTAAAATATTATTTTTGACTGAGAATTACTGATGAATTACTGATCAAAAATATTATTTAATTATATTTAATGACGGATTACTTACAAATTACTAACGAATTTTGGTTTTTAGCAATATTTGTGATCTTTTTTTGAACGAAATTACCGACCGCTTTCCATAAAAGACTGACCAAATTTTGTCGATAAATTTACCAATGGAATATTTTTTCCATCGCTAATCATTTACTAACAATCGTTTTAATGACGGATTATTTCTATCCTTAATCCGTTGGTAAATTCATTTACTGACAGATTTTTTCATTAGTAAATTAGTGAATTTTTGTAGTGAGAACTAGAGTATGGGCCAAAGGCAGCTAATCTATCTTCGGCGTGTACTATTGAAGAAGAGTAAAATCTTGGTCCTTGATGAAGCATCTGCCTCAGTTGATGTTGCTACTGATAACTTAATTCAGCAAACAATTTAGGCATCATTTCTCTGACTACACATAACCATTGCACATCGAATAAACTTCGTCATTTGCAAAACTTATAGCACAGTACACAAAAAGGTCAAACAACAGTGTTTGAGACGTTTACTAAAATGAAATGACAAAAACATTTACTACAATTCCCTTGCTTTAATTTTCTATGACAATGAACGTAACTCAGGTTAATCAAATTCTGAACCATGCCATAAATGAGGACATAGTGTAGTTAACCTTGTTAAGACTTTAAAGCTTCCAAGTGCTTGTTTTATTCTTTTTGCCTTTATTGTTGCATGAAGGTTGTTTGTTTAAGTAACCATTTCTTTTGTCTTAAGCTTTGTTTATTTGCAAAAGTGAAGTAGGATTAGAAGCCTAGCCAATGCTTGTAGTTTATTTTAATTTAGATTGCTTGAGCTAGTTGCCAAGATTGTAATTAGTAGCTTAAATTGTACAAGTTTGCTGGTTTTGTTAATGCAATCTAATAAAGTTTTCTCGCCATTTTACCTTTCCAATTTCATTTGCTTTTTCTCTAAAACTAACAAAGTAAGTACCAAATTTGTCTCTTAGCCTTAATTAGAGAGAAAGAAATAGTTAAGCAAAAGGAAATTGATTGTTATAATAACTCATAAATGAATAATGTTGTAATATGATAAATTAAATATTTATAAAATAAAAACAGAAGTAATTGAAGTAATGGCATATTTCAGAAAAAAAAAAAATTTGTAATTAATCATTGTAGAATTGTTCATTACATAATTTATTATTGCACTAACACTACTCTACAACAATTGTATAAATGTGTTTCTACTGTTATTTTGTTTTTAAATAAAGTAACCTCCTTTGTTTGAGAAAAGGAAATTATTTTTTATGAAAAATAATAATTTTATTCATATTTTTCATAAATTAAACTATTTTTCATAATTTTTTTAATTACGAAAAAACTTTTAATTTTACGAAAATATAACTTATTTTTTACAAAAAAATAATTTTATGAAAAAGAAAAATAATTTCTTAATTTCAAAAAAATGGCTCTCTAATAAAAAAAAATCATTATCTTCTTTTTTTTTATAAATTAGACTTTTTTTTTATAAAGTTTATAAATATATAAATTTAAAATACTATTAATCATTCTAGTATTTCTCATTTTTAATTAGTAAAATATAATAGCAGATTAATTTAATTATAAAACTTTAAATATTTTAATTATATTTATTATTTATAACTATCCTATTGGCCATAAAAAATTTTATACTTTTTTTTAAAACAAAACAATATAAAAAATTTGACTATACGATGCATTTGATAAAAAGATTGTGATTTCTTTTAAAAAGAGTAATATTTTTTCCTAATTGTTAAATTATTTTTCTCATAAAATTATTGTTTTGTATAAAATAAATCATATTACAAAACAAATTAAATTTTGGTAAAATTAAAGGTTTTTTTGCAATTAAGTATAATTACAAAACAATAGTTTGATTTACGAAAAAATATAAATAAAATTATAATTTTTCATAGAAAAACTATTTTTTTCGCAACAAAGTACATTACTTTGCAGAAACTCCCTTGTACAAATGGACAAAAGCAGTTGCCATGATTTTCACTTTTCTCATAATTCCATAAACTAAAACAAGATGGCAGATACCCATGATACCACCATTTGCTTTTGGTCATTTCACTCCTTACCTTCACCTGGCCAATAAGCTTGCTAATAGAGGCCACGGAGTCTTTTTATTGCCCAAAGGTGCACATGGTAGAGATCCCACGTTGCTGAAGAAAAAAATAATGTAAACAATTTCTAAGTGTTAATGTCCAATCAAGCTAGAGGCTAGTTCTAGTTATTTTAGTATTGGTTTGACTAAAGCTTAATTTTATTAATTGGCTCTACACTTCACTCATTAACTTGACTCCCACCTTAAATATCCATATGTCAACCCTTTTCATTTCAGAACAATTTTTATACAATGTTTGATCAAACAAAATACTCCATAAGACTCCCGCCTAAAATATCCAGACCTTATCCGATTCATTTCAAAATAATCTTTGTACAATGTAACAGTGTATGAAATTAGCCTAAGGAAAAGTTTGATTGAAATTTTCTTTTGATTATCCTTTGCACAGGCAAAACAAATGAGCAAAAATTAAGGAACACTTGCTTGGGGTGATATATGACTCTCAGCATAAGTTAAGGAACATTCGCTTATATGAATCATATAAATTGGATGCGTATTAGGGGTTTTGACTATAATATGGGGGCTTAAAAAGAATAAGGATAAGGGGCAATTACAATAAATATAACTTTTTAATTTTTTTTAAATACCCTTTGTCTTTTTAGGTTTTAAAAATGCCGTCTTTTTTTGTATATTTATGATATATTTATGATATACTTATGATATATCTTTGAAAGTGAGGCATTTTTGAAATAAAAAACTTGATAAGTTGTATTATTGAAAAGAAAAAGACAGGAAAACATATATGAAAATATTTAATTTTTTGGGTATTAGTGTAAAATCCCAAAAAATAATTACCCATACATGCCACTTCTAAAAAAATTTACCTATATATGCCTCTTTTTTTATGGAGTTCAATGTCTGAGCAACAAACCGCCAGTCAAATTACCGATTTTGTTAGAACAAGTTTTGCCTCTTCCAACACATCGATTGGGTGGCAGGTTTTATTAAAAATGGATGTTAAAGTTCCAATTTTAAGAATAAAAGAAATATATCGGATGTTAAGTTCTGGTTTTAAGAATAAAAGAAATATATCGGATATTAGATATTCGATTTATATTAATTAAAAAAAAATTACAGTGCCAGGACAACGGAATCCTCTTCCCTGCAATAATAATAATAATAATAATAATAATAATAATAATAATAATTACCTAATATATTCTAAATTGAGTTATATTATATTATTTTGATTATTTCAGTTAAATTTTATTGAAGGATAGACTAAAATTTTATATAAACTAACTTGTATATAAACTAATTCTAATAAATTAAAAGATAAAATTCACAAATTAGTAAAACCAAATTAGATAAACTAATTCTATCAAATCACTTTTTCAAAAACAAACTAAACATTCTTAAATTTAATAAATCCACAAATAAAAATTTATTTTCAAAGAGTGTAACTAGTTGCTCGCCTTCCTAATGATAGGTTGAAAGGAGTAAGACTTGACTTAACTTGCCCAACGATGATCTACATGGTCCCTTGATGGTCTAATCTCAGCTAATAAACGGAGTGTACAAAGAGTATGCAACTAATATTCACAAATATATTTTTCCAGTAATTATTATATTAAAAATTTACAAAATAAAAAAATCTACCCTAAGCAAAAAAAAAAAAAAAAAATTACTTATCTCTTTTGACTAAAATTGTTTCAAATCATCTTCCAATAATTTTTTACTTTAACCTAAAAAAAATAAATTATCTGTGTACAGTGTAAGAGCATATGAAATTAGCCTAACAAGAAGTTTGATTGAATTTTTTTTTTTTATCACCCTTTGCACTATGCAAAAGAAATGAGCAGAAGTTATGGGACACTTCCTTAGGGTATATGACTCTCGGCACAAGTTAAGGGACACTTGTTTATATGAGTCTTATAAATTGGATGTGTATCACTCGTTTTATTCAAAAATCGATCATTTTCTTCAAAAATATCCATATATCATGGCTCTCTTGAAGTTCCAGTGCTATCATTCTTTTAGTTAACCTAATAAGTTCTAGTATTTCTATCTCTGAACTTGCTACTGATATGTATTGGAGTTTAAAGTTGCCCAACACATCCATACCGGAAGTTCTGAAGGAACTTCTCCCACCTAGAAATAACTCAAGTTTTTGGAAAATGGAAAATATCAATAATGATTATGGTAGCAAAGTGAAGTACAAGTCCGCTAGAAATACCAAGCTAAAAATTGATGGGGTTCATTATTTCCTATACGAGGACCTTCATCCTAGGATTAGGATGAGACTTCACTTCATCAAATCCAATAACAAGGCAAAATTCTTGCCTCATAATGTTGCTCTCTCAATGCCATTTTCATTCGACATGGTTTTGCAAATTGTGAATAATTTTGGTGCAAAACCTAATTCAACCAAAGCAAAACTAATTAATGCAACAATTGAGGGTTGTGAATCAAAAGGCATCCATAGTGAAACTAAGTTTGATGCAAGGTGTTTGGAGGGGATGCTAGATAAGCTAGCTTATTAAGGTTAGGAAGTTCATTTCTATATTAATGACTTGATATGTTTATATTTAATCAATGTGGAACATATTCTTAATGCTTTCCCGCACAAGAAAGAATGTTAAACTCCTTTCCAATGGCCACATGCCAAGAAAGATACAAGAATACATTGTAAATGATGTTAAACTTATACTGTATTAATAGGTGGTGTGTCACAAGAACTATTCCCATATGTTGTGTTTATGTGCCATAACATAAAACATACGAGAGTTTTCATGGCATTTTTGACTTCCACTGATGGAAGCACACACAAGAGAATTGTCGTTTGTCACTTTGACACTTCTACTTGAAATCCACAAAACATATCTTGTTCCTACTTTAACATGTCAAACCTGAACAAACAAAACCATTTGTCATTTCACTAATAGTGACACGGTTGTTTGGGTATCCAACCATAGTTAGAAATTTGTAACAATCCATATCATTGGACTTATCATGTAATCAAAATTTTGTGACAGTTAATAATAAGAACAAGTTTCACATACATAAGTTGAAGTTGAAGCCATTTCTTTCTATTTTTTTTTTCTTAATCAATGTATCTTGAATTATTATTCTCTGCATGAAATGAATAAGATAAGCTAGAACAAGGATGATTTTCATATTTTTGTTCTATCATGCAATTTTTCTAAAGGGTATAGATGCTAACAATAAAGATTTTCTCATCTCTGCAATTTGGTTTTATGGTTGTTTGATCCCATATAAGTTTTCTCAATTTCCTTTGTTGTTGTCAAGAAGCTCAGGATTCTTTGTGGAATGCAATTGTTAGGATTTCAATTGTGGAAGAATATTTGTTCGAGAATAATAATTGGATGACAAAATACAAATAAAATGAGAGAAATAAAAATAGAGAGACAAAATATACGTGGTCCGACGTAAGCTTATTTCCATAAATGAGGAGGAGTAAAATCGAATAATTCAAATGAAGAATATAAATAAAATGAAGAATAATGCTTAAACCCTTAAATCCAAGTACACCCAATAAGCTTATCTCTCTAAATATATTAACAAAAAATAAAAAAAAAATCATTGGACCTAAATGAGAGACTAAAACTTACAAAGAATCTCACAAAATATTTGCCACAGAAATACTCACTCAACTCTCTAATGCAAACACACTTCACTAATATTTATACTAACCAAGACTTAGCCTCCAAGTGATCATATATGACCATAAATTTTGCTACATATTTGGCCCCTAAGTACGTAAAATATTGGGATACAAATTAATTATGTAATTAATCATGCTTCTTACCCATATGGTTTTCTTTGATTAAGGACACTGCGAATGATCCTAAATGTGCCAAAATCACTCCAAAAAAAAAAAAAAAAAACTCCACCACACATTAGAATTGATCATGGAGGTTGAATTAAACAACTATTAACATTAAAAACACAAATGAATACTAAAGATGCAATAATGATCAAGAACTGTTCTTGACCATCATTGCAAATGAAAATATAATGATAAATACACACTGAACTAGGCATTATAGAATGGATTATGGACAATGAATACATAAATACAAAGGTTAAACCATATTGTGCAATGAAACAATTAAAACAACATAAATGAATCAATTTTCAAAATAGAGAGGATTAAAAACTTGGTCTCATTCTCTCATATTATTCCATATTTGTATTTAAATAGAGATTATACTAACATCATGCCAAATAATTAATGAAAACTAATTAATATACGTGAACATATGCATTAACAAGTTAAATTCATAAATAACAAAGCACATAAACTAAAATTTTGGAATGGATGTATCCTCTCATATTCCTTCTTAACATCAAATAAATATAATTAAATGCATATATGAACATTAAATTAGTTGGAATTACAATTAAACATGAATATAAGCATATAAATATGAATATGATGACAAACCAGAATTAAATCATAAAATCCCCTTCATAGACCAGTCCCTTAGCATAATCAAACCTTGAGAAGTCTATAGCAATGGGAATCATTAGTCTTGGGGAACTTAACCCTTAGGCAAATCAAAAATCACATTGTACCTTGTTAGTTTTTCATTGCAATTGATTCACTAATAGCTAGGATGGGTGTTTAGTTTGTGTTTTGGTGATTGCAGATCCAGCAACTCTATCCAATAGCCAATGATGTTTTGTGTGCATGCTTAGATTTTTTTCTCTCTAAAAGTCAAAGGTTCAAAAGTCCTCTCCCCCTTTAAAAATTAACTTTTCCCTTCTATAAATGTAACTTTTTATTTTAAAATCTTCAAAATATTTTTAAAAAATCAAATCTATCAGAAACTAATCCTTATCCCATCTACTAGGATTGGGGATCACCTCTTTAAGTTTAAATTTTCAAATTTCAAAGAATTTTAAATTTGTGAGACCTCACTAGAGCATCGATCTGATTCGCTGAGGGGAATCGAAATATTATTCGGGAGAAACTCTACGATTAAAACTTGTTATGAATTCAAAAATTGAGTTTTGTGATTTGTCATTTGTAAAAGGGAGTTGCCACTTGAATTTACTTATTTTAATTGAGAAAATTAAAGACAAACCCAAAATGATTGACCCCAAATATATTTGATTTATCCCAAGGGAAAAGCACTAATCTGCAAAAGACCAAAGAGGGCTTGAGGATTAGGTTTTGATATTTAAATAAATGTTTGACTAAAAGTTATTAAATAACTCTTAAAAAAGGAAATTTTAATGTATGTATGAATAGAAGTAAAAATGATGAATGAAACAGTTATAAATAATTAAATGAACTAACAGTTGTAAATAAATAAGTAAAGATAAATCATACTTAATTATTACAAAACCGAAATAAATGAAATAGAGAGAATTTTTTTTCTAGCCCTTATGAGTACTAGGAAAAGCACACATTCTCCAACTAAGGTGTAATAACCCACACCTACCCTAGGAGTTTCGTGATCTAATTTCTTGAATTTAGAACTATTATGGCTAAATATGTGCTTTTGTGAAAAAATCACGTGTTATGTGATTGATGAGTATGTGGCATATTAGAGTAGCTCTAATATGTCTAATATGAATTATTATGGTGAATCAAGTGATGTATATGAAATGCATAAGCATAAAAATATTTATTTCACATAAATTGAATTTTCATGCACAAAACGATTTTAAGCATAAAATAATTTTTATGAGCATTTTAAAAATATTTTTAAATATATATTTTAGAGAGAATTTTAATAAAAATAATAAGAAAAATATTTTATTTTTAATTATCTATAATCAGCCCATAAAATAAATAAAAAGGCCAAATTTCCAAAAGTCCACTGCACCAAAACACTCATCACTTAGTTCATTAAGAGTAATCTTGGAAATTGCCCAAAACCCAAAATATAAAAAGAAAAATTTGACCAGCCCCTTGTAGCAGCCACCATTCTATCATTCTATCATATTTTCTGCAGAAAATTCTGCCAAAAATAATCTCTCAACAGAAATTCACAAAATACCTTCAAACTTTGCAATTTCGCCACCGTTTCATAAGTTTTTCCTTTCCTTTCAATTTGATATTTGATTTTTACGAAACTAATCATGAGAAAATTATTTTGACCTAAGTATTTAATGATTTTTATTGATTAAATTTGGCCTTGGTGAATTCTTGAGAGAGAAATTAATTTTTCTACCGAAAACACAAATCTCTCTACTTAAATCTTCCAAAGGTGAACCCTAAAACTCAAAGTTTAGAATTTTCAAGCATAACAAGGGGAGGGGCTGCCAATTCTTGTATCATTGTGTTCTAAATTGATTTTTGTTGTGTTTAGATAAAAATATCGAATTAAATTATATTTCTGTATATTACTTTAATGATCAGAAAACACTGAAAAGCAAGAAAACTCATGATTTCACCCTCAACCCTAAACTTGGAATTTTCATGCATAAGGATTGTCTATGGCTGCCGATTTGTGAATAATTGAATTCTAAAATGATTTTTATTATGTTTGGATGAAAAATAATGGTTTAAATCATATGTTTACATATTACTATAATGACTAGAAAATACCGAAAACAAGAAAGATTCATGGTTTTCAACCTAAAACCTCAAGTTGGAAAATTTGCATGTGTGTATATATATATATATATATATATATATATATATATATATATATATATATATATATATATATATATATATATATATATATATATAGCTGCCGATTTGTACATTAAAGTATTCTAAAATAATTTTTGTTTTGATTACATGAAAATCTTGGTTTAAACCATATTTTTGCATATTACTATAATGAATAAAAAGTGCGAGAGATGAGAAAAATCATGTTTGTTCTTGATTATATGATTCGGCCTACCTTGGAAATTCAATCCCAATGTCTATAATTTTTATGTGATATATTTTAATAATTATTGACATGTATAAATGAATAATAAATGATTAAATTGCATGTTGGTTGAAGGAATAACTCTAGACAAGTCTAGAGGCAATTAGGTATATCTAGGGTTTCCTAACCCTATTTCCATAATGTGATTAATATATTTATATGATTAAGTGATATGAGAAATAAGTTTATAATGAGTTAATAATCTTAAATGGATGATGAGATTGATTGTACGAATTGGTCATAAGATATAGGCATGATATATGAAAGGCTGCTTGATAAGTTAAAGGTGTTAAGTATGTTAAGTTGAATGTTAAATTGAGTTGATATTAAAATCATGATATGTTGTGTTTGAATTTAGAAAAGTCTAGATATGAGTTGTTATATGTTTTTCATATGGGCTTATAAAGGCAAAGTATGCAAGACTGTAAAAGTCAACATGTGATGTATAAGTGATGAGTGCACTTTTAAGTGCAACTCCAAGTGTATGTGAATATTATATGTGTATGGGGTAGTATGGGATAGGATAGCATGATGTTAAATAAATACTAAGTATCGAATTAAATATTATGTTAAAACTTGAAGAGTAGTAGAATTTCAAAAGGGGCTACAAGTAATAGGAGCAAAGGAACCACTGTTAGAGGGTATGCCCTAGTGTAATGTACAAGTTATGTAAATGTAAAACATTATCCCTAATTGGCAATAAAATATATGTTTATAAATGAAATTGTTCCATTGTATTAAATATATATTTGAAGTCCATAACTATTTTTCAAAAGAGGATCTATTCACAAGTGTTGAGAATATGGGTGATAGATCGCTCTTAAACAAATACTTTAAAATGTTCATGGTCATAGGATTAATGACTGGGCATCATTACTTCCATAAGTCCATCACATTTGTTTATAATCTATAATCAGTATGTGATACTTATGATTATAGAGACAGTGAGCATCATACTATTTGACAAATATTCTCGATATAAACATATGGATATTCATATGATGAATGATCGAATTGTGATGTTAGATGATGATGACATGGAGTTTTATTGCTAGTCAATAAATCATCATCTAGGTCATAATTATACATATAGTCCTTTGACTTGAGGGACACTGTATCTCATTCATTGATAGTTAGAATTTATTACTACTTTCATACTAATGCTATTTAAGTATTGGTATATGATATGTGATAGTTTTAACTAGTTATGAGTGGAGGTAAGTGATTGCTATGTGAGAATTCATTAACTTGAATAAACAAGGAAGAAATCCTATGCAATATGATTATTCTTGATAATCAAATGCTTGGCCAAGGTAGTAAAGATTCCCTAGAAAGGGTTTCTAGTATGAATCGATTGTATCAAGAATTAGAATCGAGATATAGACATATGATCAAAGCATATTAGGATTTGACAAATCCATGACCCTAGTTAAGATTGGGATTTCGTAATAAAGGGATTTTAGTGTATGTTAATTATGATCAATGGTCCATGAAATGAATAAGTGATGAAACACTTGTATTCATTCTAATTAGGTAGTCATGATATGCTATGCTAGGCATCACTCATGACTTATGAGACTAAGGGTGATATAGGGATTTCACATTAGTATAGAGAAAATTGTTTTTTCAATCCCATTGCTAATTAGACATAAACCTAGAAAGTCATTCACCCAAAAGTGTTCACCTTCCAAGGATAAAAGGTTTACCATAATAATTAATTAAAGTGTTTAATTAATTGATTAATGGTAAAAGGATTGAACTTGTAATTAAATTTACAAAGACCCTAGCATGTCTTAAAGTTTAAAGCCAAAATAATTTCTTATTAATTAAATCCTAATTTATATATGATATAAATAAGAAAGATTTAATTAATTAAAACTATAGACGAGTTAAAAGAATGGATTTTGAGCTTTGGACTAAACCCTAAATGGCCTAAGTCCATTTGTGACATGGAGAGAGCTAATTTAGGGGTTAGAGATTTTCTCCAACCGTAAAGCCCATATGATGGATTTAGGGGTTAGAGAAAGGTAACCAAGGTCAAAATAGTCTTTTAACTACTTAAGGCTTAATGGAAGTTATCATAAACCATAAAGGGTAAATTGGTATTTTCCATTTAAGCTTAAAGCATAAAGTAGATTAAATATCTCCTTTGTCCCCTAATTAACAACATAGTTGTTGGCAATTAAAGAAATAATGATGTTGTGTATTAGGGATGTTTTTATGCACATCTTTTCAATTAAGAAGCCCAAGTAACTAAGTTTTATGAGAAGAGGAAGAGAAGAAGAGTTCTTCAATTTTCTTGTTCTTTGTTCTTTGTGAAAGAACAAAGGTTTCTTTTGTTGAAAAGATACGTCCATAGCAATTAGAAGAAATCAAATCACCAAGGATTTGTTTTAGAAGACCTTGTATTCAAATTGGGCTACCAAGAAAGAGAATCAAGAACATCTAAACAAATCAAAGTGGGAGCCTTAGAGGTAGAGCTTAGTGTGGACAATCTAGAGGCTCAATATTTGGGGAGCTTTTGGAGAGGAAAGAAGAATTGGAGTTCATATGCTTTAAGAGGTAATATGATTACCACTTGATCTTTTTTCTTTCTTATGTGTTTTACACATCAATTAGATGATTGGATGAATGTTTATTGGACCCATTTAGGTGTAAGTGAAATTTTAAATTGTTTGAAATTTCACCCACCTTGTTGCTTTCGCTTAATTTGCGCCCAATATTCCTTCAACCACAAGGTAAGTAAACATTATGTTTAAGTTACAAGTGCAAGTTATCATACTATGTGAACCTTTGATATCTTGAAACCTAAGTTCTTTTTTATTTTTAATTATGACTAAATGATTTCTTTGTAAGCTTGGGTTGCCAAAGGACAATTAGTCCAAAACTAATTTTGATTATTCAATTATAATAAAGAACCTTTGTGAATTGTTACCTTACCTTATTTTATTTATGGAACCACACTGTTATTATCTTTTGCCCAACTAGTTAAACTACTATTTCCATTATGTTACATGTAATTGCATTCTTAAATACTATTGTTATAAGTGTTTCCCATTAGCTCTAGTTATGGTATCTATAAATCCTTTATGCAAAAATCCTCATGCCGATATGGGTAATCATCAGTACTTATGCACATGGTCTGAACTCGATGAATAGGGGTAGTGTATCCACCTCAGCTAGAAGAAGTGGTTCTAGCCGTAGAGCCTGATCAATTCCATGACTCTTTACAAGTTACAAGTTAGGAGTTGGAATTTGGTATAAGCTCATCTCTCCCTTGAGTGAATGAGCTAATAGCCATCACTCTTTACAAGTTTACAAGTTACAAGTTGATTTCTATGAAGCTTGCTCCTTTGCAAACCATGATTTATGAATCTTGAACCCTTATAAAGGAATACATGATATTTTACAAGTGTTATTGCTTACTCATTCAGATCATCTATCTCACCCCTTTTCCTTGTGTGGTTTCAGGTAAGCAGTATGAGGAGGTAAGGTCATCGCTTAAGCAACCTACTCTGCTTGGGAAATTTCTTTGTCAAAGCTATTGCTATGATATGTTAGGATAAGTCTTTAGACGCTCCAGGAGTTCTTATTTTGGGAATATTATTTTGGAACTATATGTTGATAATTTATTTTGAAGTCTTAAAAATGTTCATTTATTTTGGGATTATGTTTTAAGTTTATTTAACTATTCTTCCACAATTCAAGATTTTTCTTTATAAATGGTTTTATTAAGTTCCTGCATGAGGTTCAGCACAATCCTACGCTATGCTTTTATATGTATGAGTGGGTTCTATAGACATGGGTGACCTTATGTCTTTTTATATTCTAGGACCACAATATCTCTAAAAATGGGATGTGACAAAGTTGATATTAGAGCTATAATTTTAAAGTCTAGTTTAGACTTGTCTAATTATGAGATTGATTAAGTATAATCTTAGAGCATAGTAATTTTCCCATCATATCACTTGTAGTTTATTGTTAGTATAGTTCCAAGAAATCCTAATAAGTTATAGTACTCCTTATTGTTATTGTTTGTGCAGCCTTATGATTTTCTCTTTAGATGACCATGAAGATACCCCTGCTAGAGGGCCCAAGCCTAAGGCACCCCATGTGACCTGCAAGAGGACTTGATTAAAGATGTTCGAGAGAGTCATGCTTGTGATTCGCACCAAAAGGGAGGAGACCCCAGAGGACGAGGACCTCGAGGAGTGCCTGAACTATGATTGGGTTCATAACAAGATTCAAAAGTTGGAAGAGGACTACTCGAACCTAGGAAAGGAAAATCAAAGTCTAAGGTCTCTAGTGCAAGCCTTCAGAGAGGATATTGAGATTAAGGTAGGGATTGTGGAGCATAGGGGAGACTACTCGTCATTGAGGTCTTTGTCTTCAACTAGTCACTGGTAGGATAAGGATCTCCTTTGTTACCGATGTGGCAATAATGGTCATATCACTCTTGAGTGCTCTCCTATTGACTATTCACCTACTCAATCTTGGAAGCAAACCAACGATTGCCTTAATGAAGGACCTAAAGGGACTAGAGCGAGTAATTGGTAATGATTAGCCTAGAGACGTAGAACTTATACGATATGGATGATATTTCTTTTGGTTGCTTGGCTACTTAGTATAGATTGATTTTTTTTTATTGCCTATGATATGATTAACATATATAAGATAGGGAAATTCATGATGCTATAAGTTATATGTTACATGATTATGACACATGATGCATGCCTTGATATATATGCTATGTGATATATGCTATGTGATGTGTGATATGAGATATGATATGATATGAGGTGTACTCATGTAAAATGTATGGTAAGTACGATATGATAATGGGATTAGATGGGTTAGATGGGAGTTAGTACTAAATTCCCTTACTGTGATAGCAGAATGCCTCCTAAGAAGAAGGTTTGCACAGCTGCCCAACTTGTTAGGGCTAGTGAGGATGCAATCTCAGACACTGCTTTGAATGCTGCCTCTGCATCTATAAGGTCAAGAGAGAGTTCTAACTCGAGGGCACCAACCGTGGGTTCTAATGAAGAAGCCTCTTCATAAGAGATTCATGCCATACGTGGGGAAATGAGGGACTTGTGTAAGGGATTGGATGAGCTGCAAGCTTAAAGGCAGGAAGTACTGCCAACATAAGAAAGGAATGAAGCTCCACCTCTTTCGGTAGTGGCACCTGCATGGAGGGAAAGGAAATGACTACTTGATGAAGGGATAACCGTCTCAGAGTTCAAGAAGCTTTAGCCACCTATCTTCTATGGTTAGGAAGGTGACAACCCTCATGAATTCTTGGATGAGATGGACAAGCTAGTCCAACAATTATCTTACTCGAATGCTAGGGTGATTGAGTTGGTAGGAGTCTAACTCAAGAAGGAGGCTTAGTATTAGTACAAGAGAAATATTGAGGAGCAATTGTATGAAGCTAACCCACCTATATGGGCAGAATTCAAGCAAGAAGTGATGGATCGATTCTTGCCTGAAGACAAAAGGCAAGATAGTACATTGCAATGAGTAGCTAAAGCAAAATCTTGGAATGTTGGTGTCAGATTAAACTAAGGAATTCAATTGACTTAATAGGTTTGCCATCAACATCATGCCTACTGAAGCTAGCCACATCAACCACTTCCTAAAAAGGTTGATCACACTTCTATTCAACTCATTGGCAGTGACTAAATTCTCGACCTTGGTTTAGTTAATAGATAAGGCCAAGATAATGGAAAAGAGGTATAGGACTGAGAGGGTTGAACGAGCTAAACAAGAGTAAAAGGGAAAGAATAAGAGTAAAGGGCATGGAGGCCAACATAGAGGAGGAGGAGGTGGTCCAGCGAAGGAACCATTGCCAACCACTACAACATTTGGATTGCATAATGGACAATCTAAGCAAAGCTTTCCCACTTGCAGCTGGTGTGGAAAGAAGCATCCTAGAGTATGCCCAAGGGTTTCTAATACGTGTCTAAAGTGTGGGCAAATAAGTCATTTCATCAACGATTGCCCTCAGATAAGGAATCTAGGGAATGCAACCTTGGCACCTCCACAACCCTGACCATTCCAACCCTAAGTGCAAGGAGCTAAGAGTAAAGGGGCAGCTAATGGAAATGTGCCAGTGGCTGACAATAGGAGCAAAGGTCAAGTCTTCACCTTGAATAAGCAAAAGGCCCATGCTTCGCACATAGTCATCACAGGTATCATCCCCATCCAAAATTCTAGTGCAAAATGTTTGATTGATGCTAGTGCTACACATTCTTTTGTATCATCATGTTTTACTAAGAGTCTTAGTAGAAATAAAGAATTAATGGTTAAACCCTTAGTAGTGTCAACTCCTTTAAGTGATGACAAAAGTGAAATATATATTTAAGGATTGTAACATAGACATAAATGGGCAAAAACTTCCTGTTGAATTATTAGAATCAGATGTACTAGAATTTTATGTGATCCTACGAATGGATTGGCTATATGAGCATAGGGCTCGTATTGATTGTAGAGAGAAATTAGTGGAATTTTGAACTAGGGATGGAAAGGAGTTTAAATACCAAGGAGGTAGGGATGAGAATCCATCGAATTTGATATTGACCTTAGGAGCAAGAAGGATGTTGAGAAAAGGGTGCTAAGTGTACTTGGCTCATGTAATTGATATGAATAAAGAGAATACTGTTCAAAGTAAAAGCATGCTAGTGGTGGATGAATTTGTTAATGCCTTTCCGGAGGATCTACCTGGGATACCACTAGATCGTGAGATCAAATTCAACATCAAACTGCTATCGGGCATGCAACCCACATTAATACCACCATATCATATGGCATCAGTGAAGTTAAAGGAATTAAATATGCAACTGCATGATCTACTCGATAAAGGTTTATATCTAATTTAGTGAGAGTCTAATTTAATTCATTGTTTGAATGATTCATACCATTGTTCTTGACATGCATGAGAGGCTAGGGGAATTCAATATCTAGATGAACTTCACTATTGATTTTCTATCATCTATCCTTTATTTCTTTTATAGATTAGCTTTAAGTATTTTAGTTTAATTAATCTTGAAGTTGGTTTAACTAGACAATAGTTTAAGTTTGAGCTAGTACTTGTGTTGGTGTCTCTGTGGATCGACCTCGTTACTGCTATACTATCTAAATGATAGGTGCACTTGCCTAGAACTAGGGTAGAATTAGTCATTAAGCTATTATAAATGTAAAACTCCTAGTGTCGCAAAATGCGCATCAACCACCACCTGCCATCCAAAGATAGCTGCCACACACCATTCAAGGCCAGTCGTCACCTGTTATTTAAGGTAAGCTTCTTTTCCTTTAATTTTCTTTTGTCTAAATTTCTTTGCCTCTTTTAGTTAGTTAATTAAATTGATTCATCTAGGTTGCTAGCTAATCAACTCAGTAATCAATTAAACTAATTAATTAACTCAACCCTATTTTAATCAATTAATCAAAACATGATAAAATGGCTAGGCTAAACTAACCCCTTCGCAATTAGGGAGAATTGCATGGGTTTTGATTCCCATTCAAAAGGATATGTAAGCATGCTTGGTTCAAGCATCAAATCCAATTAAAACTAACCAACTCTCCCCCCATCATATTCTTCACTTGCTTTTATTTTGCTTTCCTTTACTTTGATTTAGGTTTAGTTTGGAGAATATGTGACTTCCCTATAACCCATAAGGGCTAGAGGAGGTATCCCCTAAGTTTGGGATTTTCTTGTAATATTAACTTTCTCTTATTTCGAACCTTAACTATGTTTTTACTTTATTGTTGAAATAGTTGAATTGAATGATCATGCATATTATAAATTATTCATGCATCTTAGTTTGTTCATGAAATATATTTTAAGTCACTTTTATATTCATTGGTCAAACTTATTTTGTTAAAATAAACTGAAAACCTAGTCCTCGAATCCTCTTTGGTTTCGAGGCTAGTGATCTTTTTTCCTTTGGGTAATAATTAGAGTTAAATGGGTTTTTTCCTTATATTTTTCCAAATAAAAATAAATTAAGGTGGTGTGAACCCTTAATTTTACACCCTCAGCATCCAACCGCAGCCTTAGCACCTACTGGATTTTCTCAAACTCCATGCCAACAACCAATCTCTAAAAAAACAAAAAAAAAAAAAAAAAAAAGAACTACCTCGGGAAGCATGCTGCGCCGCACGGGAGGCGTGCGGCACCGCATCATGTTTGCGTGGTATCGCACTGTCCCTCATGACGCGGTGCTGCACAGGCCTGTGCGGCGCCGTGCCAGGGCACGCCCCATTCTGCTCTAGTGGGCCCCACATGCGTAAAATGACCTTTTTACCCCTCTTTATCCAATTATCAGCCATTTTCTGACCCCATCCTTTTGGTCTTTTCGCATTTCTATTACCTAAACTACCCTTTACCCATTTGCCTATAAATAGGCTCCCATTCCCTCATTTCAACACACCCTTGAGTTTGAGTAGATGGTTATCCTCAAATTCGAGAAACAAAGGCAATTCATCATTGAAGAAGTTCAAGCTATGATTAACCAGGCCAGCCTTAACCATCCTAGCCCAAACCTTATTTTGAACTAGACCAATCCTAGCTTAAATTTGAGCCAAACCAACTCATATCTAAACCAAGGAGGGGAAGTTTTCTCTTATCCAGACACTAGATTGCTCATGGAGAAGCTTGAAGCTATGGAAAGAACCATCAAACCCCTAAAGCACCATAATGATCAAATTGATGTGGATAGTTAACCTTATTCCCTTATGCCAGGCTTCCTCCTAAATTCAAAATGCCTAAACTAGAAAGATTTGATGGAACCACTTGCCCTACGACTCATCAAAAAATATATGTGAGGGCAATGAAACCTTTGGGAGTTAGCGATGATCTCCTTGCTCAACTATTTCAATAATCACTAACTGGTGCTATAAGGAGATGGTTCCTTTCACTAGATAAGAGCCAGAAAAGGACATAGGATGATATTTGTTATGCATTTGTCAAACAGTATCATTACAAAGGTGAAATGGATGTCACTAGGCGTGACTTAGAAACTACCAAGCAATTTTCAGAGGAATCCTTCTCCATGTTCCTTACAAGGTGGAGGCCTAAAGCTATTCAAATGGTAAACAAACCAACAGAATAAGAACAAATGGACATCCTTATTAAGAACCTATGTTATGGAGCAGCCTACACATCCTATGTTATGAAGTAGCCTACACATCCAAAGGTTCAACATGATGAAGATCAGCATGATAAAGAGGGCATTCGGGCTAGGCTTCAAGACAAGGAATAAGATTAAGTGCAAAAGGCTTCTAGTCTAATTAGCATGCCTCAGGAGCCCATAACAAGGTCTCAGCCCAAGAATCTTCAACAAGCCTTAATCCATCATCTACAAGGCTTGGTGAATTCAGTTTATGAAGGTTTACAAGGCCACTAAAGTTTTGGGCTTAGTTCAAATTAAGCCCAATACAATTTAAGCTAAGTTAGTGTTACTATTGGGCTTAGTTAAGAAGGTTAATGGCTTCCTAAAGGATTGCCTATTCATCATTTAGAATCAACTAATTCTATTTAGTTTTTATTTAGTTATTATTATTTAGGCTGTCCATGTTAAGTATTAAGCCAAAATTCATTTTGTTAAAATTTTTTGCTAAGTTAAGTTTAAATCATCTTTAATGCACAACATTAAAGTTAATGATGACCTTTAATTGTTAGGTATTGATTATTCTAAGCTCAAAGGCCAAATGTTAAGTTTTGATTATCTTTAATTGTTATGTATTGATTACCTTTTATCATTATGAATTGATGATAAGTATTAATGGTCTTAAATTGTTGTCTTTTGGCTTTTCCTATTCTTGGAGGGATGTTCCAATATTAAAATGGGCAGATTTTGTAATGGAAAGATAGATTTGAATTGTTAATGATAAACCAAAAAGCTATTAGCTTATATCTTTGTGTTCTTACGTAGAATGCATGCTTAAAGAAACATTCAAGTAGATTGATCTCCTACTTGTGGAGTGTTTCAAAATTGGAATCTAGAAACTGAGTTTTCTTTATTCTAATTCTTGATCAATCTATCTAAGTAACCTAAGTTCTAACCTTTCCTAGGGGTTGAGACTAAATTAGTTATTGGAGTTTTCAAGTTAATGTTGTAGGGGTCCATAATAATCAAAGGGATTCTCAAGCTTATTCTTGGAGGTTCCATATTAACCTACTTCCAACCTACTGAGCCCACTTGTTAATCCAATACCTACCCACTTTCAAAGCTTTAGTTGCAAATGCATTAAAGGTTGAAGATTGCATCCAAAGTCCATTATTTCAACTTGAATTCTCAACCACCAATCTGAATAGTGATGAAGAACCCGAACCCAATTCAACCCCACCTTACCTCAACCCTAAGTGGCATGACATGGAGGAGTTCAAGTTTAGCTAATCTAACCTATCTAAGATTGAAATCCAAGTCTGAGTTTGGGTCTGTGTCCAAATCTCAAAGTCTAAATTTGAGTATGGGTCTATCAACTTATTTTCCTTTTCGGGTATTTTTCATCGATCACGTTAGTCCATTTTTGGTTTTCTTATAATACAATTTTCCATTGTAATAAAAAATCCACATTTATTTGTGCACTTGTCTTTCTTGTTTTAAACATTGATGAGCTTTTTTTTAAAAAAAAAATAAAAGGGGAGAGACAAAAAGGAAGAAAACAAAATAAGAGAAAGAGGAAAAGAGAAATAAATAGTCAATTAAATCTACTACAGCTAGCACATATTGGAATTGAGATGCCATCAACAATTGCTTTACCAACTCCTAACCAAAGAAGGTTAAGAAATAGACCTCCCATCAAATAGTTGAAGCACAAAATCAAACGATACACCTCAACAAGGGGCAATAAGTTTGTCAAATCCAAAATTCAAAGGTTAGAGCCCCTCAAAGTGAAGAAAAGCAATAAATCATGGTGGAATGTTTTCTTTTAATTTTCATTAATCTAAGCTCACTAAGTTGAAAATCCAAAAGGACAAGTTAGGGAAAAGTTAGAGCTAAGAAAAAAAAAAAAGAGAGAGAAAGCTCATCATAGTCATCTTCCTTTATATCATTCAAAGTTTGTCAATCAACTTCAATCAATCCGTCTCATCTCATATCTTCAAAGTTATCCTTCCTTACTAGAGGCTCATTCTCTAAAGTGATATTGTCTTCTATGCCCTTATCTCACAGTGGGGGCATATCCTTCTAGGTCATCATCATCTTTTGTTAATCTGTCTTGTCGCTTAGCTTAAAGAGCTTAGACACAATCTCTCACATTGCTAGTCTGTCATGTTCCTATCTCTCATTAGGAGCATTATTCCTAAGTTGTCTTTTCTCACTAGTCCTTCAACCACTCATTAGTGCACTTCCTTTTAGCTAGTATGTCATGTACGTTCAAACTAATAAAGTGTCATTTCAAATGTCTCTTTAGTCTCAAAATGATAAGATTAGCTTGGCTTGTTCTTTACCATGAATTATGCCACAAATAGCAAAATCATACAACCTCCCTGATCAAAATTTCCAACCCACCTTTGAACCATTCCAAACTTCATAAATGTACTATCCAAAGCCTTATTGGAAAAACCATTCCATCTTTTCAAGTTCAAGCCTCATACCATCCTTTCCTGGGTAAAGTCTCATCATCTTCTAAGGGCCAAGCCCATGGGTAGAACCAAAGATCCTAAGTCTTTCAAAACTCGTCATCCTTAAAGCCAGCTTTCTCTAGCACAACCAAAATCAAGTCATGTCTTGCAAAGCTTAAAAAGGGTTCAAACCACTCAAAATCAAGTCATTCCGTGGCAAAATCACATCATCCTTGAAAAGACCAAGCCTTTTCAGTAAGTTACATCACCTATAAAGTCCAACAGAGTTGAGGTCTGCCAATTGATAGGCATTGAAATTCTGATGCAACTATGATAAATGGCAAGCCCCTATCCATGAGCCTATGGTATCCGTATGTCCAAAACCTGGACAACCATACCCGAGATAAAGCAACCATCTTCCAAAGAGGTCCAAAGCACCTATGTAGAAAAGTCTAACTTGACAAAGCCTTTTAACCAAAAGCCTTCAAGCCTTCACCCTGAAACCCAAGCCCAAAAAGCCTTCACCATGAAGCCCAAACTAAGAAGCCTTCACCATGAAGCCCAAAAAGCATTCACCATAAAAACCACTCCCAAAAAGCCTTCACCTTGAAACCAAGGCCCAAAAAGCCTTTACCATAAAGCCCAAACCAAGAAGCCTTCACCATGAAGCCCAACAAGCATTCACCATAACCACCACTCCCAAAAAAAAACTTTTACTCTGAAGCCCAAGCCTAAAAGCCTTTACCATGAAGCCCAAACCAAGAAGACTTCACTATGAAGCCCAAAAAGCATTCATAATAAAAACCACTCCCAAAAAGCCTTCACTATGAAGCCCAAGCCAAAAGCCTTCACTATGAAGCCTAAGCCCAAAAGCCTTTACCATGAAGCCCAAACCAATAAGCCTTCACCATGAAGCCCAAGCCTAAAAGCTTTCACCGTGAAGCCCATTCATAAAAAGCCTTCATTTATGAAGACCATAATCTCCTCTAAGGCCAAATCTGACCAAGTTTTCCAGAGCTAGTTTCCTAGCTTGACTATTCCTCTAAGCTAGACCTAACCGAGCCTAAGGTAAAACTTGGCCGAGTCTTCGAAATAAACTCCCTAAAGGTTATAACCTGACTAAGCCGAAGTGCCAAACTGGACTAAGCCTTCCATATGAACTTCTCTGAGGACAAGCCCCATAAGCTAACCTTCCCCAAAGATTCCAATCTAACCATCTCTAAAGACTTAACCCTCTTGATCAAGCTCTCCAATTCAGCATCAAACCAAATCTTCTCCAAAGTCAGACCTATCTAAATTGAATAGCCTAATCTTTTCCAAGATAACACCTTATTTGAGCTCCCTAAATGACTTCTTCCTAGGCTAAACTAATAGCCATTAACCAACCAATCTCATACCTGACATGCCCACTTCACCTCTGAGCTAGCCAATCAACCAAAAACTAAATGACCAAACCACTTTCCTCCATCATTCTAAAGTAGGGGCACCTCCCTTCCACACATTCACCTTTCTGAAATTGGGGCATCTTTCTCCCAAATATCAACACTTTTATATCAGGACTGACCCTTCACAAGTTCAAGGTATCAGATCATTGCATAATTATCTAGCATTTTTGCATTAAATAGGATTTGAATCAAGGCAAATTGTTAAACTCTTAAAGAAAGACAGATCATCAACTCTATCAATCTGAATCAATCTCTTTTCAAAAATAATCTCAAGATCACTATTTTGACCATTCCTACTAGACAAGATGGTCATCTTTTTGATCTTACCAGACAATCATTTTTTGATTCCTACTATAAAGGACCACTACTTTTACTGTTCCTACCATATAGGACAGTTATCTTTACCATTCCTACCAGATAGGATGGTCATCTTTTTTATCCTACCAGACAAGATCATCACTTTTCATTCCCACCAGAAAGTACCACTACTTTTATATGCCTACCAGACATGACAGTTATCTTTACCATTCGTACCAAACAGGATGGTCATCTCATCATTCCTACCACATAGGATAGTTACTTTATAATTCCTACTAGACAGGATAGTCATCCATTTAATCCTATCAAATAGGATCATCACTTTTCATTCTTACTAAAAAGGACTACTACTTTTACTATTCCTACCAGACAAGACAGTTGTTGTACCATTCCTACCAGACAGGATGGTCATCCTTTTAATCCTATCAAATAGGATCATCACTTTTCATTCCCACTAAAAAGGATCATTACTTGTATTATTTCTACCATACAAGATAGTTATCTTTACCATTCCTATCAAGATAGAATGGTCATCTTTTTTATCCTACCAGATAGGATCATCACTTTTCATTTCTACTAGAAAGGGCCATTACTTCTACTATTCCTACTAGATAGGACAATTATCTTTACTATTCCTACCAGATAGGATGATCATCTCATCATTTCTACAAGACAAGATTACTACTTTATCGATTCCTACCATATGGGATCACCTCTTTACCAATTCCTACCATGTAGGATCACTATTTATACCAGACAGGATCACCATTTTATTGATTCCTACTGGATAGGGTCGTTTTCTTTCCTACCAGACAGGATCGTCACCTTCTTTCTTACCAGACAGGATATTTTGTCAATTCTTATCAGATAGGGTTGCTTTCCTTCCTACTAGACAAGATTATCATTCCTATTAGATAGGAACATCTCTTTTAACTCCTACCAAAAAGGGCAATTATCAAATGATACTAGCCACTAGATCTCCTAAATATACCAGGGACATGTTTCTTAAAATTCAACCACACCTTTCACCCAAATATCTAAGCTTTGACCTAGACATTAATTTGATTCTTTTTACCATCTCCCAGCCTCAGGTTCACTATCATTAGAATCGCCTTTCAGACAAAGACAATTCTGATGAGGAGGTATTGTGGACCCTTAATTTTGCACCTTCCAGTCTGTGTTTAACCTTGAAAGCACTTAAGCTTGATAAACAAACTTTCAAAAGTCGAAAACTATCAAAATGGGAAAAATCAAAACATTTCTTTTTGACATTTGAACCATTTCAAATCATTCAAGACTGAGTAACAAGTACAATGCAACTAGAATTGCAAAAAAATGGATAAGAAACTGGCAAGAAAGGGTGAAAGCGGGCAAAATGGATGGAAGCAAGGCTGGCTGCCACACAGCACCGCACAACTCTATACAGCACTATGATGTGCCGAAACACACACTAAAAAACTACAAGTACACAAGTTTATTATCAAGTAATAAAATATTGAATATGAGTATCATCTCCACGAGGATAGTGGATAAGTACCAGCGTAAACTTTGACTATTGTTTAATTGATTAAAATGAAGATTGATTAAACTAAGCTAAATTAACTAAGCTAATGTAAGAAAGCAAATAAATGATATTGATGGAAATAGTCTAGGCAAAGCTAATCTAGATATGAATCCCCCTAGTTTCTCATGCATATCAAATAATAGATTGAGTTGGACTCTCACTAAATTAGATAAAAACCTTTCTTAAGTGATTAAATCCCTAACTTCCTAAGTATTACAAGGGAATCTCTTCTCAACCTATAATCAAATAGGAGCAATATTAAGTTTAAAAGATTAACATCCAAAGAAGTCTTGTAGGTCTATCTCTAGCATCCTAATCAACTCTCTATTCCCATGAGTGATTTATCTGTACCAGGGTATCTCTACTTGTTCAATATAGAAACGATATCCAATTAACAAGCTAGCAATTGCTAATTGGAATAATAAGATTTATCATGAAAATAAAACAACCAAAGATAAATTGATTAAAGTTTAAATCCTTCAATCTATACAATCAAACTAGGGTTCATTACAAATAAAATTAGTTCATATTAAATTTGAAGAACAAAGATGCAGAAAATAAAAGAAGAAGAAATCTCAAACAGATCTTGAAGATGTTCTTCAAAATCTTCTCTTCAATCTTCCATATCCACTTGGATCTTGGTCTTTGATTTAATTAAGCCCTCAATATCTCTAACCTTCAAGCCTTTCCCATAATTTTAGGGCTTAGCCAACCCTCTTAAATCTCTATTTTTGCTCTGTGGCGGCTCTCCATTAATATGTTGTCTGATATGATTTATATTGCTAGAATTTAACCTCACACCACTAGAGCCACGACTGGGATTCCAACTTTACCAATGATGCCAGGGGCCCATGAGTGAAATATCAGTGGTGCCTCCACCCAAGGAGGCTACTGGATGTATTTTTAATTTGCTCTTATCACACGGGTGGAATCCCAACTAGGATTTCAGTGGTGTCTGCCCATACGGGTGGAATCCCAACTGGGATTTCACTTGTGTCTACCTATCTTCTTCCAAAAGTTAGCATTTTGGCTTGGATCTTTGACCATTCTGAGTCACATTTGGTTTATGGCATCATTTGGCACCGGGTTAACTAAAAGAACTCTAGAAAAGTACTAAAGAAACAAATCAAACTCAATTTAACGATAAAATATATTAAAAACAAATGGTAAAGTGTAGTCAATTAAGTACTTATCAAATTCCCCCACACTTGAGTATTTGCTTGTTCTCAAACAAATTAAATCATAACAACAGTAAGAAATAAAACCTACCCTATCTAGTTAAAGAAATTCAAAAAGATTTACAACAACTTAAAATCAGCAAGGATTAAACATGGTAGTGTGAGGCCTCACCCGAGCACCGGTCCGATCCGCCGAGGAATCGAAATGCTCTTCGGGAGAAACTCCACAATTGGAACTCGCTGTGAGTTTGAAAAGTTGATTTTTGTAATACGACAGTTGTGAAAGGGAGTCGCCACTTTAATTTATTTATTTTAATTGGGAAAATTAAAGAAAACCCAACACGATTGACTCCAAAATTTGATTTTATCCCAATGGAAAAGTGCACCAATCCACGAGTAACCAAGGAGGGCTCGGGGATCAGGTTTTGGTAATTACACAGTTAAGACAATGTTATTTTCTTTAGTTTGGCTTGAAATGCAAAATAACTCTTAAAATTGAATTTTTGTGTATGCATGAACAAAAATATAATGATGAATGAACATATATATATATATATATATATATGATGTGATGGAATGACAATAATAAATAAATAGGCCAGATAAATCCTACTTAATTATTACAACATCAAAACAAATGGAATAAAAGGGGATCTTTACTCTAGCCCTTATGGGTACTAGGGAATGCACACATTCCCCAAAATAAACTGAAAATAAAATCACACAATAAAGGATCAATGCAAATAAAATCAAAGCAAAAAAGAAAACAATATTGATAAAAAGATTTTGGAGTTGATGCCCTTCAGAATGGCAGCCTGCGTATCCTATTGAATAGGAATCAAACCCCACGCAGTTCTCCCTTCTTGTGAAGGAGGGGTTTTAGAAATGTGTTGATTTGCTTATTAACTTAATTCTGATTCTTAAATTAATAAGTTTTAGATCTTTTCAGTTTTAGACCCAAAGAGAATTCTAGATCTGAATTTAGAATTTTAAAGATAGAAAAGGGGATTATACCTTTGCTTTTCTTGGTTTTCTGACAAATGGAATGAGTCTTGCTCCGGATCTCAACTCCACTTTGATTCAAAAGAAACTTGGAATTTGGATCTAGAGCAGCAACTGTGTGAGTATAAGAACAAAAATATGCCTGAATTGCTTTGAAATGCTCTAAAATGTTTTAGAATCTGTTAGGAATTATTGGAAATCATATGAAAACTGTGTCCAAATGAGGCTGGAGGAGGCTGCTATTTATAGAGATGACAGAGGAGGTGCCGGCGGTACTTACAGCGGCATCAGCGCGGCACAGCTGACACGCCGGCCGTCTGGGCAGCACGCCAGACGTGCTGCCATGCCGGCGGCATGATTTCCATGCCGCACCTGCGGCATGGTCATTTCCCGGCAGCACGGCATGCGTGCCGCCTCCTGGGCGGCATGGAAAACGTGCCTCCCAGCGCCACTCGCAAGGCTCAATCCGTTTCTGTCTGTTTCAGGCCCGTTTCAGCTCTAATTCGAGCTCTGCTTGATTCTATGGGTTCATGACTGAAAAGCAGTCGACCGGAGGAGAAAAGATTTAGGAAATTTATTTTTCTATGGGGCACTGCCCCGCACCCTGCAAGGATCGCCGTATGCGTAGCGCCCTATTCTTAGTAGGTGTCAAGCTGCAGCCGAATCAAGAGGTGCAAATTTGAGGGTTCACAGGTAGCCAAATTAAGAAATATCTAAAACAAATCTTAAAAATCTAAAACCGAAATTCTAAAGTTACAAGTTTGAATAAATAATTCCATAGAAATAAAAGCTCAAGCAAAGTAGATTTATAAGAATTTTTCCCATAGGTGCTTGACTACTCACTCAACTTTTCATTGATTATACATTTCAATTCATGTTTTCTTTTTAATTATCTAAGGAGCCTAACTTGTTTGAATTGTCATCCTAGCCTTTTTACGCAAATGCAAACACTTGTGGTACCGGCCTCCGGTTACTCAACTAGAATCACACATTCAAATGGCTACTAGCACTATTCATATTATCAATCCCTTATATTTAAAAGAGTCTAGAACAAGGGAATATGTAAACATTTTCAAAGCTCCTTTGAATAATCTTTTTTTTTTATATATACTTATGTTTTTTTTTAAAAAAAAAAATAGTCAAGCAACCTAAGGTATTAAGCATTCTACTAAACTAAAACAAAAGTAATAATGGAATAAAATAGGCTTAAAAAGTGTAACTAAAGATTCAAATTTCAGGTAAAAAGATTTGTAAAAATTTAATTCCCTAATCATGACCACGACATTCAATCCACACTGCAACAAGTCATTGTCATAGCAAAATTAGACCAATTTATCACTAGAGAGAGTCAATTTCAAATCAAACTATCACGACAACTCAATTCACTCAAACGCAAGATTCAATAAAAGATAAGGCACACTAAAATACCTCTCTTCCACACTTAATAACACATTGTCCCCAATGTATTATAAACAAGGAAAATGAAAAAGTAAAAGAGAGAATTAACTGCCCTGAATGATGTACCATATGAATCGTGTGTGGTGTTCCTTCTAGTTAGAGTTTGCCATGATCATTGTTTCTACACATAGAAATATTGAACTACAACCAAGATAAGATCCATTCAATTTAAAACAAAAAAAATAGAAAGGAAATAAAAAAGAAAAGAGAAATAATAAACATAAAAACAAAAACCATCAATGGGTTGCCTCCCATTCAGCACTTCTTTAACATCATATTAGCTGGATGTTATTATTATTCATCGTCCACCAATAGTTTAGAGGTTTCCTTGTGTTGTCTACCTCCATAACTCAAGATAAAGAAGAGTATGCAAAGGTTATGGCCTTTGCATAGCCTTCTTTTAGTAACAAAAATTATTTTTGATTCTCCAATGCATGTAAACTTGAGCTTGCCAGGTTTAGAACCATCATTGAAAAGCCTTACCCATTAGCTTGGCATGGGAAATTCTGGTTGGGTTGCCAAGAGATTGAGCCTACTGTGTTTATCATCCACCTCATATAGATCTTTGATGCTCCTCCCAAATCCACTAACAGTCCGCTTTAACAACTCCATAAAATAAATCTCCCTCTCCAAAGAAAAGTTAGAGACTACAAATACTAGACAACTACTAGAGTCCCTCACAAAGTAGCACTCTGAGAAGGGTGGCAAAGGTGTAAGAATGTATATGGTGGGTTGTGGTATTGATGGAATTTGGGTGATGTTAAGGGTGGGTGGTGGAACTATGGATGGGTTGTTGTTAATCTCCTCAAAAGGTGGGAGGGATGGAATGATAGGGGAAGTATAGCTCTCAGCATTCATAGCTTCCCCCACCATGCTCTCATGTAACTTACTATCATCGGAAAATAATTCTCCAACACTTGACTCCATTTCACCCATGTCACATTATTCAATATGCAATTGCACATTTAGATGATCATCTTCATCAAGTTCTTTGTGCAACATTCCCAAATGGGCCGCACCATTCTCGTTTACCTCATTACATCATCCCAAAAAAAATTAATGGCAGTGATCTTGTGTTATTCCTCTAGAATGGCTTTGGTTTTGCTAGGAAAATTGCCTTCAGGTCTCTCACTTAGCAGTTTTAAAATTTGCCTAGTGAAATTATCTACATTGTAAAGAGAAGTTAATTGGTGTTCTAGAGCTGTCTCAATGCTCTAAAATCTTTTCTCTATAGCTTTCACTAAAGTCACAAACATCTCTTCCAACCTCTGCTCCTCTTGTGCATGCTCGTCATCCACCAATGTGGCGTCCACTTCAAATTGAGTTAGGAGATCAGCTTCTAATGTATGGTTTCTGCTTCTCTCTACTTCCTTGGTCAAATTCTCTATAGATGCCATGAATCTTTCTAATGCATGTTTAAGGGATGACTTCTCTGTTGGTGCTTCTTATGTATATTCCTCTGGGAAATTAGTTTGATAAAAATATCCACAATCATAATACTGATTTTCCTGGTATCCCTATTCTGAATTTGGGTAAGAGTTCCAGTCCTGATAGTTCTGATTAGCCATAAAGAAAAAAAAATTATTTTTTTTTTTTAGAAACACAAACTTAAAACAAAACAAAAACATAAAATAGAAAAAACAAATAAAACAACTAAAAATAAAACAAATAAAATAAGTAAATCAAAAAGAAAAACAAATACAAAAAAAGAAAAATAAAAACTAGATCAATAATCTCTATTAATATTGCTAATATTATAAAAATATCCCAACAATGGTGCCAAAAACTTGATGTACCAAAACACACACAAACAAATTGCAAGTGCACAAGTCATTATTAAGTAATAAAGTAGTGAATATGAGTATCATCTCCATGAGGATAGTGTATAAGTACTAGCGCAAACTTTGACTATTGTCTAGTTGATTAAAATGAAGATTGATTAAACTAAGCTAATCTAAGAAAGCAAATAAATGATATTGATGGAAATAATCTAGGCAAAGCTAATCTACATATGAATCCCCCTAGTGTCTTATGCATATCAAATAATAGATTGAGTTAGGCTCTCACTAAATTAGATAAAAACCTTTCAAAAGCGATTAAATCCCTAACTTCCTAAGTATTGTAAGGGAATCTCTTCTCAACCTATAATCAAATTGGAGCAACATTAAGTTCAAGAGATTAACATCCAAAGAAGTCTTATAGGTCTATCTCTAGCACCCCAATCAACTCTCTATTCCCATGAGTGATTTATCTATACCATGGTATCTTTACTCATTCAATACAGAAATAATATCCAATCAACAAGCTAGCAATTGCTAATTGGAATAATAAGATTTATCATGAAAATAAAACAACCAAAGATGAATTGATTAAAGTTTAAATCCTTTAATTTATGCAATAAAAACTAGGGTTCATTACAAATAGAATTAGTTCATATCAAAATTGAAGAACAAAGATGCAGAAAAATAAAAAAAGACGAAATCTCAAACAGATCTTGAAGATGTTCTTCAAAATCTTCTCTTTAATGTTCCATATCCACTTGGATCTTAGTTTTTGATTCGATTAAGACCTTAATATCTCTAGCCTTCAAGCCTTTCCCATGACTCTAGGGCTTACCAACCCTTTTAAATCTCTATTTTTGCTCTGTGGCGACTCTTCCTTAGAATGTTGTTTGATCTGATTTATATTGCTAGAATTTAACCTAACACCACTGAAGCCACGGCTAGGATTCTAGTTATGCCAACAATTCCAGGGGCCCATGAGTGAAATCTTAGTGGTGCATCCACCTAGGGAGGTTACTGGATGTATTTTTAATTTGCTCTTATCATACAGGTGGAATCCCAGCTAGGATTTCAGTGGTGTCTGCCTACACGGGTGGAATCCTAACTGGGATTTCACCTGTGTCTGCCCATCTTCTTCTAAAAGTCAGCATTTTGGCTTGGATCTTTCACCATTCTAAGTCACATTTGGTTCATGGCATCATTTGGCATTGGGTTAACTAAAAGAACTCTAGAAAAGCACTAAACAAACAAATCAATCTCAATTTAAGGATAAAATATATCAAAAACAAGGGGTAAAGTGTACTCAATTAAGTACTTATCATACTACATAGTGTGCAGCACTGCCACACAGCCCACATCGAAAGTTTATGTATTGTGAGCTCCAATCCTCCTCCTATATATAGAGGGCCTCTCCACACTTCAAAACACGAACTTCCAGAGCTTGAAAAGCACTACTTTAAGCAAACCGCTTTGCATTTGCTCCTTGCTTCGCAAAGCAAGTTAGGGGTTTTCTCCTTGATTCCTACTGTGAGGCCTCGCCTGAGCACTGGCCCGATCCACTATAGGGAATCGAGATGCTTATTCAAGTTTAGACTCATGATGGTACCCTCGGGTTCAGTTTTGGTTGATTTTGAAAATGATTCTGGAGTCACTACCCTAATTTATTTTTAGATGAGAAAATTAAGGAAAAAACCCAATTGTGACTCCAATTCATTAATTTTCAATTAATTACCTAAGGATAAAATCACTAGTCTTAAGCTAAGATTAGTTCAGGGACTAGGTTTTTAGTTTTAAATAATCTAAATTTGGCTCTTAAGTTTAATTTGACTTTAGAAAAATTTGATTTTATAAATGACAAATATTATATGACAATTAATTAAATGTAGAAACATGACATGAATGCAATGAGAAAATTAAAATGAAATATCCACAAATTATATTAAAAAAGGGAAAAGGAAATTGATCGGGAATTTGATTTGAAGTTTGAATTTAGATCCTAAATGTACCTACGTACCCCATTGAATGGGGATCAAAACCCACATAGTTCATTCTATGGTTAAGTGGAGGAGTTTAGGAATTGATCAGATTGATTTTAGTTTGGGTGTTTTGAGAGAGAGAGAGAAAAGGCTGATACCTTTGCTTTTGGCAGGCAGAGGATTTTACTGGACTAAAGTTTTGTTTTATCAGGACCAGGTGATTATTGATTAGGAGATTAATTAATTAATTAAAATGATTAATTAACTAATTAATATGATAAAAAGGATAGACAGAATAATTAATTAAAAAGATTAATTAATTAATTTGGATGAAAGGTGGATTGAGAAAAAGGATTAATTTGATTTTAAAAAAATGTGATTAATTAATTAATTAATTAATTAAAAATATTAATTAATTAATTAATTGAGTGATTAATTTTAATTTAAAAAAAGAGTTTTAGTTAATTAAAAATATTAATTAACTTGGTTAGAGTGAGTTAATTAATTAATTAAAAAGATTAATTAATTAATTAGAGAGTGGTTGGAGGGAGAAGAAGAGAGGAATTAGTAGATAACCATCAATACTAATTCAAGAGGTGTGTAGAAATGAGAAGTGGAGGGACGTATTTATAGGAAAAGTGGGTGAGGGTAGTTTGGAAAGTGAAAAAGTGAAAAGCCTAAAAGGGTAAGGCTGAAAAAATACTGAAAAATCATATTAGGGGCATTTTGGAAACAGCAAAAAGGGCAATGGGCCCGCACCACTGGAGGAGTCGGTGGCACCACCGGCCTTTTAAAGGGCATTGTCGGTTTTCTAGGCGGCGCAGTGGCATCATCGACTGCTCCAACAATAACTAACGTGGCTTTTTTTTTTTTTAAGAGATTGATTGGTGGTTTGGAGTTTAGGAAATTTGGATGTCTGGCGGCAATGTAATTGAAGGCTAAAAAACATTTCTTTCGGGGGCATCGCCCACTAACCAGCTAGCAGGATTGCTGTAATGGCTCCACATAGCGCGTTAAACTTAGCAGGTGCTAAGGTTGCAGTTGGATGATGTGCAAAATTAAGAGTTCATAGTTGACCCTCATCAGAATTGGCTTTAAACAAAAAGTGATTCTAATGATAGTAAACATTAGGAAGAGGTGCCACATCAAACTCTGGGCTTGTGTGTTCTTGTCAGGTCCTTTGAGAAGAGGCCCTCTAGGATAAATGAAGTTTTATCAATGGCTATTGGTCTGGCCTTGATGTTGGAAGCGAGAATGGTCTTGGTGAATTTCAATTAAGGCTATCTATTTGACCCTAATATTGGAGATAAAGTAGGTTTAATGAATTTCAATCAAAGCTATTTGTTTGGCCTTAGTGTTGGAGATAAAGATAGTTTGATGGATTTCAATCAAGGCTATCTATCTAGCCTTAATGTTGAAGATAAAGATGATTTGGTGAATTTCAATGAAGGCTATCTATCTGGCCTTAATGTTAGAGATGAAGATGGTTTGGTGAATTTCAATCAAGGCTATATGTTTGGCCTTAATGCTAGAGGTAAGATGATTTGGGTAAAAAAGGTGGAAAGTGGAACCATATAGATATTTATCATTTCTAAACATTTGTGGGCGAAATTGATAGATTTGGATAAAAGATATGGAAAGTGAAATCATATAGATGTCTAAGTGACCATTTCTAGACATTTATGGGCGAAATTGATGGATTTGGACAATAGAGATGGAAAAAAGAACCAAATTGATGTCTAGGAGATCGTTTCTAGACATTTATAGGTGAAGTTGATGGATTTGGACAAAAGAGATGGAAAAAAGAACCACATTGACATCAGGAGATCATTTCTAGACATTTATGGATAGAAGAGAATTTTGGACAAAATAATTTATTGAAATGAGAGCCTTGACTTGTGGTGTGTCAGTTCGAGAGATCCTGACAAGATTTTGATAAAAGGAGAGTCTCGGTTTATGGCAAGTCAGCTCAAGAGATTCTGACAATATTTTGATTACTCCAAAGAAACTTGGGCTACTGAATGTGAGGGGTTGGGCCTTTTGGAATGCTCAAAGAAACTTTACTGAGGGTAAAAGGACTCTGGAAGTCACACTTTATTGATTAGATATGGAAAAGTATCATTTAGCTTTAAAGAGAAATAGGTCAGCTTTAAGAGGTATCAGTCAGCTTTAAGGAAGTACTGGTTAGCTTAAGGAGATGCTAGTGAGGCTATTGGCTCAGCTTATGCATAATGATGCATGATTGCAGATGATTGCATAGATGCTGATGCACAGATGATGCATGCATGTTTTAGAATTCATAGGCCTTTTATTTGACTTCTATGCCATGCATGATTTGTGATGATGCCTGTAATGGATGATTTTATGGATGCATGAGGGTGGATTCATGCATTTGCTTTGTGAATACAATTTTTTCATATGACTTTTGTGTCCTACGGAGACATGTATTTATGGACTAAGAAACTCGACAAAGTTGAGGAACTCAACTTGGTTGGTATGAAATAGTTGCCATGGTGGCATTACGAGGAGATTGAGATTTTTTTAGGGCTTGATTTTTGGAATTCAGTGGCCTGGCATTTCTATTTTAGTGTTGCTGAGAAGGAGCTGTGTCCATTCTCAAGGAGTTTGGCATTTTCTTTAGTTTTTTAGGAGTTTTGGACTTGCCTTAAGATGTTGCAGGCCAGATGGTGGTTGGTGATGGTCAAGTGAATTTGACGACTGTGATTAAGAAGTTCCACGATCCAATGACCAAGGAGATATGAGTGGGCAGAGACTTAAGATGAGGGCCTTAGTTTTCTGTTTGAGAGTCGAATATGGGTTTGTTAGGGCTATGCTAGCGGAGACACTGATAAGAGATGAATTGCCAGTTATTCACCAAGTGAGAAAATTTTATCTATTCTTACCCTTTCTGTTGGGAGAGTTTTGTGGGTGTCTATTTAAATTTTAGGTTATCTCAAAAGTGTGGTTGATGGATCATTTTTAGGTGGTGGCCCCTACTTTTTAGTCCGTACATGCCTTACCGAGACTTAGTTAGAGGTTAGATAAGATGGTTGCTTGCAGCTTGCCCTTGGAGGACATTTTTAGCACTACCAACGGTAAAGGATTAGATCTCTCATTACTGGGGGCCATGGGTGTCGAGTGGTTTGCCTGTTGGGCTTAGAGATAGTCTAATAAAGATATGTATATAGTGCTGTCTTTTGAGAATTATAGAAGGACTTTTGCCACCTTGATTGTAGACCAGGTATTTATTCATTGGACTTGACTTGGATTTTTCCTTTTACCTTCCACTACTTATTTTGCGGTCTATTTGCAGGTGAGATGGACACCATTTGAGAGATTCACAGCATCGATACTTGACCGGATCAAGCCTAATATGCACTTACCCTCTTGTCGCCTCTTGCTCCATTGTGAGTCTTTGAGGATATTCTACTTGGAAGAGAGGGGCATAGATTACAGGAGAGAAGGTTGTGCCACAGTCTCCTCCTATAGACATGAGATACGGTCTGGCCATCTTGAGAAAGGATGCTTGGGTTGAAGAGGTCTCTTGTCTAGATTATCTCCTGCATGATGCTAACTATGATGAGTTCTGTGAGACTTCCTTGATGTGGGGCACACCTCTGCTGGATGGATTACTGAGGCTGACACATTGGGGAACTAGCTCAGGCACATCCTGAAGGCCTTTTTCTAGAGCTAGGAGTTTCATCTCTCTACGAGCCAATAGTACTACCCCTATTGGTAGCATGGGTCCTAGGGTTAGACCTTCAAGTTTTGCAGCTGATCCTTTAGGTTTTGTGGCTGGTCCTTCTAAGGCTGGACCTTCCAGGGCTAGTGGCTCAACTCTAGCTCCAGATGCTTCAGTAGGAAGCCCAACTAATCCTATTCCCCTACTTGCTAGTCTTGTCTATTTATTGGCTCATCTTAATTATGTTTCTTATAATGACTGATCACAGCATTATATTCTTCCCAATAAGCAACCAGCCTTCTTCCCCACTATTCTTAGGAACATTATAGAGGTAAGATTTTGCATAGCTTGTACTTTAACCTTTGTCTACTTTATAACAACTCTCATGTTTGATTTCTTTTTTTAGATCCCTGTAGAGTTTACTTGTTATCATTATGATCTCCATGACTGGTATGCATTTGCCCTAAGCACCCTTTTACATGATATGGATGAGATAGTAAAGGAGCATAATAGGAGAAGCCTAGGTAGGGATGTCGTAGACCCAAGCGCGGTCATTAGTGACTTGCTACATTAACTTTGTTTTTCTTATATGCATGTACTGAGGATGATGCACTCTTTTATGTTATGTAGTATTTTGGATGTATGTATGACATTATGGATGTACGCACTCTTTATGTTTATACAATATTTTGGATGTATGCATGATATTTATGACTTACAGATGTTTTTATAAATGCTTTGGATGTATGATATGAATGTACTACATGCAAACTTTTGACTTAATAGGATTTCCATCGTGTTATTCCCTTATGCTTTTCTCTCATTTTACCTCTTTTTTTTTTTTTTTTGGTCAACTCTACACTAGTTTGGACATGAAAATGATTTTTTTTAGGCCTGAAATTATGTGAAATTTTATAGAATTGTTGTCAAAAACTGTTGGAGGACAAGGTGGCATAAGGAGGCAAAGGGTAACAGTGACCGTACCGCCAGTGAGATAACACGGTCAACATGCCGCTGAACATGCCGCCAGTTCAGATCTAGGCAGATTTTGGATTTTCATCTATTTAAGCTATTTCTGATGCTTTTAGTCTGTAAAATTGATTTTCGAGGCTCTAAAAATCATTTTCCTACTGTACCCTTACTTTTTCATCAATTTTTTACCATATTTATTTTTTATTCTTTATGATGGAGCCCTATTTCAGCCATGCAATGTTCCTATGGGTAAAAACCTTACAAAAGTGGAGAGAATCAATTTATGAAAGTATGGCGTAAGTGTTATGCCTACTCTAAGAGGTATAAAGATTGATTGGGATTTTTTGAACGCATGCAAGCATTTTTGGGATTCAACTGCCCTTGTCTTCATATTTGGGGCATCTATGGAGGAGATGAGTCCTACTTTTGATGAATTTTTTGTATTGCTTGGGTCTGATCCAAAAGCTATGTTGGCTACTCCTATTGAGAAAGTAGGGTATTTCAATTCTTTTAGAGGACTTTTAAACTTGAGTGTGGAAGTTGCTAGTCTTATGGTAGTAAATGATTGGGTATATCTAACTGCGGTGATTGCAGAATTCCATGATCCTAAGGATTTTAAGGATGATGGGTGGTTTCATTTGAGGATGCGGGCTTTATCCTTCTATTTGACTATAAGATATATTTTTGTGAACCCTATTAGTTAAGGGGATACTAAAGTTACTGAGCTGATTCTACAAATGGAGGATGGGAGATCTATTACTACTATAGTGCTAGTTGAGACTCTTATGAGCTTAGATAGGTCCTGTGCTTCTAATGGGCCATGGACTATTAGTCCTAACATTCTTCAGGTTCAATTCTTGCTTATAAATTATCCTTCAACTATTTTTCATGTTTTCTTATTCTTATGCTTTACACTTTCAAATTTGGTTAAAAGACCATCTTCGGGTAGTGGGCCCTCCCACAAAGGTGGACTACTCTGCTTCTTAGTACAGGACTCAGACCATTGTGATCAAAAGGAACTCAAAGAAAGTGTGGAGCAAATGGTTGATTGAACTAGATTCTGATGAGCTGCTATGGAGGTGCAAATGGAACAAGATCAATAGGTTTATAACCATGAGTTTTGGCTACAAGATGGTCTATCTTCTAAGACTAAGGATGGTGACCTTTTATCAGGCTACTATGGTCATACGCCATATGGCAATAGACAAGGTGTGCCCCCAAATGGTGCTCTATTTGAATCTATTCTAATTACCAAGACTATTGCTTAAGCTGTCAGGAATGAATGGGTAAGAGGTTTTCATGCTGTTCATCCTACTCATACCGATGGTAAATCCTTACAGTACATTGACTGGTGGATAGCCAACTTGTGGAAATCAGAGTAGGCTAGAAGGCTTGCTATACTTGAGGAGATAAAGGAAGAGGAAGAACCATGATTGTTGGGTTGTTTTCTGTTTAGTTTAAGAGAGTGATCTAATCATGCCTTCATTTTCTTTTTATGTTCCAAAAATTAAATAAGACAAATAAGACATCATTTTTTCTTATTATCCTTTCTTTTGCTGCTCTAATTTTTGCCTAAGCCTCCTTTTTGGGTTTTTAACTTAGCGATCTTATTTTTTATTTTTTTATCATCATTTTTTATGATGCAATTAAGAGCCAAATGAATGTAAAAATGAAATTTTATTGATGATGTGGACCGAACCTGTATGGGCTGCCTACGTATCTCTTTATAACAATATCATCTTTTTTATTCTTTTTCCTCTTTATAGAGAATTAGGTCCATGTAGTTCTGCTTGAAGGAGATACGAATGCTATGTATGAGTTTACAAGGATTGCAAATGCTATGCATGAATTACAAGGATGCTTATACAAAGTATCTCTTAAGTTGATGTAGATTGCATGGGCTGGTAAATTCTATGCCATCTAAGTCCATCAAGATTGCTGGTCTACCAGATATGATCTTCTTGATCATAAACGGGCCACTCCAATTAGTTCTGAATTTTCCCCTTTGGTCATGAACAGGTGCCCTTATTTCTTTTAAGATAAGGTGAACTTATTTTAGTCCTCTATCCCTAACTTTCTTATCGAAGTGCCTAGCTAGTTTCTATTGATTGCCTTGAATATGGTATAAGGCATCCATTCTCTTTTCATCAATGGCAAAGAGTTAGTCATGGTAGCCTTTCACCCATTCCATTTCATCTAATTGACTCTCCCTTATAATGTAGGCTATTTTGATTTCTACCTCTATTGGCTGGACAGCTTCCATCACATACATCAAAGAGTAAGGTGTAGCGTCAATAGGAGTAAGTACTATTGTTCCGTAACCCCATAAGGCATAAGGTAAATATAGGTGCCAATCCTTATGGTTGTCAGCCATCTTTTGTAGTATATTCTTGAGAGTCTTATTTGCATTTTCAACTGCACCATTTGTTTGAGGTCTTTATGGGGAAGATTATGGTGTTGGATTTTCTCCTTCTTCAATAGCTGAGTGACCTCTTTCTATAAGTGAGATCCATTGTTAGTGATGATCTCAAAAGGAACCCCATATCTATAAAGGATATTAGTATGGATAAACTGAGGCACTCATTTAGAATCCAATATTTGGTAAGGTGTGGCTTCAACCCACTTGGAAAAGTAATCAATAGCTACCAAGATGTATTCATGCTTGTCAGAAGACTTCGAGCTTATCTTACTAATGACATCCAGGCCCTATGTTGTAAATGGCCAAGGTGCAGTGATAGGGGATAGAGGTATAGAAGGCTGTTTCTAGAGTTTGGCATAAATTTGGCACTTATGGCACTTTTGCACATATCTTGCATAGTCTTAATTCATAGTAAGCCAGAAGTAACCCTAATTCATGATCTTGCAGGCTAAAGTGATTCCATTCATGTGTGAGCCTTCGTCGCCACCATGCATCCATTCCATGATATGCTAGGCTTATTCTTCAGTGACACACCTTAGATGGATGTTATCCCAAACCTATTTGTATAGTACTTTCCCATTTGGAATGAATCCTTTGGACAACTGTCTTAAAGTCCTCTTTTCTATTTTAGAGGCGCCATTAGGATAGAGTCCATTCTTGATGTAATTAAGGATATCCCAAAACCATAGTTTGCCATCAACCACTTAAGTATTCAAGCACTGAGTTATGCATCCTGGCTCATGCTTAAGTTCAATTGTAATAGGTCTTATTATAAAGTTGTCACTTATGTCAAGTATTAAGGCGAGTGTTGCCAAAGCATCAGTGAATATGTTCTATGTTCTTGGCAGTTAATGGAAAGATAATTCATAGAAATTGGCTGCCAGTTCATCTAAACATTTATAGTAAGGAACCAAATGCTCTTCTGTGATCTTCCACTTCCCTAAGGCTTAGGAAACTATCATATTCGAATCCCTATAAATCTCAAGACATTTGATTTTGAGCCTTACTGCTACTTCAAGACTATAAATACATGCTTTATACTCTGCTTCATTATTTGTCACCTTAAAGTTCAGTTAAATGGCTATGGGTAGGTTTTCCCCACTTGGTGTAATGAACACAATGCCAACATCATACCCTTTGTTGTTAGATGCCCTGTCAAAGTAGAGCTTCCAAACTTCATTGCCAATCATTAGAATATCCTCACTAGGGAATTTAGGTTTAGCCCATTTATCATTTACTAGAGCTACAGCTAATTGGTTTACTACTATGCTTCCTTTGATTGCCTTTTGTTATACATACTTAAGATCATAGGCTGCTAATATGGCCATCCATCTTGCCATCTTACTCTTAAGAATTGGCTTCTCCATAAGGAATATCAAAGGGCTCTTGTCAATAAGAACATGAATTGTAAAAGAGCAGAGATAATGTTGCAATTTGTGGCAGACCCATACCAAAGTGAGGCATAGCTTTTCTATAAACTGTACTTGAGCTCATGAGACAGCATCCTTTTATTCAAGTAATAGATAACATTTTCCTTATTTGAATCAAGAGTATTTTGAGCAAGCATTGCCCCCATTGCTTCATTAATTACTGATAGGTAAAGTAACAAAGGCTTCCCAGGCCTTGGTGGCTATAGTACAGGTGGGTTTAGCAAGTATTGCTTGATTTGGTTAAAGGCTTTCTGATAGTCATCATTCCAATGCTTGGAGGCCCCATTTCTGAGTAACTTAAAGATGGGCCCACATAAATCAGCCAATTGATTGATGAATCGACTAATGTATTAGAGTCATCTAAGGAAACCTCTGATCTCCTTCTCTGTTTTAAGAGGTGGCATTTTTAAAATTGCCTTTGATTTAGTAGGGTCCACTTCTATACCCTTCTTGCTGCCATATGGCCTAAGAATACTCCAGATGAAGCTCTAAAGACACATTTGGCAGGATTGAGTTTGAGATTATACTGGCGAAATCTAAGGAAGAATCACCTTAATGCCTTTGAATGTTCTTCAGTAGTGGTGCCTTTTATCACCATGTCATCAATATAAACTTCAATCTCTTTACACATCATATCATGGAAAATGGTAGTAGCCATCCTTTGGTACGTTGCCCCAGCATTTTTGAGCCCAAATGGCATAACTCGATAATAGTAGGTGCCCCACTCAGTAATAAAGTTGTCTTCTCTTTGTCAGGAGGATGAACCATTATCTTATTGTATCCTGCAGTCAGGTCGATTAAGGAAACCATTTCAAAACTTGCCATGTGATCTACTAGGAGGTTAATGTGAGGTAAGGGAAAATCATCCTTAGGATAGGCCTTGTTCAAATCCCTATAGTCCACACACATTCTGACTTTGCCATCTTTCTTAAGAACCAGTACAATATTAGTAAGCCATAATGGATAGTTGATGGGCTCAATGAAATTGTGGTCCAACAACTTGGTAATCTCCTCCTTGATCAGTATAGACCATTCTATCTTAAGCCTTCACAATTTTTTCTTAATGGGCTTAGCACCTAGGTAAACTAGAATCTTGTGAACTGTAGTGCTTGGATCCAAACCTATCATGTCCTTTGGGAGCCATATGAAATAGTCTTAAAATCCTTTGATCATCTTCTCAATGTGATCCCTATTTATGCATGCAGATGCAATGATGTAGTTTTTAGTACATCATAAGTGCCAACATTAATTGGCTCTTTAATTGCATCATCTTTTATTTCATTTATTTCATCATTTTTTTTACTTGATGTCTCATTTAAGTCAGATTTAAAAGTTGGAACATCAAAGAAAAATGGAGACACAAGATCATAAGATGAAAGGGTAAACTTTTTATTAAATTCAAATGAAGATATATCCAAGTTTACATTAAATTGAATAATTAGACCCTCATGGTCAATTACATCATTATCATCAAAAGAAAAAGAAGAAATAGACTTGGATTCAGAAGAAGAGTCTAAAGAGGACTCTGATTCAGACTGGGACTTTGATTCAGATTCTAGTTTAGAAGAATAAAAGAGACTCTTTTCAAAGGACCAATTTTGTAGCTCAGTCTTGGTGGGCTGGATTAAGGTGGAAGGGTCAGTTTTCTCCTCCTTAACAGTGACCATGAATACTTCATCAAAAAGACTAGCCTCCATATTCTCTTCCTAATCTTGACTAAACATGTAGATTGGTTCACAATCTCCTAGCTCAAGCATGACATAAGAAAATATTTCAAACCCAAGGATTATTTTTCCAGTAATGGGGCAGACCTAGGACTTAGGAAAGTTACAGTAAAGAACTATGTCACCTTCCTTCACAAAATAGCCATTTAAAGTCTTAAAGTAAGGGCGCATAGGCCAATCATAGACCTCAGCTCATTTAAGGGCAGCTACTCTTTCCTTGGCCTATTCCATTTCTATAAGGTCCTCATCAGTGGGCTCATATCCCAACCCAAATGGTAGCATTAAAACTGGGTAGTCTATGAAAGATTTCAAGCCCTGCTGGCTTCTTCACAAACCTAAACCAAAAAAGTAGTTCATTTTTTTGAGCATGTTAGAAATAGCAATATTCCCAAATGGGTCAAAATCAAATAAGACAAACTCTTTACCCTCTTAACCCTTAATATACTATATGAAAGAGAAGCCAGAGAGTGGATAAGCAGACAGCTCAAGTTGGATCTCAAGGATGAAACAAAGCTTGGGATGTTAGGTTTTCCATGCATGTCCCTTTGACTGTAATAACCTTATTTTTGAAAGGGAATTTGACTTTCTAGTGCAGGGAGGAAGGGATAGTCTTTATCTAGTGGATCCAGGGCCTTCCAAGTAGTAGGTTGAAGCATGAAGGCACATCAATCACTTGAAAGGGGATAGTGAAGGATGCAGGCCTAATTGTTATATCTATAATAGCCACCCTAAGAACTTCTCTCTTGGTGTTGTCATAAGCCCTTATGATATGATCAAAAGGGGTAAAATCAATAACTTCCAGTCCTAAGTAGCTAGCGACCTTCAAAGGACACATATTCAAAACCGAGCCATTATTAATGAGAACCATTGGCATGGTCTTTGCTTAAGTTAGAACTATAATGTAGAGGGCATTATTATGGTTAGAGTCCCCTCCTAGAATGTTATTTTCCCCAAAGGTGATGGATACCCCTTTAGTAGCACTAATGATGGAAACAACAAGATTTTCAGGTATGATATCAATAAGAGCTTAGCATTGATTCAATGCCTTGCAAAGAGCTTGGCAGTGAGGATAAGAAGACTATATTAAACTCCATATTGATATGTTTGCTTGAGTTTTCTTAAGTTGCTTGAGGATGGGGTCTTCTTCTAGTTCAAAACTCCCTTTCATTTTTTCAGCTGGTGTAGGGATGTGTTGGATGGGTTAAGTGCTTGAATTTAGTGGGCTTGGGCTTTGAAGGATTCTACTACTTCGGGTGATGGCACCAATTTCCTTAACTAGGTTTGTGAGGTTTAGAACACGACAATAGTTAGGATTTGAGTCAATCAAGAAGATAAGGTCAACTTCGTCATGATCATTAATGGCGTTGACTGTATGATTGGGTAGAGGATTTGTGGTGATATTTGGTCTAGCTTTCGGTGGTAAAAGGTTATTTGAATCAATAAAATCTTGGATTCTGTGTCTAAGGGCCTTGCACATATTAGTTTTATGCCCAGGTCCTTAGTGGTAGTCACACCTCTGGTTTGGGTTGTGATTTTTAAGTAATGGATTGGGAATTGTCAAGGTTCAAGGAGTTTTACCATGTTTTCCTCAAGCAATTTCTTAAGAATTATACTCACGGGCACACCCCCCTAGGTCAGAAAATTACCTCCTTTCAATCTTGAAAGGCTTCTTGATTATTAAAGCATTAACTTCCCCCCTTTTTGATTTGTCAAGGAAGTCACATTGCCCTAGGGTGTCGACTTCTTATACCTTGAACCAGATGCAAATTCTTCTTTAATTTGCCCATTCTGAATTAGGTCTTTAATTTTCAAAGCAATAGCAATAAGGGCTTTAAAGTTAGGCAGGCATTGAGTCAGCAGCCTATCTTAGTAGATTGGAAGAAGATTCTTGACAATTATATCAATCTATTCATTTTCAAGAGGCTGATTCACCATTTGAGAAGCCTTTTTCCTCCACCTCGTAAGGAATAAAGAGAATGATTCTTTTGCATATTTGCTTGGTATTTTTGAGGTCTCTTATTGTTATATCAACCTTAATGTTTTAATGATATTGCTTAACAAAAATGTTACAAATGTCATCCCAGGTCCATTTTTAGGAAATATCTATCTACAAAACACCTCACTACAGCATTAGTCAGAGATTATTGGAACAATTAGGGAAAGAGTTCATTGTCCACCCCTAAAGGATGCATGGCCCCCACATATACCTTAATATGGGTTTTAGGGTAGATAGTCCCATCAAATTTGTCAAAATTCAGTATTTTGAACTTAGGAGGAATTCTTACATCGGGAAATAAGTTGAGGGAGCTTATATTAACCATGTCTTTTTTCTTCTTTTGATTCTTTAGCATTTTCTCCATGTGCTTAACCTTTTTCATGAAGGCTTTGGTTCAAGACTGGCTTCATTCCCTTGGAAAGGATTCGCGAGTCGAGAAGCGAGAGTAGGGATAAAATTTGGTGGTTGAATTATCATAGGTTGATAGGGTGAGTTGTTTTTAAGGAATTCAGGTGATGGTTGGGCAGTGGTGGAATGGTGTCAGTGTTTACAGGCTCTTTGTCTTTGGAATTATCTCTAGAAATAGATCTAAAAATAGGATAAAGAGTGGGCTTTGTGTCTAGTTTGAGTAGTTTTGGGTAATTTGAGCTTTGGGCTAAGGAGATATGTTCCATCATGATGTAGACATCCTCCATAATGGCCCTCCTTTAGGCTTTGAGTAGGTTTGGAAAATAGGCATCTTGCCTCTTCATTAAGCTCTCTTATTATTTAGAGAGCTTAGCAAGAAGCTCGTCAAAGATCTCATCAACTTTGTTAGTAATGAATTCATCTCCGGCTATAAACATCTTGTCAACCTTTGGATAGAAAGATAAAGCTGGGTCAATTTTTAACTTAGGTATGGACAAAGATGATGGAATCCTAATCACAACAGTTTGATAGGGATAAAAGATACCATAAGTTGACATTGGTTTGGATAGATTATATTGAGACTAACAGTATTTGGGTGAGGTTTAAACTCTCTAAATTTGTAAGGTTTATGTATGCATGCATGTATGGATGAATAAAAAAGATTTCATGATAATAGCATACCAATAATTCAGTATTTTAAGGTACATATAGCCTTAAGGAAAGGTTCTATGAGCCATTATAGGAAATGGTTAGGGTGGTTTGAAGGAAACCTATCACACTAGAGATGTGATTTACCTAACCATATGTGAGACAAAGAGCCTCGCGTGGGTCCAATGGTACGTGCATACTCATTACACCTCTAAAAGGATTAGAGGATATGTCATGGGCTGGATGATTTCACTATCAACAAGTAGATCTAAGGAAGGTTGCCCACTTGATGTTATTTCTATCCGTTGTTTTCTTAGGAAGCTAGGGTTTTTTGGACAAGGAGTCCGATATATTGATGCATGACAAAAGTTTCTTTGCATTAAAGATAAACTACCAAAAGCAATCCACTTTATCTTTTATTTAAAAAAGATTTTAAAGTCTCCAATGGAGTCGCCAACTATGAGCCCTCACCCAAGCACCGGTCCAATCCGCTAAGGGGAATCAAAATGCTCTTCAGGAGAAACTCCACAATTGAAACTCGCTGTGAGTTCAAAAAATTGAATTTTGTGATTTTTCATTTATAAAAGGGAGTTGCCACTTTAATTTACTTATTTTAATTAGGAAAATTAAAGAAAAACCCAAAATGATTGCCTCTAAAAACATTTGATTTATCCCAATGGAAAAGCACTAATCCATGACTGACCAAAGAGGGTTCGGGATCAGGTTTTGGTATTTAAACAAATATTTGGCTAAAAGTTGCAAAATAACTCTTAAAAAAGGCAATTTTAATATATGCATGAATAGGAGTAAAAATGATGAATGAAATAGTTATAGATGATTAAATGAAGTGACAGTTGTAAATAAATAAGCAAAGATAAATCTTATTTAATTATTACAAAACTGAAATAAATGAAATAGAGAGGATCTTTTCTCTAGCCCTTATGGGTACTAGGAAAAGCACACATTCCCCAATTAAAGTAAAGAAATGAACAAGCAAAATTGGAAATAAAGCACGAATACAAATAAATAACAAAGTAAAGGGGAAAATGTTGTTAAAAAAGATTTTGGAGTTCATGCCTTACAGAATGGTAGCATGCGTATCCTATTGAATATGAATCAAACCCCGCACAGTTCTCCCTTCTTGCAAAGGAGGGGTTCTAGAAAAAATGTTGGTTTGGTTTATTAATTTAATTTTGATTTTTAAATTAATAAATTTTAGATCTTTTCTATTTTACACTTAAAGAAAGATAGAATAGAGAGAATTCTAGATCTGAATTTAGAATTTTTAGAAATGGAAGGAAGAAAAGGGATTGTACCTTTGTTTTCCTTAACCTTCGAATGAATGGGGCGAGCTTAACACCAAATTTAAGCTCCACCTTAGATTTGGCAACCCTGAAGTTGAACCTTAAACATAAAAGGTTAGCAAAATAGAGTAATAATTGCAAATTAAAAAGAACTTGAACGATAGATTTTAGCATCAATTTTTAAACAAAATTTTAGCATAAAAAGAATAGTGATATAGATGAATTTTTGCCTCAAAAATCATCAAATCCCTCTCAAAATTTGTCCTAGAGAGCTAAAATGAAAGCTCTATTTACATAACAAGTGAAAGGCATCTGGTGGCGGCATCTGCGTCATACTAGCAAGCCTATGCCGTCGGCAGGCTGGGCATGCCACCCTGCCACCATCACGCTAGGGCAGCATGCCTAGCTCATCGCTGACTTGTTGGTTTAACCTAGTTTCACATTGTTTTGGCCAGTTTTGATTCGTTTCTGATCTGATTTAAGTTAGGTTTGATTCTATGGGTTGGGTTCGTAATTGAAAAACAGTCGACTAGAGGTGCAATTTTAAGGGTTCACAAAAATCAACTGCTGACTAGACCCTAGTGGCATGTAATGAAGTCAGGCTCCTAGGCTAGTGGCACATAGAGGGGCTTTGTGCCTATGCAATTAACATAGGGGTGGGGGAGGTGGGGGGAATGCCCTATGCCCATTTGGAGGCCCAACTTATTTTTAGGGCCAAAATGCAATTTTTAAAACTTTTAGGGACTAAAATTTAATTTGCTAAGAAGCTTTAAAATTGAGTTTTCATGCAATTAAACACAAAATCATGCAAATTTCAAAAGTCCTAGAGAAAATTTTGAATTAAACACCCCTAATACCCCTTTAAAAGGACCAATTCCTAGATTAATGAATCAAATCCAAGCAGAACCATCTGGTCCTTTATCATCATGCTCTAGAGTCGAAAATTAAGCATTCACAGTTTATCCCACTTTGGCTTAATTTGCTTCACAAAGTAAGAGAAAGTATGAACTAACTCCAACTTAACTTTCTTCCCTACACACTCATACATAAACATACATGGGGTTTTGCTATTAGAGCAAAATCATCTCGTCAATGAATGATTTACCATGTTGAATTATGTCTGCCTTGCCTCAAAGGACTTGCTCTCTTCACTGCCTTAGGGGACTTGTTCTCCTCAATGCCTTAGGGTTTTTGTTCACTTTACTACCTTTGAGGGACTTATTCTGCCAACTGCCTTGAGGAACTTATTTCTGTTCACTGCCTCAAAGGACTTATTTTGCCAATTTCCTCAAGGGACTTGATTCTGTTCACTGCCTTGGATGACTTGATTCATAGGGTTTTTACAATTAAGGCATCATCATTATTTGAGTCAATTAGATCAAGCTATTGAGGCTCCTTTCCTTTTCACCTTGTCATTAAGATGGTCATTGTGACTATTTCATCATCCGATTCTTAAGATTATGCCATTAAGGTTGTTTCATTATCTTCAACATTTGACATAGGCCCAGCAGGTGTAACAACCCACATCTACCTTAGGAGTTTTAGTGACAAATTGTTTAAATTTAGGGTTATTGTGATAAAATGTGTCACTTTATGAAAATTCATGTGAGATGTGATTTATGAGTATGTGGCATGTTAAACTAATTTTAATATACCTAATATGAATTATTATTATGAAATAAATGATTTAAATGAAGTGCATTAGCATGAAATAATTTATTTTTCATAAAATGAATTTTCGTGCAAAAAGGTGATTTTTAAGCATAAATTAATTTCATGAGTATTTTTAAATAAATATTTTGGGGAAAATCTTAATAAAAATAATAAGAAAAATATTTTATTTTTAATTGCTTATAATCAGCCCCAAAATTAACTAAAAATCTCAAATACCTAAAAGCCTACTACACTAAAATACTCCGAACATAGCTCATTAAGGATAATCTTGGAAATTGTCCAAAACCCTACATATAATACCTAAAATTTTTCCTAGTAGCCATCACTCTATTATTTCATTATATTAGTAGAAAAATTCTCTCAAAAATAATCTCTCTACCAAACTTTATAAAATACTTTCAAACTTTGCAAATTCGCAACTGTTTCGTAAGTTTTTCCTTTCCTTTCAATTTACTATTTGATTTTTATGAAACTAATTATGGAAAAATTATTTTGAACTGAATGTTTACTAATTTTTACTGATAAAATTCAGGCTAGGTGACTTCTTGAGAGAAAAATCAATTTTTCTATCGAAAGCACCAATCTCTTTACGCGATTTCTCCGAAGGTGATTCGTACAACTCAAAAATAAAATTTTCATGAATAAACACTACCAAAGGAGGGAAATTTCTGTAAAATTGTCACTACAAAAAAAATACAATTTACCGACTAAAAATTTTGTTGGTAAATTATGTTTTTTTAGTCAGTAATATATATAGCGACTATTTACCGACCAAAAAATTTAATCGGTATTTAACTTATCGGTAATATAATTTACCGACTGAATACAAAACTGTCGATAATTACTGATGAAATTTTGGTTGGTAAATTATTTTTATATTATCAATAAAATAACTTTATATCGTCGGAATTTTTTTTGGGGAGACAATTTACTGACTAAATTTTTAGTCGATAATCTGTCGGTAAATTTTTATTTTTTTAAAAATAAAAAAATAGTTGGTAATTTATCGGTAAAGTTTAAATAAATATTTTTCAAAAGAAAATATTTTGTCGGTAATATGTCGGTAATTTTGTAAATTAATTTTAAAAAATAAAATATTTTATCGGTAATCCGTCGGTAAAATTCTTTTTTTTTTAAATACATATTCTTCAAAAAATAAGAATAATAATTTAAAAAATTAAAATTTTTAGAGTGAACATGAAAATTAAGTAATAAAAAGTTATAAAATAAAGTAGGAAGCTTAAAGAATATAAAAAATGACTAAATCAAAAAACTAAATTAAAATTATATTTCAAGACTATAAAAAAAATGAAATGAAGCTAAAATTAAGAGAGAAAATAATAAGAGTAAAAACGAAAAGGTAAGATAAATAATTTATTAAATTTATTTTTTTGTTTACTAAATTTATATAAAAAATTTAATAAAAAAATAAATTTAAGATAGCAAATAATTATTTTTTAAAAAATCACATTAACACTTTTTTATGCTATAAACAATTTAAGAAATATAAATAATAAATTATAAAAACTAAAAAATAAAAATTTGAAATAAATTTATTAGATTTTTTGTATTGAAGGGTTTGAAATTTAAGAAATAAAATAAAAAAAATAGAATATGAAACAAAGAGTATATAAGTATTAAAGAGTATGAAAATATTAAGTGATGAAAAAGAAAATGAAGAAATAGTTAAAAGAGAAAGAAAAAAAAAAGAAATTTTATTTGTGAGAAATTGAGAGAAAAATAAGAAAAAAGAAAGATAAGAAAAGGGAAAGAGAAGAAGTGTGGGAAAAAATGATAAGGAGGAGCCCTTTTATATTTTTTGTTTACACCATTTACCAACTAATTACTGACTAAATTTCCGTCGGTAAATTTTTCAAATAAAATTTTGGAGGGAAATTTTCCTCCAAAATTTTCATTTACCGATAGATTACTGACTAAATTTCTGTCGGTAATTTATTTTTTATTTTTGAAAAATCAAATGAAAATTTTGGAGGAAAATTTCGTCGGTAATCAGTCGGTAAATGAAAATTTTGGAGGAAAATTTCCCTCCAAAATTTTCATTTACCGACTGATTACCAACTAAATTTCTGTTGGTAATTTTTTTAAAACATCAAATGAAAATTTGGAGGGAAATTTCCCTCCAAAATTTTTATTTATCGACAGATTATTTTGTCGATAAATTAAAAGAAAATTCTTTATAATTTACCGATTGAAATTTTAGTCGGTAAATTTAGTTGGTAAATAGGAAAGTTTTTAATTAAATAAAAGAAAATTTTGCTTTTTAATTTACTGACTAAAATTTTTTATTGGTAAATCAAAAAATATTTTGTTTTTCAATTTACCGATTGAATAATGTTGTCACTAAATTAGAAAGCTTTTGTAATTGAATTAAAAAAAATTGCTTTTGAAATTACCGACTAAAATTTTGGTCGGTAAATTTATGGATTTTTCTAAATGGATTTTTTATGTGTTTAGATGAAAAATATTAAATTAAAACATATTTCTACATGATACTGTAATGACCAAAAAGTTTCAAAAAACTAGGAAATTTAAGGTTTTCATTTTAGAACTTGAAAGTTTGAAAATTCTATGGTTATGTATACATATGGCTGCTGATTTGCGTATGATGGAGTTTTAAATTGATGTTTGTTTTATTTGGATGAAAATTAATGATTTAAATCATGTGTTCATATATTACTGTAATGAACGAAAAGCGCGGAAAATGCGAAAACTCATGATTTTCACTCTAAACCTTAAAATTTGGAATTTTCATGCATGATTATGATGTAAGGCTACTAATTCATACATATGGATGTTCTAAAATGATATTTGTTGAGATTGAATGAAAAATAATAGTTTGAAACACGTGTTTACATATTACGTTAATGACCGCAAAAGTACCAAAAATAAGAAAGGTTTATGGTTTTCACCCTAACATCTAAAGTTGAAAATTTTTCATGCATATGGATTCATAGATCTGCCAATTCCTATGGATTAATATTCTAAAATGATTTTTGTTTTGATTACATGAAAAATCTTGGTTCAAACCACATTTCTACATATTACTGTAATAGACGGAAAGTACGAAAAGTAAGAAAATTTAGTTTTTCCTTTTAATAAAGCATTCGGCCTGCATTGGGATTCTTATCCCAATGTCTATAATTTTTATGGGATGTATTTTTTTGATTATTGACATGTATGCATGAATGATAAATAGTTAAATTGCATGTTGATTGAAGGAATGACACTAGACAAGACTAGAGACAATTTGGTATACTTAAGGTATCTTAACCTTAAGTTGTGATTAATATGTGAATGTTATTGGATAATATGGAAGTAGGTTGTATGATGACTTAATAATGAATTAATGATCTTGAATTGATAAAGAGATTGATTGAATGAATTAGTCATAAGAGATAAGATTGACACTTGAAAGCTTATATGTTAAGTTGACATATATGGAAGTGTTAAGTGTACTAAAATGATTGTTAAAGAGAATTGATATTAAGACAATGATATTATGTTGACCTTAGAAAGGTATTGAAATGAATTATAATGTGTTTTCATAGAGGCCTATGAAGGCTAAGTGTACAAGACTTTTAAAGTCAACATGAATGTGTAAGTGATGAAATGCACTTATATGTGTAACTCTAAGTGTATGTGAATGTTTTATGTGAATGGGGTAGTTATGGGATAGGATAGTATCATGATTAAATAAATACTAAGTATTGAATTAAATATTATATTAAAGATTGAGGAGTTTTAGAGGTTCAAAAGGGCTACGTATACTAGGAGCAAAGGAACCACAAGGTGAGTAAACACTGTATTCATGCTACAAGTGTGAATAAACACTGCATTCATGCTACAAGTGTGAGTAAACACTATGTTTCAAGTAATAAGTGCAAGCTATCATGTTTTGTTAACCTTTGATATCTTGAAACCCAAGTTCTTTTCTATTTTAATGATTTCTTTGTAAGCTTGGGTTGCCAAAGGACAATTGGTTCAAAACCATTTTTTATTATCCAATGATAATACCTTTGTGATTATTGCCCTAACTTAAATTTTTCTGAAACTACACTATTGTTTATCTTTTGTTAAATAAGCTAAACTTTTATTGCTATTATGTTAAATATGATTGTATCCTTGAATGCTACTGTTACCTTTATATGTTATGAATTATATTATGTGTTATATGTGAACATGGTAGTAGCCTTCACTATACATGTTATGAGTTATATGTGGATAAGGCAGCAACCGTCACTCTATATTATGTTATGAGTGGACAAGGCAGCAACCTTCACTCTATATTATGTTACGAGTGGACAAGGTAGCATCCTTCACTCTATATTATGTTATTAGTGAAAAAGCCAGTAGCCTTCACTCTATATTATGTTACGAGTGGACAAGGTAGCAGCCTTCACTCTATATTATGTTACGAGCGAACAAGGTAGTAGCCTTCACTCTATATGTGTTATGAGTTATAAGTTGATTTTTATAAATCTTGTTAAATTGCATGCCATGAACTATGAATCATAAATTATAAACTATGAGCTATAAAACCTTCTAAGGGATATATGTTATTATATAAGTCATATTGTTTACTTATTGAGATCATCTATCTCACCCATTTTCCTTATGTGGTTCCAAGTGAGCATTATGAGGAGGCAAGGGGATCGCTCAAGCTATCTACTCTGCTTGGAAAATTCCCTTGTCAAAGTTAAAATAATACTACACTATGATGAGTCTTTAGATACTCCAGGAGTTATTATAGGAACTTTATTTTAGAATATCATGTTGGTGACTTTATTTGGAGTCTTATTATTATTTTCTTATTGATTGTATTAAAGTATGTTTTAGCTTCTACAACTTAAGGTTTTCCTTTATAAAAGGTTTTATTAAGTTAATGTATGAGGTTTAGTACAATCCTAGGCATAATTTGTATATGTGTAAGTGGATTCTACAAGTGTGGGTGACCTTATGTCTTCTCGTGTTCTAGGACCATCATATCTCTAAAGTTGGGATGTGACAATAGGTTTCCTTATAAGCCCATTAGGTTTCCTTCAAGAACATTAAGACCTTGCACTTAAGGCTTTCTTTATAGTCATTAAGGCATTGCTGTTTAGGCCTCTTCATGAAGACATTATCATTAGGGCCTATTTATTATGACTTTGCCATTTATGACACCTCGCCCAAATGCCCCTCCCTTATTTGAGAGATGCCTTAAAGAAAGGCAAAGTGATTTTTAAGGAGGTTAAGGTACGAGTTTCTGTGCTAATAATCGAAACGACTATAGTTCAAAAAATTGATTTTTAAAAAGGATTTAGAAGTCACCACCCTAATTTATTTTAAAATGAAAAATTAAGAAAAAATCCATATATGACTCTAATTCATTAATTTTAATTAATTTGCCCAAGGATAAAATCAATAGTCTTCGAATCAGGTTGAGCTCGGGGGCTATTTTTTTTTTTTTAATAATCTAAATTTGACTTCTAAGTTTAATTTGACTTAACTTAATTTGACTTAAAATTGATTTATAAGATGACAAATTAAAATGCATGAACATGGCATAATTATGAAATGCATGGAGAAATTAAGAAAGCAAGTAAAATAAATATCCACAAGTTAAAGAAAGTAACTTCTAATCCTTATGGATTTTAGGAGAATCACAAATCAATCCTTAACTTTAAGATAATTTTAAAATTAATTAATTACATTGATTAAATAATGGGATGCCTTCTATAGCCCTTGTGGGATTCTAAAAAGACCACAAATTCTCTTACAAGCATAGATAATTAAATAGAAAAATAAAAGGAGAATGAGATTAGTTGGGATTTGGATTTCAGGTTTGTATTTAGATTCCAAATGTACCTATGTATCCTATTGAATGGAGATCAAAACCCATATAGTTTATTCGATGATTAAGTGGAGGGATTTAAGGAGTAATTGATTTGGTTTAATTTGATTTTGGGGACTATGTGGGTGAGAGAATGTGTTATACCTTCTCTTTAGGAGCATGTGATGGGCGGAGGATTTTATCGAATTAAAGTTTTATTTTTTTGATACCAAAGACTAAAGATCCCACTAAAGGAGAGCGGATTAGAATGGATGATTGGATTGATTGATGAATTAATTAATTAATCAAATGGATTAATTAACTAATTAATTTAATTGATTATATGGATTAATTAATTATTTTGATTGATTAAGTGGGTGGGTTAATTAATTAATTAAAATGATTAACAGATTAATTTAAAGATTTAGTGCAATTAATTAAAATTAAAAAGATTTTAATTAATTAAGGGGCTACTCAAAGACAATAATTAGAGAGAAAAAGAAAGAGCAATTAGATAGCCAATTTACAAATGCTTAAGAGGTGGTCCAAAACTATAGAAGTGAAAGGGTATTTATAGGTAAGGGATAGGAAAGGTCATTAGGCATTGGAAGAGTGAAAAAACTAAAAAGGTAGCAATAAAAGTTTTGAAAATCATGCTAGAGGGGAAAAATTGAAATTTCTGCATGCAAGGGGAAATACTATCGCCGAAGGGACCCACGACATGACAGGGGCCATTTGCAGCGCTATATGCCTCATTTATGGTTACTATACGAAGGCCTTGAGTGTTGCATGCTAGTTTTGTGGTACTTGTACCTTTCAAACTTTTGGGTCAATTTTCAGGGCTTTTAGAGTTTAGAAAATTATCGATCATAGTCGACATGTTCAAAATTAATTATTGGTCGATCTATCAGTCAATTTTAAGAAAAAGCCAATTAGTTTCGAAAAAATGATATTAAGTATAGAAAGTTAGATTAAGGTCAAGAAAGTATCAATTTTGGTCAGTTCAAAATATCTAGTTAAGTTTAGAGCATCATAAATCATTTACCTTTTGGGTTGCTAGCATTGATCTCCTGCAAGGGTTGTTACCTCATTGACCCTTGGTCATTAACCGCTAGTGGGTCCACTATACCAGCTCTACATAGCATACTAATCTTAATAGGTGTTAAATTGCGAACGCATTATAAAGGTGCAAAATTGAGAGTTCACACCATTAAGGCCTCTTCATTAAGGCTTTGCTATTAAGGCCTCTTCATTAAGACTTTGCCATTAAGGCTCTTATTATGTTTTCCTAGCCTAATAGGTGTAATGGGTTTTCCTTGGTCAATTACTATCCATTAGGGTTTTATCCATAATCATTGAACCTCGCCATTAAGGGGTTCTTTACATAATCATTAAGACTATGGCATTAAACCTCTCTTCGTATTTATTAAGAACTTACCTAAAAAGGCTATCTTCAATTTTTTGCCTTTTTATCATTCTTCATCTTCCTCAACCATTAAAGCAGTATCCTCAAAGCTCATTCTCTATTCCCTTTCTTTCTTCGTTCATTATTCTTCATTACTTGGCTATTGAGACCATGCTGTTGCAACTATTTCATCATCTTCTAGTCATTGAGGTCGTACCATTGTAGCTACTTTTCCTCATCAGCTTACTCTTCAATTTGTTTCTTCTTCTTCTTTTAGCATTTTCTTCTTTCTATTGGAACTACCTACAAAACAAAACATGTTTGCACATAATGCTGGCACTCATTATGATGCAAATATTTCTCTTTTATTTTCTTTATATTCTTTTTCCTAGTATGATGCATGTAGCACACAATGTCTATTTCCTACATGATTACATGTATGCATGATTATGTGTTACTTTAAACCTGCTCAAGCTTAGAAAGTTCTATGTCATCTCCTTCTGGGAATCTTTCACCTTTATAGTTGTAACATCATCAAATAAACCTAGAGGACCTCAACCTTATAGCCAAATTTTTGCAATGAAATCTCTTTGTCAATTCTTTTTTTACTCTAATTTTTGCCCAGGTGATCCTTTTGGGTTTCCAACTTGATGAGCATACTCTAATTTTTGCCTAAATTGCCTTTTCGAGTTTTCAACTTAGTGTACTATTACTCCATTTCTTCTTCCTCTTCTTCTTCTTCTTCTCCTCCTCTTTTTCTTTATTTCCTTTTTCTTTTCTCTTTCCTTTTTCTTCCTTTTTCTTTTCTTCTTCTTTATTGTTCTTTTGATTTGGTTGCAAATCTAAACATTGCTCCTAGCCTAGGTACTTTTACTAGATACTCATGCTCTTTAGAGAACTTGCCTACCACTTTTTGATCCCAATGTAGCCACACTACTCTATTACTTACCCCTTTGAAAATAACTACGCAACTCATACTTTTAAGCTAATTCATTCATTTATAAAATTTTCATCTACCTCGTACTTGACCAAGCTTATTGAAGCATACCATCGCCAATCAAAGGGAAACTTGACCAAACCATAGTCTATGAGCCAATATTACACAGTTCAAATTTCTTGACAATGCTTTCCATAGATAAAATCTCTTTATAAATATGTTTCTTTTCTATTCTTAACATACAACTCTTTATTCAACATGAAAATGACTGCGAAAAGGTCTGAACTTACACTGTTACTTATTACCCCTTTTAGATTTTCCAACCATTTATTTTCACTTACATCCCTAACTTTTGCCTAGGTAATGATTTAGGGTCACATAACGGGACTATTATTTGTCATTCTTTCTTTTTCTTTTTCTTTTGAAGAGATGTTGTTTAGCAAATGCTTTGCCCTCAGGGAATTCAACTACTCCGGATAATGGACTTTTGGTTTAGTCTTGGTTCTTATCCTAAGCAAAAGAGGTGTTTGGCATACTTTTGGTTTAGTTTTCGCACACTTTTGGTTTGGTTGGATCTTTGTTTCTTGATTGCTAGGCTCTTAGGGAACGAGGAATTAATTTCCTTTGATCTTTATGTTTTTAGATTTTCAAGAAACAAAGGGCATCCACCTTTCTAGGTTTCTGGCTCCATGGTGTTGGTTTTACAGAGGTTTGACCCTACTAGGATGCCACCATATTAATCAAATTATTTTTTTTATTTCAACTATGGGTAGTTGGCCTTTTATTGCTAAAGATGCTCTAAAGGTGGTCCATTTGAGGTAGTATTGAATTTTGTGGGTGAGGGCGGGGTATCCCAACATCTCTCTTTCTTTCTTTATTCTCTCATTCTTTTCATTTTGTTTTGTTTTCTTTGTCTTTTTCTTCTTCTCACTCTCCCATCGAATGTAATATTATGCTCCCAATCACAGTCATAATAAAATTAAACTTAAAGACATAAGCAAGGATAATCTAGAAAATAGATTCATGAATTAATCTTATTATAAAAAGCAAAGTCAAACAATTTATTATTCATAACAAAGGAAGCAAGCAAAAATATCAATTTGCTTGACTTATATCATTCTTTATAGATTGTCGCAACATCAATTAAGTCCTAAACCTTATGTTATAAGGCGATGTAATTGTCACGGCCCACTTATTAAGCCGTGACAGTCCTAGAGCCTAGGGAGATGTAAACTCACCTAAACCCATAGAACCTCATATAACTTATAACCCTTGAACATTCATCATACTAAACCTTATCCCAAGATAGTAACCTTATTACCCTTCCTTGTCACCCATTACTTGCTTATCATTTCCACTTATAATATCATACATAAACATACTTGTAAAATTTATAGAATTTCATTTCACATCATTAGTCAAATGTACATTATTTCCTATATGTAAACTCGATAATGTTTTTGTACTACACCTTTAGCAATTACAAT
>CANTUT010001369.1:112500-165000 GCA_947687605.1 Reutealis trisperma
TCATCATTATATGGCTTGGAAAGAGCAAAATGAATGTAGACTTAGGTGTGGGTGAAGTAAGAGTTCAAGTTGGAAAAGGATTTGACTTAGTCAAAATTGGTGACTAGCTTCTCCAACATCTAACTCAACCTTAGTTAAACATTCTTAACTCTAGTTAAGGCTTATGTTGATCCATTTATGGGCTCAATGGGCTAACCATCCAATAGGCTTGGGCCTTAGAGTCTAAAAGTCCATTAACAATTCATATATGCACATTTCAAGTTTGGTACTCAATACATTTTCCATTTCCTTTCTTTCACTTTAATGTACATAATTCTACCTTCTAATACTGCTACACATTCTAGTCATTGCTAGATAAATTCTATACATATCATAATACACATTTACTAACCTTTTCATGGCATTGTTCAAGTATGTATATCATGTAAGCTCATTCGATCAAATTAAGTTTCACCTCCACTACACCATTGTAACTTTGATTGAATATAACTTCCCATATCACTATCATCATCTCAAAATATCTTAGGAGATGTGAACACCCATTCACTAGGACTTTAGATTTATCTATTAAATAACTTATTAATATAGTCACACTAAGTCAAACTCGGTTTGAATTTCACTTTATCATAAGGGTGCTTATCAAAATTAATTACATTATTTACTTGTTGTCACATTATCTATTAAAATTACTTTTTGTGATATTCTTATAATTCTTGTGGTGTCAAAAAGGCTTAGAATGGCATGGCATAATATATATATAGATATTATAGTGCCTCCATTGCTAACTCTAATAGGTTAGGGAAACCTTAGGTATTACAGCAATAATCAGTATCATAGCCAGCTCTCTGATGGTAAGTGTAGTATAGATCAGCCTTGACGTTCCTCGATAAAGGATTGAGCAAAGGCTTTGGATCTAAAGGCTGAAGTAACCCATCCTCCTTTAGGTCTACAAAGATGTCACATCCCAACCTTATAAGATACGACGGTCCTAGAACATGGAGAGACATAAGGTCACCCACGCCCGTAGAACCCATTAACATATAACAATCATGCCTAGGATCTTACTGAACCTTCTTCATTAACTCATTTAAACCATTTAGATAAATACCATAAATTGCGGAAGACTTAAAATAAATCATTACATATAAAATCCATAAGGAAAATAATATCAATCTCGATAAGTATCAATCAACATTCCTGGAGCATCTAAAGACAAAACTTTATAAACATAGTATTATTGATAACTCGGTCAAGGAATTCCCCAAGCGAAATAGAATGCTTAAGCCATCACCTTGCCTCCTCACATTTGCTCAAGTGGAACCACACAAGGAAAAGGGGTGAGACAGATGATCTCAATGAGTAAACGAAAAGGCACATACATTATCACATATACCTTTGAAAGGAAACACATAGCATATACACATAGTTCATGGTTTATAACTCATGAATCAGGTTGCAATTTAGCAAGGGTTCAATTGGGCAAGTTTGCAAAAATCACACTTATAACACATAGAGAGTGAAGACTATTGCTCTATCACTCGAACACATAGAGGAGAGATGGCCTTATACCAAATTCCAACTCCTATCACGTAGAAAGTGTGAAGCTGATCAGGCCCCACAGCTAAAATCGCCCCTTCTAGCTGAGGTGGATACACTACCCCTATCCATCAGGTTAAGACCGTGTGCACAGGTTCTGATGATTACCCACATCGGCACGAGGATTCTGCATAAAAGGTAAAGGTACCATAGCTAGAGCTAATGGTAATCACAATTAACAATATCACATAAGGCAACAATAACTTGCATTTCAATAATAATAGTGGTTTAGCTTTCAAGCAATAATACAATGATAGTGTACTTCTAGAAAGAATATCAGTTAGGGTGTTAATCACAAGAAGTTCTCATTGGATAACCAAAATAATTTTAGACCAAATGTCCTTTGGCAGCCCAAACTTGACAAAGAAATCATATAATAAAATTAAAAATGAAAAGAACTTGGGTTTCAAAGATCACAAAGGTTCACATAACAATATATCACATTCTTGTAACACAACAAAACGTTGTTTACACTTATAACATGAATACGATGTTTACTCACCTTGGGGTTCCTTTGCTCCTAGTACACGTAGTCCCCTTTGCACTTCTAAAGCTCCTCAAACTCTAACATAATATTTGATTTAATACTTACTATTTATTTACTCATGATGCTCCTATCCTATAACTACCCATGTACATATAGCATACACATACACTTAGAGTCCACACATAGGTGTACTCATCACTTGCACATAGCTCGTTGACTTAATGGTCTTGCATACTTAGGCCTTACAGGTTCACATGAAAACACATTTCAATCATATCAATACCTTTTTAAGGTCATCACAATAGCATTACCTCAATATCAATTCGCTTATCAATTATCTTAGTTCACTTTACACTTCCATACACGTCATCTTAACAATTAATCCTTCAAACATCATGCTTAACTCTTATGATCCCTTTCACTTCATTAACTCATAACCATATATTCATCATCAAGTCATCATAACATCTAGTTCCATATTTCCCAATCACATTTGCATTCTAATCACAATATAATGTTAAGATACCTTAAGTATACCAAAACGCATTTAAGCTTATCTAGGATCATACCTTCAACTAACATGCAACTTTATCATTTATTATACATACATACATGTCAACAATCATCAAGACACATCACATAAAATTTATAAACATTTGGACAAAATTGCTCATGTAGGCCGAATGCATCATTAAGGTAAAAACCAAATTCTTCTTCTTTTCATGCTTTCCATCTATTTCATAAATATATAAAAACATGGTTTGGACCAAGATTTTTCATGTAAACATAACAAAAATCATTCTAGAATATAAATTCATAGGAATTGGCCACTATTGGTGTTATTAATATATAAAAATTCAATCTTTGCATTATAGTGCACAAAACCATAAGTTTTCTTGTTTTTGGTATTTTTCGGTCATTTCAAAAATATGCAAACAGATTATTTAAACCATTATTTTTCATTCAATCATTGAAAATATCAGTTTAGAATACATTCCTTCATGAATCAACAGCCATAGGTAGGGTTTATGCAAAAAAATTCTAAGTTCAAAGGCTTAGGTGAAACATCATGAGTTTCCACGCTTTCCACGCATTTTGTTCATTTCAGCGATAAATAGACACATGAGTCAAATCATTATTTTTCATCTAAACAAAACAAATATCATATTAGAACACCAATCCACACAAATCAGCAGCCATATATTCATGAAAGAATAAAATTTTCCAATTTCCAAGTCCTAACACGAAAACCTTGAATTCCTTTGTTTTCTTGAAACTTTTCGGTCATCACAGAAATATGCAGAAATATTACTTAATCCATATTTTTCATCAAAACAAATCAAAAATCAATTTAGAATACATCCATGCACAAATCGCGCACCCCCCCCCCCGGCCCCCGCTTATGATGTTTATGCAACAAAATTGTGATTTTAAGTTATATAATTCACCTTTGGAGAAATCTTGCGGAAAGAATCGTGTTTTCGGTAGAAAATAAATTTTCTCTCCCAAAAATTCACTCAAACAGAATTGAATCTATAGAAATCAGTAATCAAACAGTTCAAAATAATTTTCCCATAATTTATTTCATAAAAATCAGTTTAGAAATCGAAAGAGAATAAAAACTTACGATTACGGTCACGAAATTGCGAAATGAAAAGGTATTTTCAATATTTCGGTAGAGAGAATTATTTTGAGAGTTTTTTCTGCCAAAATACAAAAAGAATAAGAGAATGGCTGCTGAAACCCTTGTTTGGCCGAAAATTAGAATATATATTAGGGTTGGAGTGAAATTTCCACTATTACCTTAATGAAATAGGTTAGGAGAATTTTTGTGTAGTGGGCTTTTGGGTATTTGGGCTTTTCCTTTAAAACTTTTGGCTAAATGGAATTAAAATAAAAATAATATTTTTTTAATTAATTTTGGAACATTTTCCTCAAAAATATTTATTTAAAAATATTTTAAAAATACCCATATAATTATTTTATGCTTAAAAATGGTCTTATGCATGAAAATTCATTTTATTTAAAATAAATTCTTTTATGCAAATGCACTTCATGTAAATCATTTATTTCACAATGACAACACGTATTATGTATATTAAAATTAATTTAATATGCCACATACTCATCAATCACTTAGATCACAAATTTTCACACAAGCACACACTTAACCTTATAGGTTCTAAATCAAGCAATTTATCATGAAAATTCCTAAGGTGGGTGTGGGTTGTTACATTCTCCCCCCTTAAAGAAATTCATCCTCGAATTTAAACTCTTACCTAGTTACTCTTGAAAAGCTGAGGATGCTTCTGTTGCATTTTCCCCTCCGCTTCCCAAGTGCACTCATCTATCCCATGATTCCGCCACTAAACCTTAATCATGGGTATCTTCTTATTTCTTAACTTCTTTACTTGTCAATCCACTATAGCTATTGGTGACTCCTCATAGGATAGTTGCTCATCTAATGTAATGTCTAGAGGTAAAAGAACGTGCAATGGATCTGACACATATTTCCTTAACATAGAAATGTGGAACACTGGGTGCACATATGCCAAAGTTGGAGGCAGAGCAAGTCTATAAGACACTTCTCTCTACCGAAATATAATTAGAAAAGGATTCATTTGACTTATGCAGTATTGACTCAAGGTCTTTAAAGGTGATCTTCATCAATAAGTTATAACTATACTGAGCTTTTTGATAACAGATCCCACTCATCTTCCTTACTCTTGTCTAAAGAAATGGGAAAGAGCTGCAGGATTTGCTGCTCAATAGCCCCAATGGTACTCATTAGTATCATACATTTTCAAGTGAATGTTTAGGCCACCAGTCCTATTGAACTTAGTCATACTAGGCATCTTGAATCAATTAAGAAGCTTGTCGGCATCATCAATGGTCAAAGCACTCAGGGCCTCAATCTTCTTAAAGCTTTTTCCTTTTAAAAGCATCTTGATACAGTTCACCTGACTTTTTAGTTTCTCATTCTACTTTTTCTAAAGATAGTCATCCATATCATAAATCACATCATCAGTATTTAGATTCCTAATTCCCTAATTCTATTCATTGGCCTGTTGCTTAACATTAACCGTAGTAGCATTAGCATTGGCATTATCCTGAGTCCTAGAGTTAATAGGTTGAGGAACATGCTCATTCAAAACCTGATTGATTTGATCCCTGATCATGGGTGCCAAACAAGTCTTTAGAACCCATCTAATAGTGGCTTCTAAATTATAAGGGTCGTTATTATTGGCAATTTGAGCTTTAGTTTTACAGGCTCTCTTACAATTGACTCTCTGAAGTTTTTGACTTAGCAGTTCTGATTTGAGAGGATTATGATTACACAAATGCAAGAATTAAAATTATGAATGTATGAGGTGTATCCATGAGATGAATGCATGCTAATGATGTCATGAAATGCTTTTCTAATGAATAACTCCTCCTATGAATTAAAACCTTTTTTACTTCTTGACTAATGTGAGGCCTCACTCGAGCACCACCCCAATTTCATAGAGGGAATTGAGATACTCATTCAGATTTAGACTTATGATGGAATCCTGGCATTTGGATTGATTGTTTTTGAAAATGATTTTAGGAGTCACCACCTGATTTTATTTAGTTGGAAAAATATTAAGGGAAAAATCCAAATTGACTCCAATTCATTAATTTTACAATTAATTTACCCAATGATAAAAATCACTAGTCTTCAAATCAAGTTGACCTTAGGGACTAAGTTTTTTGTTCAATATCCTAAATTTGGCTCTTAAGTTTAATTTGACATAGAAATTAAATTCATGGATGACATTTATAAGATAACAATTATAAATAAAATGCATGAACATACCATGATATGGATACATGGGAAAATTGTAGAGCAAATAAAGTAAATCATCCACAAATTAAGGAGAGTGTTCTTTTTAGTCCTTATGGATTATAGGGGAACCACATAATCACTCCTTAATTCTAAAAGTAAAAAATTGATTATACTAATTACATTTGGAAAATAAAAAAGGGAAAGGATATTGATTGGAATTTGGATTTGAGATTTAGATTTAGATTCCAAACATGCCTATGCACCCCATTGAATGGAGATCAAAATTCATGTAGTTCATTCTATGATTAAGTGGAGGGGTTTATTGGTTGATTAGAATGATTGATTTGATTTGGATTTTTAGGTGAGAGAAAAAGGCTATTTTTGGCAAGCAAAGGGTTTTACCGAATTGAAGATCCATTTTATCGAGACCGGGTGATTAGATTGATTGAGATATTAATTAATTAATTAAAATCATTAATTAACTAATTAATGTGATAAAATGGATGGATGGATTAATTAATTAAAATGATTAATTAATTAATTTGTATGAAGTGCGGATTAAAAAAATGATTAATTTGATTTTTGAAAAAATGTGATTAATTAATTAATTAAAAAGATTAATTAATTAATTAATCAAGTGATTATTTTAATTTAATTTAATTTTTAAAAAAGAGTTTTAGTTAACTAAAAGGATTAATTAACTTGATTAAGGTGAGATAATTAATTAATTAATTAGATTAATTAATTAAATAGAGAGTGATTGGTTTAGGGTATTTATAGAAAAAGTGGGTGAGAGTAATTTAAGAATTAAAAAAGTAAAAAACCCAAAACGATAGAGCTGAAAAAGGGTTAAAAATTGGGTTGAAAGGGGCAAAATATACATTTTGCCACAGAAAGGGGGACCACGAGCGCGGATCCACACCAGGCTTGCACTACTCCACATTTTTTTTTTTTAGAGATTTGTTGGTTTAGGGTTTAGGAAATTTGGATGTTCGATAGCAATGTAATTATAGGCTAAAAAATTTTCTTTTGGGGACACTGCCCCTAAACCCCCTCTTGCTAACCAGCTAACAAAACTGCCATAATGACTCTACGTAGTGCATTAAACTTAGCAGGTGCCAAGGTGCAGCCGGATGATAAGGGTTCACAACTGCTATCCAAGGTATGTCAATTGTCCATTTGAGTTTAAGATTCCTTAGTCTCTTTTTTGCTTATTTTCTTCCTCTAGCTTTTGCGTAAAGAAATTTAATTGTACATCCTTAGCGAGGATATCATCTTTTATTTTTTTTTATGTTTCCTTTAACTTTTGCCTAAGGAGTCGGATGATGGATCCTTAGTAAGGATACTATTCATTTTCCTTTTTTGTTTTCACTCAAGAAAAATGAGAATAGAAACTCATTCTAACTTTTATTCTTGAGACTTACATAAGCTTTAAACTAATGATTGGGTGACTAACTCTAGAGCTCTTCAGCTTGGGCCATTATTTATTTATCTTCCTCAATGATGACTCTAGCCTTCTTCTTAGGCCTTGGATTCAGCTTTAATAGTAACATTTTTAGGTTTGACAAATGATGTCTTCTCTACTTAAGTCCTAGATAAGCCTTCCCTTTTTAGCTCTTTAAGGATCTTAGACATAAGGTTTCCAAGGCTAGTGAATTCCCTTTTGTTGCTTATTGGGTTAGGTTACACCTTTTGACTTCAGGTTCTTCCTCACACTTGGAAAATCCTTTCAGACTATCAATGATGGTTTGCTTGATTTTAGCTTTGATCCTATCATCACAAGGTTCATCTCATATCGAACCACTTTTTTAATGGTAGCTTGGACTTCCTCTTTCATTTGGTTTAGGTCTAACCTTACTATCTTCTTAGAAGCTTTATCTCTTTCAAAGGAGTCTATAAGCTTAGTTCCAATTCTAGTCATTATGGAGATCCTAAGTGGCTGCAAGCAGAACGTGGATTAGTATGATGCTTATATTTCCTAAATAATGCGTGAATGATTAGAAAAACAAACAAACAAACAAATAAGCAAGCACATGCGCAAGTAGAAATTGTAAACCTTCAAATCTTATTACTTCCACACATGTAAGTCTTAGTGATTCTTTCCTAAGATTTTATTCTTGGCTTGAATGATCCAATAAGGGGACCATAAACTAACACCACACATATACACTGAAAAATTAAATCAGGCAGAGCACAAATCAATCTATGGCCTAAGCTCATTTAGTTTCTCCACTTTAATCCAATAAGGATATTGGACTTAGACTCATACATGCATAAGACATGTTTGGAAATCCTAGGAAAAACTTACTAAGTCATTACATGGGTTAACTCTAAGGCTTATGGCTTTCACTCCTACACATAAGAAATCAGGAACTCATACTTATTCTCATAAGGTATAGATAATATACTCATAAAAAGTCTCATACTCCTATGTATGCTACTTTTATGTACTTGCCACAAAAAATATTTTTATACCTAAAAGCATAGCAAAATAAGCACATACTTCCCAAAGGGTACAGTAATATACTCACCAAAAAAGGCTCATACTCCTCAATTGTACTTTAATATACTAGCTTAATGTAATACTCAAGGTTCACATAACATAACCAATAACCATGATGACCTAGCATTAGAATTTGAATGGTAATTGGACCAATAGAGTTGAGCTTGATCCTTAGAGCACTTACTTGTGCTTAATTAAATTTTTAACTTATTATATGTTAATCATGATGTTCATGTATAAGTATGTTTGGTATGAATATGACTCATATGAATATGCTTAATTATGTATATCGATACATGCATATGGAAACATGTACCATAGTGGGGGTAACATGGTCATTTCACAAAATTGACAAACTTGAAAATTCATTTGCTTGAATTTTGTGTGCATAAATGAATGAAGTGTGGGGCCCATTCCACACATCAAAAATTTTGGTGATACATGTGTAGGAGGGAAGAATTGTTGTTTTATATTAAAAATTGATATTTCTTAAGTTTAAAATTTGAGTTAGTAGAAAGTGGGCGTGTTTTCTCAAGTTAAATTGACATAGATTTTCTTGCTACTTTCTCTATCACCTAAAAATATCATTCTCCACTACCAAGCTTCCTAAGGAAGCCAATAAATATCAACCATTGGATCAAATGTGTGAATCCTAACCATCCATTTAATTATTTAAGCCAATCACATCCTTTTTTCCTTACTCTCATTTCACACTTAAAAAAAGGTTTCTTATTTCTTCTCTTTCCATGATATTTTGGCAACATCCTCCCCCACCAAGAGCAAGCAATTTCAAGGTAAGATCTTTAAAGATTAAACTCCTTTTCTTACCTTAAGTGTGAATCATGAGATATTCCTTATATTATTGACAAGCTCTTCTCCTGTCTTCCTTTCTTTTGGTTTGACTCATATGAATAATAATAGAGATGATTGTTATTTACTTTAAGCATGAGAAATAATGATAGATGAGCATGAAAAATGATGATTTGAGCATATAAAGTATAATAGAACTTGATTTGATCTTGTACTTTGAAATTAAGAATTAGTATTTTGGATTTTGGCAGAATTTGCGATACTCATTCTGTATTTATAGAGATAGTAATTGTGGAAGTGTTAATCATAAAAGTTATAATATCATGTTTCAACTATAGGCCTATAAAAGGGTTTTGGTTAAATTCCTTAAGGATAATGAGATATCCTCTGTACAAATATGCTAACCCATAATTAAGCTTAATGGACAATCCAAAATTGATTGAGTTAATGAATCCTATATGTATATAAACTATAAATGATAATTAGTCAGAATGATGGATACTGAATTATGTGATGAACTTAAGTTGAGAAATAATTGGATAATACTTAAGATCTTTACTTAGTGCTCTATTTGATTCTTGATTTTATTTAATCAATTGAATTATCATAAAGTGAAATTATATAACTTGGTTAGGGGTTTACCATTTCACTTACTTGATCATCATAGAGTATCAAAAATTGTGATGTGTTAATTGATAATAATTATGTATATAATCCTCCTATAAAATGACTTATGAAACATAATATTGAAATGAGTAAGTGAACAGTGTGAATTGATTGTTTTAAACCCTAGGCCTATTCAGCCATTACATGAAATTATATGCGAATGTGTCATAATTTACATGATGTGCTTGTGTATTTTATATGAGATAAAGTGAACTTCATATGATATTATTAGAATTGCTCTTATGCAATCTAAAGCTAAGTTTATTAGGAATTAGTATTAGGATTAAACTAGGTTAATTTAAGTGAACTATTTGGCATCAATCAAAATGTAACGCATATGACATGATTGATTGTAGAATGTTAAGGAAAACAAAATGCCCAAAGATTGAGGAACATAATTTTCACATGTTCTAGTTGTATATAAGCTAAGGCGCTGAGATGAGTATATGATATTTGGCATAATAAATGCATCTATAAGTGCAACTAAATAGCATCATTACTAATTCTTGCATCTGAAAGTGAAATCTCTTATTTGAATCTTCTCTAATGGCCTTTGGCCAAATTAGATAACCATCATGTGAATACTAACATTGATTCATTTGAAATTCATAACTTCACAATATCATAAATAAGAATATTATTATTATTATTATTATTATTATTATTATTATTATTATTATTATTATTATTATTATTATTATTATTATTATTGCCATAAAAGGGATAAGGTTACAATTATTTACATGACAAGCATTACTCTAGGGCATACTATACTAACACTTCCTACACTGAAAACAAGCCCAAAAATAAAAAAAAAATGAGCATAAAACTAACCCTAGCCAATTGCTCAAAACCCAAAGTTTGTTGAGCTAAGAGTTTAGGCTCCAAAGCCCTAAATCTAGGCCGTCAGAGGCCTAGCAGCCCTAATGGCTTGGGTCTCTCTATTTTATGGTCTTCTCTATATTTTTAGGTCCATCAATTTTCCAAAGTTTAGTTTTTCCTATTTTTTGAGGTTCCCACCCATTCTATATTTTTAAGTTAATTTTAAAAAACTTTATTGAGCAATTGTTCACTGAGAAATTCATTTCCGGATAACTATCATCATTGTGTTTAAGGGGATCAAAATTCAATACTTACAGTTTGTCCTCTACTTTGAAAGGGTTTGTGAACATGATTTTGAAAAACAATTTTGAGAATGAATCATGTCAAAGCATCATGGAACACTGAATTTAAATACCACTCACACACACACACATATACCTAAGATTTTGCCATTAAGGTGAGGCACTTGTAATTGAGGTTGCTTTATTCTTTATCATCCATCAACCATTGGGGTTGTTCATCATCTAGTCATTAAGACCATGCCATAGAGGCTATTTTATCCTTCATCATTAATAGCCATAGAGTTATTTGGTCATTAAGACTATGCTATTGGGTAATTGAGACCACACCATTGAGGCTATCTTCATTAATAGCCATCAAGACTATTTGGTCATTGAGACAATGCCATTGAGGCTTTCTTCATCAATAGCCATGGAGCTATTAGCCAAGCTAAACTTTCTTGCAAGAAGTAGCTTCTCTTGCTTATCATTTTCACTTGAGGATTCTTTCTTTTCCTTAATTAAAGTCTTTAGAGCAATGGACTTCTCTTTTTTGAAGTGCTTTCTTTCTCATTTTCTCTTATCTCTTGCCTCTTGTTCTTCTTCATTTCACAAGTGATAAGATTCCCAACTAATTCTTTAAGCATCAATGAACTCAAATTCTTAGATTCCTTAATAGCATCCATATTCAAATCATACTTTTCTGCCAAAGACCTAAAGTGCTTAATGATTAACTCTTTTTGAGTGAAATTCTTCTCAAGACATTTATGATCATTCACTATTATAATGAATCTCTTGTACATCTTTGCCATGATTTCATCATTCTTCAAAGTGAAATTCTCAAAGCTTGCGTGTGTCTTTCACTTAGCTGGTGCCTTTATGAGTCATTTTCAACACATTTTATATCTCTTTTGTTATTTCATAAGCTGAAACTCTATTGAATTCAATCTCATCAAGTGAGTAAAATAGAAAATCCATAACCTTATCGTTCAATGCCAGCTTTTTCTTGTCATTACAATATAGGTGGAAGAATCTTTAGGTTTGTTGTACTTTCTTCCATAGGAATGAAAGGGCCTTTCTCTACCACTTCCTAAAGAACATATCCTTAAGACTTCATATGGAATATCATCCTAACATTCCATTGATTGTAGTTTGTACCACAAAACAATAGAGGTCTTGTGCTATAATGTCCATCTTAGAAAAGAGTTTTTGATGAACCTGCCAATATAGATCCTTAGTTCTCAAAATTGTTAAATTTTTTACAAATAAGAGCATAAGCTCTGACACCAATAGTTGAGTCCCATATGGCAATACTTCTAGGGTAAGTAGGAGTTTTAAATTCTAATGCAATTTATCAACTTATATGTAATAAAATAGGCACACACAACAAAATAATAATAAAAAGAGATAGAGAGCAAGAAATTCTTAGCTAATTTTATAATGGTTTGGAGAAAACTCTTATCCTACATCCACTCATTCCAAATCCTCGATTTAGGGTTTCACTATTTAGGGTTTGTGCCCTTAATTGATCTAGATTTCACCTAAAACTCAATCAATTATGAAGGATTTAAGGCTTAATATCTCTCAAGACTAGTACAAAGCTATTACAATTGAAAGAGTTAGAGCTCAATAATTTTACAAGAATCAACATAAAGGATTTTAATGTAAATACAAGGTGTTCTAAAATAAAGTAAGAGTAATTAGAAGTTTTAGAGTTTTGATTTCACTTAAATGCACTTGATGTCTCTTATTCTTCATTTAGGAACTTCACCCACATATAAATTTTTAAATTTGGTTCAAAACTATGGTTGTTTTGCAGTGAAAATGACAAATATCTGCTCTTGCATCATTTTCATCAGCTAAAAATCCCTATAAGGTTTTGCTTGAAAACAATAGGTAATGTCTATTATCTTGCTCTAGTAACCTTGGTGACTTCTATGAATGAACGTTACTTTCTTATTTGTTTTAGAAGTCCCAATTTCATCTTCAATAAGTAAATATGTAATGAGCATTCCTTTTGCTTAACTACCCTGGTGAGTGTCAATAGTGACTTTCTTGAATGTTTGTGATTTTCTTCAGTAACTTACATTCATAAGTGTAAGAACATGATTGTGCTCTTTGTATGAAATTCATAGAAGTGCATAAGTAATGTGCATTACTCTCTACACATCAATAAAAACTTGACAACAAATTTATTAAGTGATTTAAATAAAAGAGCAAAGTTTTAGCATCATCAAACACACATGAAGGCAACATGATTTAACTTCTATTTATTTTAATACTAGTTTGTCCATAATGGACAAAAGTAAGAATGATAAGAATAAAGAGAAACTCAAATCCTATCTAAAATTTACCATGGCAATGAATCATGTTCTAACCAATGTACTTCTTGATCAACATAAAATTTGGGAAATCATCCACCAAATGTATGGAAACTTCCTACATTCTTTGTTACTATAGATGCTCTTAAAGAGTAGCGCAATGTTTCTGTCATAAAAGATAATATCAATGCTCAATTAAAAACTTAGGATAAACACTACTTTATTATGAATGTCTTGTTGAACATAAGTGGTTTTGGATAGGATTGGGGACTGAAACATAGTGAAAGTAGACAGTAAAGATGTTTGGGAAAATTATGTCAATTTACATATGATGTCTATTTATTTGTATGAGTCTTTATTAAATTGTTGAATTTATCATTTATTATTTTTTGTGTTTTTTGTAGGCTTATCCAAAAATTGGTCATTACTGAGAGAAGATAACTAAAAATTGGGAGCATTTGGCAACTATACATGGATAATATTGAACTACTAAAGAAGGTGTTGAAACTGTGAGTGAGATTGCAAATGGAAAGTAAGCTAGTAACAATGAGGTGTATCATCCTGGCAAACTCAAATTCAATAACTGTAGAGCAAAATAAGCCATCCTAATGATGTACTCGCAACAGTTGTAAAGCATATGGCTGACACTATTGCAAAATTATATATAGAAGATTCTAATAAAATGAGTCCTAAAAAGATATTTGTAGAACTTTTAGAGATCACAAACCTTGAACAATATGAATTATTGCAAGCATATGATGTGCTCACAAGTGATGGAGGAAAATATGAGTCATATGCAGTCCTTCCCACTTATATTAGAAAGCCATAGATATTGATGCAAATAAAAAAAATAATGTGTAATTTAGTATTATGAAGCCACATTTTTACTATAATATAAGTGTTTAAAAAAATAATTACATATATATGTTACTTTTAAAAAAAATTACTCATGTATGCTACTTTTTAGATACTAACCAATAATTCGAAAATCATACTTCTGGGTTTGTTAGAAAAAATTTTAGTTTTTTTACTTTTTAACTGCACATTGACCAAAAATTTTTTTAAACAAATCTGAAAATTACAAATCTAGATTTTTTTAAATTGATGGGACAATGAACTTTAAAAAGTGATGGGACATGTTTATTATTATATAATATTTCTCAAAATATTATATTAAAATGTATATAATATAATATAATTAATATTTTATTTAACGTAATTAAATTAATTAAGATAATAAATTTTGAAAAACATTATTTTATTTAATCAAATAAATATTTTATAAAGTGTACGATTGGTTAAAATTTTATTCTAGTTTTTTTTAGCTAAAAAAATGTAATAATATTATATTATACATTTTTTAAATATAATTGACCCAATTAATTAAATCCACTATACTTTAATTAAATTAATGAAATATATTATATATGTATTATATATATAATATACTTAATTAATATATTCTAATTTAATTTATATTATATTATGCTATTTTATTTAAATATTATAAATAAAATTTTGATTAAACCCCCATATTAATAAATATGAAGTTACACTTCCAGATTTGTGGAAGTGATGGAATCATGAGTTTTAAAAAAAAAAAAAAAAAGGTGATCGGACAATATTTATTATTATATAATATTTCTTAAAATATTAAATTAAAAATGTATAATATAATGTAATTAATATTTTATTTAAATATTTTATTTAATGTTATTAATAAATTTTGAGAAATATTATTTTATCTAATTAAACAAATATTATATAAAGTGTACAATTGATTAAAATTTTATTCTAATTTTTTTAGTTAAGAGAATGTAATAATATTATATTATACGTTTTTTTAAATATAATTGACCTAATTAATTAAATCCAATATATTTTAATTAAATTAATGAAATATATTATATATTACATATTACATATATTTAATTAATATATTCTAATTTATATTATATTATATTATTTTGATTATAATTACATTATATTTTATAATATAAAATATAATTAAATATTTCAATAAAATTAAATGTTATTGACATGAAATAATATTATCAAAATAAGATAATATAATAAATTAAATTAGAATATTTTAATTAAATATATTATATATGTAATACATATATAATATATTTCATTAATTTAATTAAAGTATAGTGGATTTAATTAATTGAGTCAATTATATTTAAAAAATGTATAATATAATATTATTACATTTTCTTAACTTCAAAAATAGAATAAAATTTTAAACAATTGTACACTTTATATAATATGTATTTGATTACATAAAATAATATTTCTCAAAATTTATTATCTTAATTAATTTAATTATATTAAATAAAATATTAATTACATTATATTATATATTTTTAAAATAATATTTTAAGAAATATTATATAATAATAAACATGTTCCATCACTTTTTAAAACCCATTTTCCCATTAATTTGAACAAATCCTGAAGAGTAGCATTCGGATTTGTTTAAAAAAAATTTCGGTCAACATGCAATTAAAAAGTGAAAAAACTAAAATTTTTTCTAATAAAATTGGAAGTATGACTTCTGAATTATGAGTCAACATTTAAAAATTAGCATATATGAATAAATTTTTTTAAAAGTAGCATATATAGATAATTTTTTTTTAAAACCTCGTATTATAGTAAAAAGCCCACAAGCATAAGGTCTGGGCTTCCCGTCATGAGAATTCTCTCTGAGAGCTAGTCTCTCTTATGTCCTTATATAAGGGTTGCTTTCGTTCACATTTTTACTAAAGTTTGGGTTATTATTAATATCATTGTCTTAAATCTCTTTATTCTATAAGAGGATTCCATTGAGTGGAAGGTTGTTGTGGTTTTCTATCTGTATTTAATAGAAGGAAGTAGTAATGAGTCCCAGGAATCTCCTAATCTTTAGGAGTTGATTAATAAGACATAATTAAAAACTAACTTGTAGGTGTCGAGTCTTGTCTCTAAGTTCAACAAATCCTTCTAATAAATATGTCATTGCAAGAAAAATCTGATCGAGCTAGAGTTTCCCTGTTTTTGTTATTAATATAGTGTTTTAATGAGCTTGGAAATTGAAATAGTCTTTTGCAGTCAAGAAAGAAGAAGATAAGGTGCTAGTGTTTGAGTTGAAGAATCCTTCTGAATGGGTTTTAGATAGAGCTTCATGGTTAATAGCTAATAACTTATTAGTGGTGTAGGATTGGAAAGGTAACATCCCTCTAAAGCAATTAGATTTTCCAACGTCTCTCTTTTGGGTTCAGATTTATAGACTATCTACATCATAAATAAATCTAAGAAATGCTGAGAAAAATGGGAGGGTTTTTAGTGGTCTCCTTGGTATAAAGGAGGAAAGGACAAACCAGGTTGGATGGAAAATGGTTATAAGGCTAAAGGTGGTTATAAAGGTGGATAACCATATTCCTCTAGGATTTTGGATAAAGAAGGAGGGTGGCTCTTCAGAGGATTAAATAAAGTGGGTTAAATTTCTATATGAGAAGTTACTAGAATTGTTTCCTATATGGGACTTTAGGCTACATTCTTAAAAATTGTCAAAATAAAGAGGGTATTCACCTAGCCAAATGTTTGAATATGAAGTATTTTTTGCATGGACCTGATATGAGAGCTTCTATAGGAGTTTTCAACAAATCAGGGAACTGAAATCAAGGTAAAGTTAATCAACATTTTTTTAGTTTGGGTGAAGGAAGCTCCAGCAAAACTAGGTCTCCCCAAAGCTTCAGGTAGGGATCTACAATGTACGCGCTCCCCCAAGCAAGTGATTCCATAAAAGACAAGCAATTAGAGATGGCAAAGACTGATGAAGTGTTTATTGATAATATGGCATTGATAAAGGAGAGCGCTAAATTGGATTAAGGAAAAAGAAGATCATCGAGCAGTTCAAACTCAGGAAGGAGCCTTACTGATGGAACGGATGGGAGTTGGAGCTTTAGTTCAAAAAAAACTATCTTAAACATATAGAGGCTGGTGATTTGGGCCTCAGTTGCTTAGCCCAAAGGAAGCCTTACGAGTTGGGGCGAGGTGTTTCCAAAGAATATCCTCTTGACAACAAGCAAAGCACACAGCCAATATTATTAAAACTATGAACTTTAAAATAAACTCTTCTAAAGAGGTTTCTCTTATTATGTCTATTATTGAATATCACCTTATTCAATGGACTCTGAAGGCTTATAACCCAAATGAACAACATCAGTTAATGTTAAAGTAGGGTCTTTCCTCGAATTATATGGAGAACTCCTTATCACCATCACAGACAATAGCAGAGATTAACCAAAATCTGAGCTTGATTAAAGTTTCTCAATCTTAGAAAAAAACCAAGATTAAGCAATTATGTCACATCCCAACCTTAGAGATACGACGGTCCTAGAACATGGGGAGACATAAGGTCACCCATCCTTGTAGAACCCACTTACGTATACACAAATCATGCCTAGGATCTTACCAAAACCTCTTACATTAACTCATTGAAAATGTTTAGATGAATACCATAATTGCGGAGACTTAAGATAAATCATTACATATCAAATCCATAAGGAAAATAGTATAAAGCCATAGTATAAATTAATATTCCCGGAGCATCTAAAGACAAGACTTCATAAACATAGTATTATTGATAACTCGGACAAGGAATTCCCTAAGCGAAGTAGAATGCTTGAGCCATCACCTTGCCTCCTCACATTTGCTCACCTGGAACCACACAAGGAAAAAGGGGTGAGATAGATAATCTCAACAAGTAAACAAAAAATGGCTCATACACTATCACATATTCCTTTGAAAGGAAACACATAACTTATACACATTGCTCATGGTTTATAACTCATGAATCAGGTTGCAATTTCACAAGGGTTCAATTTGGCAAGTTTGCAGAAATCACACTTATAATACATAGTGAGTGAAGGCTATTGCCCTATCACTCGAACACATAGAGGAGAGGTGGCCTTATACCAAATTCCAACTCCTATCATGTAGAAAGCGTGAAGCTAAACAGGCCCCACAACTAGAACCACCCCTTCTAGCTGAGGTGGATACACTACCCCTATCCATCGGTTAAGACCATGTGCAAAGGTTCCGATGATTACCAGCATCAGCACAAGGATTCTGCATAAAGGGTAAAAGGTACCATAGCTAGAGCTATTGGTAAACACAATTAACAATATCACATAAGGCAACAATAACATGTATTTCAATAACAATAATGGTTTAGCTTTCAAACAATGATACAATGATAGTGTAGTTCTATAAAGAATATCAGTTAGGGTGTTAATCACAAGAAGTTCTCAATGGATCAACAAACTAGTTTTAGACCAAATGTCCTTTGTTAACCCAAGCTTGACAAAGAAATCATATAATAAAATTAAAAATGGAAAGAACTTGAGTTTCAAAGGTCATAAAGGTTTACATATCAATATATCACATTCTTATAACACAACATGATGTTGTTCACATTTGTAACAAGAACATTACGTTTACTTACCTTGGGGTTCCTTTGCTCCTAGTACACGTAGTCCCTTTTGTACTTCCAAAGCTCCTCAAACTCTAACATAATATTTGATTTAACAATTAGAATTTATTTACTCATGATGCTCCCATCCCATAACTACCCATGTACATATAGCATACACATACACTTAGAGTCCACACATAAGTGTACTCATCGCTTGCACATAGTACGTTGACTTAAAAGTCTTGTATACTTGGCCTTATAAGCTCACATGAAAACACATTGCAATCATATCAATACATTTTTAAGGTCATTACAATATCATTACCTCAATATCAATTCACTTATCAATTATCTTAGTTCACTTTACACTTCCATATATGTCATCTTAACAATTAATCCTTCAAACATCATGCTTAATTCTTATGATCCCTTTCACTTTATTAACTCATAACCATATATTCATCATCAAGTCATCATGATATCTAGTTCCAAATTCCTCAATCACATTTGCATTCTAATCACAATACAAGGTTAAGATACCTTAAGTATACCATAATGCATTTAAGCTCGTTTAGGACCATACCTTCAATTAACATGCAATTTTATCATTTATTATACATGCATACATGTCAACAATCATCAAAACACATCACATAAAATTTATAAACATTTGGACAAAATTGTTCATGTAGGTCGAATGCATCATTAAGGTAAAAACCAAATTCTTCCTATTTTCGTGTTTTCCGTCTATTTCAGAAATATGTAAAAACATGGTTTGAACCAAGATTTTTCATGTAAACATAACAAAAATCATTTTAGAATAATAATTCATAGGAATCAGCCACTATTGGTGTTATTAATATATAAAAATTCAATCTTTTGCATTATAGAACATAAAACCATAGGTTTTCTTGTTTTCGATATTTTCCAGTCATTTCAGAAATATGCAAACAGGTTGTTTAAATCATTATTTTTCATTCAATCATTGAAAATATCAATTTAGAACACATTCCTTCATGAATCGGCAGCCATAGGTAGGGTTTATACAAAGAAAATTCCAAGTTCAAAGGCTTAGGTGAAAAATCATGAGTTTCCATGCTTTCTGCGCATTTCGTTCATTTCAGCGATAAACAGACACATGATTCAAATCATTATTTTTCATCTAAACAAAATAAATATCATATTAGAACACCTATTCATACAAATTGGTAGCCATATATTCATGAAAGAATAAAATTTTCCAACTTCCAAGTTCTAACACGAAAACCTTGAATTCCTTTGTTTTTCGAAACTTTCGGTCATCACATAAATATTATTTGATCCAATATTTTTCTTCAAAACAATTCAAAAATCAGTTTAGAATACAATTATGTACAAATTGCGCCCCCCCCCCCCCCCCCCCCCCCCATGATGTTTATGCAATAAAATTGTGATTTTAAGTTATAGAATTCACCTTTGGAGAAATCTTGCGAAAAAATTGTGTTTTTGGAAGAAAATAAATTTTCTCTTCCAAAAATTCACTCAAACAGAATTGAATCTATAGAAATCAGTAATCAAATAGTTCAAAGTAATTTTCCTTTAATTTATTTCATAGAAATTAGTTTAGAAATCGAAAGAGAATAAAAACTTATGATTACGGTTAGGAAATCGCGAAACGGTAAGGTGTTTTCAATATTTCGGTAGAGAGAAATATTTTGAGAGGATTTTCTACCAAAATACAGAAAGAATAAGAGAATGGCTGCTGGAAACCCTTGTTTGGCTGAAATTTAGAATAAATACTAGGATTGGAGTGGAATTTCCACTATTACCCTTAATGAAATAAGTTAGGAGGATTTTTGTGCAGTGGGCTTTTGGGTATTTGGGCTTTCCCTTTAAAAATTTTAGCTAAATGGAATTAAAATAAAAAGAATATTTTTCTTATTAATTTTGGAACATTTCTCGTAAAAATATTTATTTAAAAATATTTTAAAAATACCCATAAAATTATTTTATGCTTAAAAATGTCTTATGCATGGAAATTCATTTTATTTAAAATAAATTCTTTTATGCAAATGCACTTCATGTAAATCATTTATTTCATAATAGCAACACATATTATGCATATTAAAATTAATTTAATATGCCACATACTCATCAATCACTTAGATCACAAACTTTCACACAAGCACACACTTAACCTTATTAGTTTTAAGTCAAGCAATTTATCACGAAAATTCCTAGGGTGGGTGTGGGTTGTTACATTCTCTCCCCCTTAAAAAAATTCATCCTCAAATTTAAACCCTTACCTAGTTTCTTTTGAAAAGCTAAGGATGCTTCTGTCGCATCTCCTCCTCCGCTTCCTAAGTACACTCATCTATCCCATGATTTCGCCACTAAACCTTAATCATGGGTATCTCCTTATTTCTTAACTTCTTTACTTGTTGATCCACTATAGCTATCGGTGACTCCTCATAGGATAGTTGCTCATCTAACGTAATGTCTGGAGGTAAAAGAATGTGCAATGGATCTGACACATATTTCCTTAACATTGAGATGTGGAACACTAGGTGCACATGTGCAAAAAATGGAGGCAAGGCAAGTCTATAAGACACTTCTCCAACCTTATCTAATATTTTGAAAGGACTAATCAAACAAGGTGATAACTTCCCTTTCTTGCCAAATCTCATAACTCCTTTCATTGGCGAAACCTTTAAGAATACGTGATCTCCCACGGCGAATTGGACTTCCTTCCGCTTAGGGTCCGTGTAACTCTTTTATTGACTGAACGTCGTCTTCAGCCGATCTTGAATTAATGGTACTTTTTTGATGGTCTCCTTAAGCAATTTAGGCATTTCTATATGCTTGTCTCTAGGTTTAATCCAACAAATCGGAGAACGGCATCTTCTCCCATACAACGCTTCGTATGGCGCCATGCTAATGGATGAATGATAGCTGTTGTTATAGGCGAATTCAATCAGGGGTAAATACTTATCCCAACTACCGCCAAAGTCCAAGACACACATCCTTAGCATGTCCTCGAGTGTCTGAATCATTCTTTCAGACTAGTAGTCCATTTGAGGGTGAAACGCCGTACTAAAATCTAGTTATGTTCCTAACGCTTCTTGTAACTTTTGCCAGAACCTTAAGGTGAATTGAGTTCCTCGATCTGAGATGATATAAATTGGTACTCTATGTAGTTTCATGATCTCATCTATATACAATTGCACATATTGAGCTGCAGAATATGTGGTCTTAACTCCTAGGAAATGAGCAGACTTTGTCAATCTATCTACTATGACCCATATAGAATCATGTCCTTTAGAGGTTCTAGGCAAACCAACAACGATGTCCATAGTGATGCGCTTCCACTTCCATTCAGGTAGTCGAATCTCTTGTAGCAATCCTGAGGGTCGTTGATGTTCATACTTGACTTGCTGGCAAGTCAAGCAAGATGCTACAAACTTAGCTACATCTTTCTTCAATCCAGGCCACCAATAATTAGCTTTCACGTCATGGTACATCTTGGTAGTTCCAGGATGAGCACAGTAAGGTGTTTGATGTGCCTCCTTTAATATCCTTTCCTTTAGTCCATCCACATCAGGCACACATACCCCATTCTTACACTTTAAAATTCCATTGACTATCTCAAACTCAGAGTTCTTTCCTTCTCTCGCCTCATCCTTCAACTTCATCATGTATGGTTCCCTATCTTGTGAATCCCTTATTTCTTCCATTAACTTAGATCTTACTTGGAAATGAGCCAATAGAACTCTTGATCCTCCAATCTCCCATTTCAATCCTTGATTAAACAATTCCTTTAGTTCCTTCACAATCGGCCTCTTTCTCACATCCACATGGGCTAGGCTTCCCATCGACTTTCGACTCAAGGCATCTGCCACTACATTCGCCTTCCTAGAATGATAGAGAATCTGATAGTCATAATCCTTCAATAATTCGATCTATGTCCTTTGTCTTAGATTGAGGTCTCTTTGGCTCAAGATGTACTAAAGACTCTTATGATCCGTGTAGATCTCACACTTCGTTCCATACATGTAATGTCTCTAGATCTTTAAGGTGAACACTACTGTGACTAATTCTAAATCGTGAGTAGGGTAATTCACTTCATGTCTCTTTAGTTGTTGTGATGCATAGGTGATGACTTTACCATTTTGCATCAAAACGCACCCAAGTCCTACTCTTGAAGCATCACAATAGACCGTGAATCCTTCTTCTCCTTCTAGTAATGTCAAAACTAGTGCCGATACCAAACACTCCTTGAGTTTCTAAAAACTCTTCTCACAGGACTCTTCCTAATTAAACTTAACTTGTTTTCTTGTCAACTTGGTCAATGGGACTGCTATCTTAGAAAAGTCCTGTACGAACCTACGATAATATCCCGCCATGCCCAAGAAACTTCGTACTTCTGAAACTGTTGTGGGCCTTGGCCAATTTGCTACTACTTCAACTTTCTTAGGATCAACTTGAATTCCTTCCTTACTTACTACATGTCCAAGAAAGTTGACCAACTCCATCCAAAATTTGCACTTAGATAACTTAGCATAGAGTTAGTGATCGCGTAACATTTGAAGCATGATCCTCAGATGTTCTTTATGTTCCTCTTTATTCTTTGAGTACATCAGGATGTCGTCAATGAACATGATCACGAACTTGTCAAGGAATTGCTTGAATACTCGATTCATCAAGTCCATGAAAATAGCAGGAGCATTCATCAAACCGAATGGCAAAACCGTGAACTCATAGTGTCCATATCTAGTACGAAAGGTAGTCTTGCAGATATCTTCTCCTCGGATCTTTAGTTGATGATATCCAGACCTTAAGCGAATCTTGGAGAAGTGACCAGCTCCTTACAGTTGATCAAAAAGATCATCGATCCTCGGCAATGGGTATTTATTCTTCACAGTGACTTTGTTAAGTTGACGATAGTCGATGCACATTCGAAATGAGCCATCTTTCTTCTTCACGAACAACACTAGAGAGCCCCATGGTGAACTGCTTGGTTGGATGAAGCCTTTATCAAGCAGGTCAAGCAATTGCGTCTTTAACTCATTCAGCTCCATTGGTGCCATACGATATGGTAGTATCAATATCGGTTGCATACCGGGTAGCAATTCGATGTTGAACTCGATTTCACAATCAAGGGGTAATCCGGGTAAATCTTCTGGAAAAACATCCATGAACCCATCCACTACTGGAATGCTCTCATCTCGCATGGCAGCTTCTTTGCCAGTGTCGACTACATGGGCTAGATACGCTTGGCATCCTTTCCTTAACATCCGCCTCGCTCCTAAGGCCGATATCAAGTTCAAAGGATTCTCATTCCTATCTCCTTGGTACACAAACTCCTTCTCATCACTAGTTTGAAACTCGACAAGTTACTTTCTACAATCGTTATGAGCTCCATGCTCATATAACCAGTCCATCCCTAATATTACATCAAATTCTAGTACGTCCAATTCTAGCAATACTACCGGAAGTGTTTGTCCATTAATGTCTACATCACAGCCCTTATACTCATACTTCACTTCCATCACTTCCCCTAAAGGAGTTGCTATTACTAACGATTCACTCATCAATTCCTTATCTATACCCAAATACTTAGGAAAATAAGGCAACACAAAAGAATAGGTAGCACTAGAATCAATTAAATATTTTGTGCTAGAACTTTAGATGGGGATGATACCTGTGATGGCGGTGTGTGAATCGCGAGCCTCTTGCAGGTTTAACGCGAAGACTCAACCTTTGCTCTTATTTTCTATCGTCGATGCATTCCCAACCATTGGCCCCTTGTCCTTGACTCCTTGTCCTTGCATTTGAAATGGCTTAGAATATGATCGCACTGTGGTCCCATTCCCTTGACTCCTTATCTGAGGGCAGTCCTTTATGAAGTGCCCCATTTGCCCACACTTAAGGCAAGCACCAGTATCTTTCCGGCAGACTCTAGAATGTTTCTTCCCATATTTGCCACAAGTGGGGATCTCTTGCTTAGTTTAACCATTTTGTGGTCCAAATGATGAAAGCTCCTTCTTTTGTTCTCCTCCATTTCCATGCTATCCTTTATGACCTTTGTTCTTATGCCTTTGCTTCTGGTCTTGTTCAGCTCATTCGGCTCTTTTCGCCTTGTATCTTTTCTCCATGACCTTGGCCTTGTCTACAAGCTTGGTTAAGGTTGGAAATTCAGTTGCTCCCAATGAATTGAATAGAGGTGTGATCAGTCCTCTAAGGAAACGATTGACATAACTTACTTCAATAGGAATGATGTTGACAGTGAATCGACTAAGTCAGTTAAACTCCTTAGCATAATCTGACACGGACATTCCTGGCCTTTGCTTCAATTGCTCAAACTGCAATGCCCTATCTTGCCTTTCTTCTTATGGCATGAACTGATCCATTACTTCTTGCTTAAATTCTGCCCACGTAGGTGGGTCAGCCCCATAAATTCGCTCTTTGATACTCCTCTCATACCAGTACCAAGCTTCTTTCTTGAGTTGGAGTCCTACCAACTCAATCACTCGAGCAAGATAAATGATGGACTAGCTTATCCATCTCATCCAAAAATTCGTGAGGGTCATCTCCTTCCTTACCACAAAAGGTAAGCGGTTGCAGCTTCTTAAACTCCGCCACGGTCATTCCCTCATCCAGTAGTCGTTTCCTCTCTCTCCGAGTAGGTGTCACTACCGCAGGTGGCATAACTCCATTTCTTTCTTAAATTGGCGGCGCATCCCGCCTTTGAGCTCGTAGCTCATCTAGTTCCTTACAGAAATCTCTCATCTCTTTGCGCATAGCATGCACTTCTTGCAAAGATGCTTGCTCACTAGAGCCCATAGTCGGTGCCCTCGAGTTGGATCTTTCTCTTGACTATATAGGTGCAGAGGCAGCAGTTGATGCGGTGTCCGATACAACATCATCATTAGCCTTAACGGATTGAGCGACTGTGCAAACCTTCTTCTTGGGAGGCATTCTGTCTATCATAATAAGGGAATTTAGTACTAATCTCCTATCCTAACCCATTTACTCTCCCCTTTATCCTAGCACACATTATCATGCATTTACCATATCACATCACTAAGCACATATCATGTATGAATCGCATATCACATAGTGTTGCACATATCACATATCACAATCATATAGCATATATCTCACAATATCACGCTATAGCATAATAATGAAGGAATGCTAGGTACTAGGCAATCAAAGAAAATCATTCATATCATATAAAGTGCTATGCCGTTACGTCGATCATCATATCTACTCGACCTAGTTATCGTGTCCACCTCCAGAGCAATCAAGAGCGATATGACCACTGCTGCCACATTGGTAGCAAAGAAGATTTCTACCTTGATGGCGATTAGCTGAAGATGCAGACCTCACTGGCGAGTAGTCTCCTCTATGCTCAACAATCCCTAAGTTGAGCTGCTCCATATCCTCTCTTAGTGCATGAATCATACCCTTTAGACGTCGATTTTCCTCTTTCAAGTACAAATAGTTATCTTCCAATTTCTGAACCTTACTATAAACCCAATTAGGTTCTAAGCGCTCCTCGGGGTCCTCCTCTTCGTCAGCGGTCTTCTCTTTCATGGGGCGAATCACAGTTACAACTTTCTCAAGCATCTCTGGCCAAGCCCTCTTACAGGTCACACAGGGTGCTTTAGGTCACGGTCCTTGAGCAAGCGTAATCTTCTTGATCATCTATCAGAAAAATCATAAGGCAAGCAAACAATAACAAGGATTACTAAAATCTACTAGGATTTTGCGGAACTATGCTAGTGATAGACTGCAAGTGACATGACAAGAAAATTCCTATGCTCCAGGATTTTACTTAAGCAACTTATATAAAACAAGCCTAAACTAGACTTTTAAAAACTACGACTCTGATACCACTTTTGTCACATCCCAACCTTAAAGATATGATGTCCTAGAACATGGGGAGACATAAGGTCACCCACGCCCGTAGAACCCACTTACATATACACAAATCATGCCTAGGATCTTACCAAAACCTCTTACATTAACTCATTGAAAATGTTTAGATGAATACCATAATTGCGGAAGACTTAAGATAAATTATTACATATCAAATCCATAAGGAAAATAGTATATATCCATAGTATAAATCAACATTCCTAGAGCATCTAAAGATAAGACATCATAAACATAGTATAAGTGATAACTCGGACAAGGAATTCCCTAAGCAAAGTAGAATACTTGAGCCATCACCTTGCCTCCTCACATTTGCTCACTTAGAACCACATAAGGAAAAAGGGGTGAGATAGATGATCTCAATGAGTAAACAAAAAATGGCTCATACATTATCACATATTCCTTTGAAAGGAAACACATAGCTTATACACATTGTTCATGGTTTATAACTCATGAATCAAGTTGCAATTTTGCAAGGGTTCAATTTGGCAAGTTTGCAGAAATCACACTTATAACACATAATGAGTGAAGGCTATTGCTCTATCACTCAAACACATAGAGGAAAGGTGGCCTTATACCAAATTCCAACTCCTATCACGTAGAAAGCGTGAAGCTGATCAGGCCCCATGGCTAAAACCGCCCCTTCTAGTTGAGGTGGATACACTACCCCTATCCATCGGGTTAAGACCATATGCATAGGTTTCGATGATTACCCGCATCGGCACGAGGATTCTGCATAAAGGGTAAAAGGTACCATAGCTAGAGCTATTGATAAACACAATTAACAATATCACATAAGGCAACAATAACATATATTTCAATAACAATAGTGGTTTAGCTTTCAAACAATGATACAATGATAGTGTAGTTCCAGAAAGAATATCAATTAGGGTGTTAATCACAAGAAGTTCTCAATGGATCAACAAACTAGTTTTGGACCAAATATCCTTTATCAACCCAAGCTTGACAAAGAAATCATATAATAAAATTAAAAATGGAAAGAACTTGGATTTCAAAGGTAACAAAGGTTCACATATCAATATATCACATTCTTATAACGCAACATGATGTTGTTCACATCTGTAACAAGAACATTGCGTTTACTCACCTTGGGGTTCCTTTGCTCCTAGTACACGTAGTCCCTTTTGTACTTCTAAAGCTCCTCAAACTCTAACATAATATGTGATTTAATACTTAGTATTTATTTACTCATGATGCTCCTATCCCATAACTACCCATGTACATATAGCATACACATACACTTAGAGTCCACACATAGGTGTACTCATCGCTTGCACATAGCACGTTGACTTAAAAGTCTTGTATACTTAGCCTTATAGGCTCACATGAAAACACATTGCAATCATATCAATATCTTTTTAAGGTCATCACAATATCATTACCTCAATATCAATTCACTTATCAATTATCTTAGTTCACTTTACACTTCCGTACATGTCATCTTAGCAATTAATCCTTCAAACATCATGCTTAATTCTTATGATCCCTTTCACTTCATTAACTCATAACCATATATTCATCATCAAGTCATCATGATATCTAGTTCCAAATTCCTAATCACATTTGCATTCTAACCACAATACAAGGTTAAGATACCTTAAGTATACCAAAATGCATTTAAGCTCGTCTAGGACCATACCTTTAATTAACATGCAATTTTATCATTTATTATACATGCATACATGTCAACAATCATCAAAACACATCACATAAAATTTATAAACTTTTGGACAAAATTGTTCATGTAGGCCGAATGCATCATTAAGGTAAAAACCAAATTCTTCTTCTTTTCGTGCTTTCCGTTTATTTCAGAAATATGTAAAAATATGGTTTGAACCAAGATTTTTCATGTAAATATAAAAAAAATCATTTTAGAATAATAATTCATAGGAATTGGCCACTATTGGTGTTATTAATATATAAAAATTCAATCTTTTGCATTATAGAACACAAAACCATAAGTTTTCTTATTTTTGGTATTTTTCGGTCATTTCAGAAATATGCAAACAGGTTGTTTAAACCATTATTTTTCATTCAATCATTGAAAATATCAGTTTAGAACACATTCATTCATGAATTGGCAGCCATAGGTAGGGTTTATAGAAAAAAATTCCAAGTTCAAAAGCTTAGGTGAAAAATCATGAGTTTCCGCGCTTTTCGCGCATTTCGTTCATTTCAGCGATAAACAGACACATGATTCAAATCATTATTTTTCATCTAAACAAAATAAATATCATATTAGAACACCTATTTATACAAATCGGCAGCCATATATTCATGAAGAATAAAATTTTCTAACTTCCAAGTTCTAACACAAAAACCTTGAATTCCTTTATTTTTCGAAACTTTTCGGTCATCACAGAAATATGCAGAAATATTATTTAATCCAATATTTTTCATCAAAACAATTCAAAAATCAGTTTAGAATACAATCATGCACAAATCCCCCCCCCCTCCCCCCTATGATGTTTATGCAATAAAATTGTGATTTAAAGTTATAGAATTCACCTTTGAAGAAATCTTGCAGAAAGAATTGTGTTTTTGGTAGAAAATAAATTTTTTCTTCCAAAAATTCACTCAAACAGAATTGAATCTGTAGAAAACAGTAATCAAATAGCTCAAAATAATTTTCCCATAATTTATTTCATAGAAATCAGTTTAGAAATAGAAAGAGAATAAAAACTTACGATTACGGTCACGAAATCGCGAAATGATAAGGTGTTTTCAATATTTCTGTAGAGAGAAATATTTTGAGAGGATTTTCTACCAAAATACAGAAAGAATAAGAGAATGGCTGCTGGAAACCCTTGTTTGGCTAAAATTTATAATAAATACTAGGGTTGGAGTGGAATTTCCACTAATACCCTTAATGAAATAGGTTAGGAGGATTTTTGTGCCGTAGGCTTTTGGGTATTTGGGCTTTCCCTTTAAAAATTTTAGCTAAATGGAATTAAAATAAAAAGAATATTTTTCTTATTAATTTTGGAAAATTTTCCTCAAAAATATTTATTTAAAAATATTTTAAAAATACCCATAAAATTATTTTATGCTTAAAAATTTTCTTTTGCATGGAAATTCATTTTATTTAAAATAAATTCTTTTATGCAAATGCACTTCATGTAAATCATTTATTTCACAATAGCAACACATATTATGCATATTAAAATTAATTTAATATGCCACATACTCATCAATCACTTAGATCACAAATTTTCACACAAGCACACACTTAACCTTATTAGTTATAAGTCAAGTAATTTATCACGAAAATTCCTAGGGTGAGTGTGGCTTGTTACAAATTAACTTGCAAGAAGAGTGTGGATTTATTCAAAGATAAGAAAGATAGATTTTAGTTTTTATTGAAGAAATTTAGGGAGATGATGATTTAGGTAATACTCAAAGGAAGAATGGTGTTGGTGGCTCGCCTAAAGCCACCCAGTCACCATGAAGGCCCTTCTTTAGAACTGTTAAGGGATTGGGCATCCCTTGATGGTTTGAGCTCTCAATGAGCTCATAAGATTTCATCGCCCAACTATGGTTTTTCTATTAGAACTAAGAATACCATAGTGTACTTGAATAAATTGAGTCAAAGATTAGGGTTTTTATATGCCTTTCACATTCCTCATAATGGTATAGCTGACAGGATGTCTCTTTGGTGGAATGATTCCATTAACATTAATATAGAAAGCTATGGCAGGCTTTAGTCATACAAGGTGTTTGAAGGAGACCTCAAAAGATTGGAAGTTCACCTTTCTGTATGGAAGCCTATATAAAGAAGATAGAGAAGCGGGGTTAGTGGAATTGGCAAATTTGAATCCTAGTGATAATACTTCATGAGTTTGTGGTGGGGATTTTAATCTTATTAGGCATCATTAGGAGAAAATGGGTGGGTTATATGCAGAAGGTAGGTAATTGAGGATTTTTAAAGAATGGATTAACAGAAATAGGCTCCTTGATCTTAGAAGGAATGGTCTAAAGTTTACATGGTATAATAGAATGGAGGGGTATAATAAAATTGCCCAACATCTTGATAGAGTGCTTTGTAATGCTAAATGGCAGGTGAAATTTAGTGATGTACTAATTCTCTATGAAAGCCTTATTAGCTCAGATCACAGACCATTAATTCTAGATCTTGACCTACTAAGAAGAAGACAGCGAATGAGGTTTAAATATGAATATAAGTGGATTGAGTCTCAAGAGTGGATTCAAGTTGTCAAATCAACTTGGGGGGATTTTTCGAGCAATGAGGATCTACAGTCTATTCAATAAAAGCTTAGTGTTTGTGCTAAGAACTTACAGTGATGGCACTATAGGACGGTGGGGAATTCTTGAAAGCAAATTGATAGGCTTAAATATGTTCTTGAGGACTTGATATCAATCCCTTTTTCAACAAAATCAAAATTAAAAGAGGATCAGCTTCTAAAAGAGTTGGATATGTGGTGGCGAATGAAAGAGAAATATTAGGCCCAAAGAGCTAGAGTCAAATGGTTGTAAGATGGAGATAGAAACTCCAAAATTTTCCATGCGTCTGCAGTACAAAGAAACCAAAGGAATAAGATTTTTATGCTTGATGAATAGGGATGGTTGCAGAATTAAAAGTGAAGGAGAAATCTAAACTGAAATTAAAACTTTTTTTATGACCTATTTACAGCCCCTCCTCATGTAAACCTAAAACTAGTGTTATCAAAGATCCAAGGTACTGTTAATGTTGAAATTAATGAGGCTTTTACTGCTCTAATTTGCAATGATGAAATTTGCAAGTTGGTTTTTAGTTTGGGAGCATTCAAAGCACCAAGGCCTGATGGATCCTCTGGAATCTTCTTTCAAAAAACTTAGGACCAAGTCAGACTAACAATATATGCAGTAGTCATATCTTTCTTGCAATTAGGTTTTATGCTAATAGATAACAGTCATATAATGCTAATCCTAAAAGTGGCCATGTCATCTGAGGTATCTCAATTTAGACTGATAAGTCTCTGTAATTTCTTATATAAAGTTATTTCAAAAATCCTTGTGATAGTTTCAAACCATTATTGCATTCTCTTATTCATCCTTCTTAAGTTGTATTTTTGCCCAATAGGGTAATCCAGGACAATATTCTTATTGTCTATGAGATTGCCAATGCTTTCAAAAGGTTCCCTTCAAAGAAAGATTTTAGTTGTGCCATAAAGCTTGATATAAACAAGGCTTATAACAGTGTTAGTTAGAGTTTTTTGCTTAGAACTCTTAGTAGGATAGGGTTCAATTTAACTTTTGTAAATTGGATCCAACAACGCTTTACAACTCTTATATTCAATTTTGATCACTGTTGAACCTTCCTAGAAAATCATTCCAACTAGGGATTAAGACAGAGGGACCTTTTATGCCCTTATCTTTTTCTCTTAGTTTCCAACAGTTTGTCCATGTTAATGGATGAAGTAGCGGGTGATGGTCAAATCCATAGAGTCAAACTAAATCCTAGATGCCCGCTAATTACTCATATGTTTTTCGTCGATGACATAGTCCTATTTGGGAAAGCCACTATGGAGAAAGTTATGCATTTTTAGTCTCTCTTGTAATAGCATGAAGATGCCTCGAGCCAAAGGATAAACACAGCCAAGTCATCAATTCTTTTCTGCTATGACACTTTTACAATTAAGAAGGAATAGACTGCAGATTATTTGGGGATGTAAATTATAGATGGCTCTAGAAAATATTTAAGTCTTCCTACTTAGTGAGGAAGGTTTAAAATTCAATCCCTTAAATTCTTGCTGATAAGGTAAAATAAAAAGTCACAATCTTAGAAGCATAAGCTACTTTTAATGGGTGGGAAAGAAATTATGGCCAAGCTGTCCTTACAATAATCCCAAATCACTTTTTTTTTCTTGCTTTTAAGTTCCTTTAGGTGTATACAAGAAGCTAGATCAGTTGGTAGCTAACTATTGGTGGGGAAGAGATTCTTAAGGCAAAGGTATCAGTTTCAAAAAATGGAACAAAATTATAGTTGCAAAGGGCTTTGATGGGTGGGGTTTCAAGAGCTTCAACTATTTCAATCTAGCTTTCTTAGGGAAATAAGCTTGGTGCCTTCTTTAATCTAATCCCAATTGTTTATGGGCAAGGATGGTTAATGATCTTTACTTCCCTAATTTAGACTTTAGCTTAGTTGACGGTTAAGAGTTTAAAGAGGAAGCTCAAGTTCATATTAGGAATGGCAAGTAAACTTTATTTTGTTTTGATCCATGGGTCCCAAACTTAAATCATTTCAAGATTTTCGCTCCTGAACCTTGAGATGATATCCTTTTTAGAATGGCAAATTAATGTCTAGACAATAGGGAATGGGATATTTCTAAATTAAATCAATGGCTGTCACTAAGAGAAGTTCAAGCAGTATTGAGAGTCCCTTTTAAAGCCTCAAATGTAGCAGATATATGGGTTTGGAACTCTCATAAACAAGACAAATATGTGGTCAAACATGTATCATATGCTAAAAGCAAAGGAAGAGATGGAGGCTTGCCAAAATGAAACCTCATCTTCTAAAATTATTCCTAAATCACTCTGGAAGAACTTATGGAGTTTAACACTTCCAGCAAAAATCTACATTTTCTTATGGCGGGCCTATAAAAATGCCTTTCCATCAAAAGAGCAGCTGAAAATTTGCAAAATAGTGGACAATCCTATTTGTGACCTTTGCAATGATAAAGTACAGTCTTTGAACATATTTTGTATGATTGTCAACATGCTAAAGCTTTATGATTTGGAAGTGATTAGGGATTCTATCCTAATACTTAATCTTATATTTCTTTTGCAGCTTAGTGGAGAGATCTTATGGAAGACTTGAAGTCAGCAAATAATCTTGCCCCGATATGCCAAGCAACCTACCTTTGTTGGCAAATTTGGAAGTAGAAGAATTTATCATGTTCCCAAAGAAAGCTGTCTAATCCTCGCAAAATCATACAAATAGCATCAAAGCAATGTTACTTTTTTTGGAGAGCCAAAATTTGAAATCCAAAATGTCACATTCTCCTATTAAAGTAAATAGCAAGTGGAGTCCTTCCCCAATCGGAAGATGTAAGGTGAATTTTGATGCCTCTTTTGATCATAAAACTAGATCGGCTTCTCTAGCTCTTATTTGTAGAAATAGCCTAGGTCATATGATAGTTGGAGCAACTGTTAAAAGAGTTTCTATGTTGCCTTTTGTAGCTGAAGCTGAAGCCTTGAAGTTGAGCATTTTGTTTGCTTTGAATAAAAGGTGAAAAGACGTTATTTTTGTAACAGATTGTCAAAGCTTAGTTGATTTTTATAGGAGTCTTTATGATGAAGTGCCTACTGAGATTAAGGCTCAGTTTTCTGTAATAGCATCCCATAAGGACTCCTTTAAGTTTTTTAATGTAGTTTAGACTAGAAGATTATGTAATAGTGCTGCAAATTGGGTTGCATCCCATTTTGAATGTGATTGTTTACCGCCCAGTTAGGTAACTGAATTGCCTCTCAAACTTATGCAAATACTATATGCAGACTTTTCTGCAAGCGATTCTTAGTAATGAATGTTGATTTTCAATGCAAAAAAAAAAAAAAAAAAAAAAGGTTAGTATTATGGATTTGCTTGACTCTAATATAGGATTATTAATATATTATGTTTTATTAGCAACTTTGTATTATGCCATTTATGTAACTAGAAAAATTATAGAATAATTATTACCTATATGCCTGATAAGTCAAGTATGAACTAATCTGATATAACTATATCTTTTGTGTGGATATGATTAGCAAAAATGTTTTTAATATGTTTCAATCTTGATATTTTTTATAGATTAGTTTGAGTGATTAAATGTTTATTGTGATGTTTGATAAGAAAGTGAGGTTTTTAATTAATAGGTATTGTGTGTAAAAAGAAAATCTTATTTAATGACTAGTATATGTATAATTTATTTATTTATTTATGTATTTATATATATATTCTATTTATTTTTTATTTATATATTATTTTCATATTTTAAGTACAAAAATTTTATAGTGTTTTAATATCTAATGTTTTATTTATTTTATATTTTAGTCTCCACTTATTTAACGAAAAATATTTTTCTAGAAATAAATTTCGTATTTTCTAACGTTTAAAATGTTTTAGAAAATTAGCTAAGGGAAAATATTTTCTTAGTCAATGGAAAAACTAAGCGTTTTTTGAGGAAAATAACTTCCTCTTTTCAAAACGGAAAGTCATTTTTCAGATTTGACAAACTTATTATAATAAAAGAAAAATATATAAATACAAATTTATTAATCCGTCGATCACTGACACTCATTATTAGCGACTATTGATGACCATCACCAGTCACCATCAACAATTAACAGTTACCGCCAACCTCCAGCAATTGCTAAATTTATCATTTTTATGTATTTTTCTCATACTTAGTAATAAAATTTTAAAACTATGAAATTATTTTAAGTTTAAATATATTTATAGTTTTATAATTGAAATTTTTAATATTCCATAAATAAGCTCTTAGAAAAATATTTTTTTCTAAAAATAAGTTATTTTCCGCAAAACAAACGAAGTCTTAATATCCAATATTACAAATTTACAATGTACTAAGTTAAAAAATTAAATTTTATATTTTAATCCTAAAGTATTGTCTAAACAACTCAATTAGAATTCCAACTCAATTCTTATTCCATCATAATTTTTCAAACATCATAACTAGAATTGCAACTTAGAATTGGAACTGAAATTTCAATTTTAAATTCCAATTCCAATTCTGCTATCCAAACAAACTCTTAAAAATATTAACTTAATTCAATATGAGATTCAGAAAAAGCCAAATAAAATCAATTCAAAAAAAATTGAAAATTAGGACTTTAGTTTTACATAAAAATTTACAGCTTGTTAATTAGTTTTTGTTTTTCCTTATTCTATTCTACACCCTTTCATTTCATATTTTTACTTATATATCTATATATATATGTGTGTTAATATGTTATTAGGGCCTAATAAATTTTTAACACAAAGAAATATTGGTTTAATTTCTATATTATCGTGCCAACATAGTCTACTTAATTAATATATTATTTTTAATATTTTATAAAAATTTAATTAGATTTCTATTAATCTGGTAAAAATTTTATTTATTATTAATTGAATTATATTTCTTACTTTGAGGGGCAGTATAAATTTTTTTCTTTCTTAGCAATGGAGGAGGAATTAAATTTTGATTTATTACCTAGAACGTATATGTACATACTATTAGATTATATCTTGATATGCAGTGGTATAAAAGTTTTGAAAAAAAAAAGTTGTGAAGGCGAACAATGCTAATTGGTGAAAATTTTTTAACAACATACTATTATATAAAGGGAATTTCAAGAATGTTGGGGGACAACTATCATGCTTTGCCCTCCTAGGGATTTGCCATTTGGCTAGCTCCACATTGGAGTTAGCCCATTTTAAATGCAGTGCCTCTAAATTTTAGAGTGCCTAGTGTTTGAGCTCGTAAATAAATTCTCAATTTTGTAATTTTTTTATTTTAGTTTATGTAGATGGATCATCTAAAATTTTATAAAAAAAATTCAAAAGTTGAAATGATAATAAAAATATGTGTATTCAATAAGATTTGCTGGAAATTGTGTTGGTATTGTTCATGTTTAATAAAGGGATGTGTTTAAGTGAAAAGAAAAAAAGAAAAAGAAAACAAGTCATTATGTTTAAATAAAAGGGAAAAAAAAAGAGATATGTTTTAGTGAAAGAAAGAAAATAAGAAAATAAATAGAAAGAGACCGTTGATTGCATTACATCTTGTTTGGAGCAAATAATTTTATAAAATTTTGTAAAATTTAGTTTGAATTCCACACTTTTAATAATGACATTTAAATTGTTATCAGAGAGAATAGAGAATTGGAGTAAGAAATCTATATATTGAATTAATGATCATTGAATACAAAGAAGGCTCCATTACAAGAGATCTATGAATGGAAAGAGAATGTACAAGAATAATTACATGCATAATCATGAGCATGACTCAAGGCTAACTATATTTTGTACATTAATATCCCCCCCGCCCTCTTAAACTGAGGATGGTGAAAAAGCAACCATCAAAAATTTGCTAACAATATCATGAAAGCATTGAAGAGAATGGGCTTTAGTGAAAATGTCAGCAGTTTGATCAATAGATGAGGCATAAACTAGCTTAACAATTCCTTGGAAAACATGATGATGCACAAAATGACAATCATTCTCGATATGTTTGGTGTGCTCACGAAAGACATCATTGTAAGTAATCTGAATAGCATTATGATTGCCACATTGTAAGATAGTAAGGGATGAGTACTCAATGCCTATATCCTGAAGAAGTTATCGCAACCAAATTAATTCAAAATCAGTGTCAACAAGAGGTTGGTACTCAACTTCAATGCTAGACTTAGATACTAATATGTCTACTTCTTACTACGCCAAGAGATAAGAGAATCACCAAGAAAGAAATAGTAGCTAGTGGTAGATCGGTGATCAATGGGATCTCTAGCCCAATCAACATCAGAGTACCCTTAACATAACAAATGATACAAAGTACAGCTGCAAAGTGAGTGGTATAGGGAACATACATAAATTGACTGACTATATGAACTGCATAGGCAATATCAAGATTAGTGATAATGAGATACACAAGAATGCCAACCAGTTGTGGATAGAGAGTGCCATCATTAAGAGGAGTACCATTCATGGCTAAATAATGAGTATTGGCTTCAATTGGAGTACTAATAATTTTCTCATATGTTATTCTAGCATAAAAGATAAGATCTATAGTATATTTAGCTTGAGACAAATAGTATCTAGTGGAATCATATAAGACTTTAAGACTAAAAAAATAACTGAGTTGTCCTAGATCCTTCACCTTAAATTGTTTGCTTATAAACAACTTAGGATCTCTAATGCCTTGCAAATTACTGCCAGTTATTGTCATATCATCAACATAAAGAAGTAACAGAATATATCATCTATTGGTCTATCGAATGAATAAAACATGATCATAAAGATTGGATTGAAAGCCAATAAGTCTAATAGTAGAACTAAATTTTGCAAACCACACTCAAGGGTCTTATTTTAATCCATAAAAAGCTTTCTAAAGTCGGCAAACTGTATTAGGAGAATGGTCATAGCTAGGAGGAGGTTGCATATAAACCTCTTCAGTAAAATCACCGTTGAGAAAAAGCATTCTTCAAATCCATTTGAAATAATTGCCATTTGTTTTGACAGCTGCAATAGATAAAAGGTTAAGAACAAAGATAATACATACTATAGGAGTAAATATTTCTTCATAATCAATTCCATATTCTTATGTAAAACCTTTTGCTTTAAGCCTTGCCTTATAATGTTCCATTGAACCATCTACTCAAGTCTTAATTTTATGGACTCATTTGCAACCAATGTGTTGACCTAAGTTATTTCAAAACTTAGTCAATCTCTAATTTGATATTGCCAATCAAATTGAAAGCTATCTAATGTTTGTTTAACTATTGATTTTTGCATATTATAACTTGTTTAATTGATTGGATTTGAAAGAAGATTAATATCTCCCTACGTATATTGCTTAGCTTATGAGTCGTGACCATTATGCCCTAATCACAACCATGATCACTAAATCGTGACCGCGACCATGTTATCATGACCATGATCTTTAGAAGGCAATTAATTCAAAATTCATATAGAGTGACTCGCGACCTCCTTCACAACTGCGACTATGGGCGTGATATTTAATTCGCGACCTCAAAATAGTAGTTGTGACCGCAACTTTCATTCTGAATTCAAATGCTGCAATAGATATATAAAGGAGCTAGCTAATAAAAGCCACGCGTCACTAGCCATTGTAGAATCTAGAAATTGTGATTGTGAAAATTCAGTCGTGACCGCGAAATGGTGGTAGCGACCGTGACTTTGGTCAAACAGCAAATTTGAAACAAGATTTTAAAGCTGTCATAAAATCATTGATTTCATACTATTTCTAATGGGAATTTGAAGAAGAAAATCATATAAATACCTTCTTTAAACATCCTAAAAAAGTGAGAACAACATCTATTAAGAGCTAAATCTTTTCACCTTCAAATTTCATATCTAAATCTTTTCTTGTTATTATTTGATTGTAGTAAGAGCATTGATTGCTCAAGTAAGGTTAAGTGTTGTCCTTGAAAACACAAAGTATTGGGTTGAGAGTGAGCCATTAGAAAACTCTTGTATAGGTTTAAGTATGAGCCTAAAGGAAACACTTGTAAGGGTTGTGTGTGAGCCATTGAAACATATTGTAAGTATGGAGTGCGCTTGAAACTCCTTATAAATATTTATTAGTAGTAGAATACCCAATTAAGACTGGGGAGTGGACATAGGGTTCGTTAATACCCAAACCACTATAAAATCGATTGTGTTCATTCTCTTTTCCTATCTCATTTCTATCTAAATGTTTAAATTTTCTACCAATTCAACCCCCCTTCTTAGGGCATAAGGGCAAATAAATGGTATAAGAGCATTGGTCTCATTCTTCAAACTTAATTGTGTGAGAAAATATCAAAATGGCTAATGAAGGGATGCATCATCTCAAGCCATACTTCGATGATACCAAATATGCATATTGGAAGTATAGAATGGAGGTATATCTTGATAATGATCTCATTGATGTATGGGATTACATAATCAAAGAATGGAAACCTCCATCAAGAATAGTTGATGATGTTGAAGAATTGATTCCTAGAGAGGAATGGGTGGATGCACAAAGAAAAGCCAATGGTAAAAATAAAAGAGCCATGGCAATTCTTCTTAGTACACTCTCAAGAGAAGAATGTGGTAGAGTTCAACATTGTTCAAGTGCGTTTAGCATTTGGAAAGCTTTACAAAACTACCATGAAGGAACTAAGCAAGTCAAGGCCAAAAAGATTCAGTTGTACACAACTGAATATGAGGTCTTCAAGATGAAATCCAATGAAAGCATCACTGACATGACAAATAGGCTTCTAGCCCTTGTCACCAATATGAAGAAATTGGGCAAAATATACACCTTAGAAGATATAAACCATAAGATTCTCAAAACTCTCCCAAAGAAAGACTATAGAGCTAGAATTGCTGGTATAGAAGAAGCTAATGAGGATCTTAGAAAGGTTTCTACTGATGTCCTCATTGGAAGACTCCTTACCGAAGAAATGTCTCTATTGATAGAAAAAGAAGAGAATTAAGAAAAGAAGAAAAAGAAATCCTTAGCTCTTAAATCCTCCTTCAAAAGCAAACAAGAATGTGAGAGCTCAAGTAATTTAAAGGAAAGTGAAGTTGCTGATAATGAAGAACTTACTATGCTCTCAAAAAGGGTCAAAGACATCATCAAAAGAAAAAGAAAGAAAAGAAGCCCTTTAAGAGATCATCATCAAATTACAACTCCAACTCAAGCAAGGAAAAGAAGAACAACATTACTTACTATGAATGTGGCAAGCAAGATCATATAAAAATGGAATGTCCCAACATCAAGAAGAAAAAGAAATGGGACAAGGAAAAGAAGAAGAAAGGCTTCAAAGCAACATGGGATGATGACTCCTCAAGTGATGAAGAGGAGAAGGATGTTGCAAACTTATGTTTCATGACCTTAGAGGACTCATCAAATGAGGTAAGCTCTAACTCTCAATCTTGTGATGATATTGATGATGATATACATAATGATGATGAGGATGAGCTAATTAAAGCTATGAATTTAAAATGCAAAAAGTATAAATCAAAAATGAAATTTTTTAAAGAAAAGCATTCTAAATTGGAGGAGAATTTTAAAGAATTAGAAAAACTTATTTTAAGCTTGAAAAACTCCAATGTTAGTCTAAAAAGTTCATTAGAGGAAATGACTTTTAAAACCTCTTCTTTTAATTCTTTATATAAAGAAAATAATACCTTGAAAATTGAGGTTGAAGAATTAAGAAACTCAATCTCAAAATTTCACAAAGGGAAAGAAGCTTTGGATACACTAATTATATCTCAAAGACCACTCTTAGTAAGGCATGGTCTTGGCTTTGATGGTTCATCAACTTCCACATCCTCTCCCACTATGTTCATAAAGGCTACAACTCCTCAAACCTCTAGCATTGAGGTAATTAACAAGGAAGTTAAAACACACACTAAACCTCCAAGTCCTAAAAGGACTCAAAAGATTACATTAGACTCAAGAGCTAAGCCTCAAAGAGTTAACCATGCATTTATGTATAAAAAAAGGCATGCTTAAAGGCACTCAAAATCATAACATAACACTTGTTCATGTATATATTCATGTCATAATGTTGTCAAAAGACCAAAATTTCATAACAATATGGGAAAATCCAAAAGGAATTTCAAGTGTAAACTCAAGTCCCATTATTGTATGTAAGATGGTCATATAAATTTATTTTGTTATATAAGGAAGGCTCAATTCAAGCTTGAGGATTCTTCTAAGGCTAACCCCCAAAGAGCCAAACATATTTGGGTACCTAAAACAAGGTGATTAATCTTTTCTTTTAGGTGTGTCTCAAATCTATTACTAAGGAAAACAAATGGCATGTAGATAGTGGATGTTTAAGACATATGACCGAAAATTCAAACCTCTTCACAAATTTGAAAGAAAAGAGATGTAGGAACATCACATTTGGTAACAATGCCAAAGGTAAGATAGTTGGCATTAGTACCATTGTTAAGGACAATCATTCTCTTATTGAAAATGTTCTTTTAGTTGATGGTTTAAAATTCAACTTGCTAAGTGTAAGCCAATTATGTGACAAAGGTAATAAGGTCATTTTTGACTCTAAAGCATGCATTTTCACCACTTTAGCTAACGACAATGTAGTGTTTAAGGGTGAAAAGGAAGGCAATACCTACATGATTGACTTTGATGATTTGACTAACCAAGATGTCAAGTGTTTCATGTCTATTAGCAATGAATCTTGGCTTTGGCATAGAAGGCTAGGACATGCAAGCATGGAGCTTCTTCATAGTCTTTGCAAGGATAAGCTTATTGAAGGAATTCCAAAGATTAAATTCTCAAAGGACAAGATATGTGGACCTTGTCAAATGGGAAAGCAACATAAATCATCCTATAAATCAAAAAATATAGTAAGTACTTCTAGACCCCTTTAACTTATTCATATGGATTTGTTTGCACATAGTAAAGTTGCTAGTTTAGGTGGAATGATGTATGCCTATGTGCTTGTTGATGATTATTCTAAATTTACTTGGGTTAGTTTCTTGACTCATAAGAGTGAGGCTTTTGTTGCATTTAAAAATTTTGCAAAAAGAGTTCAAAATGAAAAAGGCTATTTCATTTCTAAAATTAGAAATGATCATGGAAAGGAATTTGAAAATGATTTTTTTGAAAATTTTTGCAATGAACATGGAATTTCACATAATTTTTCTTCTCCTAGAACACCTCAACAAAATGGTATTGTAGAAAGGCAAAATAGAACTTTAATTGAAATGGCTAAAACCATGCTTAATGAGTATGGTTTACCAACTTACTTTTGGGCGAAAGCTGTTAATACTTCTTGCTACATTTCAAATAGAGTTTTTAAAAGACCCATACTAAATAAAACTTCTTATGAGTTATGGAATAGAAGAAAGCCCAAGATTTCGTATCTAAGAGTGTTTGGTTGCAAGTGCTATATATTAAATACCAAGGATAATCTTGGAAAATTTGCCTCTAAAACTAATGAAGGCATTTTTCTAGGATATTCTACCACTAGTAAAGCTTATAGAATCTTTAACAAAAAGACTATGGCAATTAAAGAATCTATGAATGTTGTATTAGAATAAACATAATCTTGGGAAAGATAGTGCTCTTGATGATCTTGTAGGTGAATTTGAAAAGCTTGGAATGGATGAAGATGAAACTCTAAAGAAAGTTGAAGATCAAGTAAAAAACCAACAAAATCATGAGACTCAATCAAATGCAGAAGAGGAAGATGTTCAAGGACTTCCTAAGGAGTGGAGATATTCCAAGAATCATCCCAAAGAGCAAATCATTAGTGATACATCTAAAGGTGTAAGTACTAGATTTCATTTTAAAGCCTTAGATAATAATCTTCCATTTGTTTCTCAAATTGAGCTAAGGACTATTAATAAGGCTCTTAATAATAAGGGTTGGGTGATTGCTATACAAGAGGAACTTAACCAATTTAAGAGAAACAAAGTTTAGGAATCCTAAACCCAAAAACCATCCCATTATTGGATGTAAATGGGTTTATAGAAACAAGTTAGATGAGTAAGGATTTATTACTAGAAATAAGTCTAGATTGGTTGCCAAAGGATACAACCAAGAGAAAGGCATTAATTATGATGAAACTTTTACTCTAATAGCAAGATTAGAGGCTAAGGATTTTGCTTGCTTATGCATGTCATATGGATTTTAAACTTTTTCAAATGGATGTTAAAAGTGCTTTTTTAAATATATTTATTAAGGAGGAAGTTTATGTTGAGCAACCCCTTGGTTTTTAACATCATGAACTTCCCAATCATGTTTTAAATTAACCAAGGCCTTGTATGGTTTGAAACAAGCTCCTAGAGCTTAGTATGGAAGGCTAAGTACATTTCTTCTGAAAAATGATTTTGTTAAGGGTAAGGTTGATACAACACTTTTTGTAAAACGACACAAAACTGATACTCTAATAGTTCAAATTTATGTTGATGATATTGTATTTGGTGCTACTAATGAACATCTTTATGAAGAATTTGCCAAGTGTATGACTAGGGAATTTGAGATGAGCATGATAGGTGAGCTCAAGTTCTTCCTAGGACTACAAATCAAACAATGCAAAGATGGTATCTTCATCAACTAATCCAAGTATATAAAGGAGCTTCTTAAGAAGTTTGGTATGGATGGTTGCAAAAGTAGCAAAACCCTAATGAGCACATCAACTAAACTTGACAAAAATCAAAAGGGTAAGCCAATAGATGAGAAGAAATATAGAGGTATGATTGGTTCACTTCTCTACCTTACGGCATCTAGACCCAATATAATGTATACTGTTTGTCTATGTGCACGTTTTTAATCCTGTCCTAAAGAATCTCATTTGCATGTTGTTAAAAGAATTTTGAAGTATTTTGATCTTAAGTTATAATGCCAATTGCATTGTATATATCTTTCCTTAAAAGTTTTAAAAATTTTCTGATTTTTCAAAATTCGCGGTCGCTATAGGTAAATCGTAGTCGCGACTTTCAAACTTATAGCCGTTGCTGATCAACCTTCAAAGTCTTGCCCATTATTATTGAATCATGGTCGCGACTAGGTAGTAGCGATTGTAACTCAGTGACTTACAACATTTAAAACTAGTAGTTTTTCAACATACAAATTTGAATTTAATGAAAATTTAGCCGTTTTCTGACTGTTTCTAAACTTATTTTAGCCTATAAATGCCCCACTATTTCAATTTTACATGTTCTCTAACACTCCAAACTATTTTCTAGCTAAAATTCTACTACTCTCTGTAACAACTCATACCCACCCTAGGAATTTTCATGATAAATTACTTGAATTAGAACCTATAAGGTTAAGTGTGTGCTTGTGTGAAAAATTTGTGATCTAAATGATTGATGAATATGTGGCATATTAAATAAATTTTAATATGCATAATATATGTTGCTATTGTGAAATAAATGATTTACATGAAGTGCATTTGCATAAAAGAATTTATTTTAAATAAAATGAATTTTCATGCATAAAACAATTTTTAAGCATAAAATAATTTTATGGGTATTTTTAAAATATTTTTAAATAAATATTTTTGAGGAAAATATTTCAGAATTAAAAAGAAAAATATTATTTTCATTTTTAAATCCATTTAGCCAAAATTTTTAAAGAAAAAGCCCAACCCAAAAGCCCACTATACAAAAATGCTCCTAACCTAATTCATTAAGGGTAAACGTGGAAATTCCACTCCAACCCTAATATATATTCTAATTTTCGGCCAAACAAGGGTTTTCAGCAGCCATTCCCTTATTCTTTTTGTATTCTAGCAGAAAAACCTCTCAAAATAATTCTCTCTACCGAAAAATTGAAAACACTTTACCGTTTCGCAATTTCATGACCGTAATCGTAAGTTTTTATTCTCTTTCGATTTCTAAACTGTTTTCTATGAAATAAATTATGGGAAAATTGTTTTGAACTATTTGATTACTGATTTCTACATATTCAATTCTATTTGAGTGAATTTTTGGGAGAGAAAATTTATTTTCTACTGAAAACACAATTCTTTCCGCAAGATTTCTCCAAAGGTGAATTCTATAACTTAAAATCACAATTTTATTGCATAAACATCATAAGGGGAGGGGAGGTGATTTGTACTTGTTTGTATTCTAAACTAATTTTTGATTTGTTTTCATAAAAAATATTACATGAAATAATATTTCTGCATATTTCTGTGATGACTGAAAAGTTTCGAAAAACAAAGGAATTCAAGGTTTTCGTGTTAGGACTTGGAAATTGGAAAATTTTATTCTTTCATATACATGGCTGCTGATTTGTATGAATTAGTGTTCTAATATGATATTTGTTTTGTTTAGATGAAAAATGATGACTTGAATCATGTGTCTGTTTATCGCTGAAATAAACGAAATGCGCGGAAAACGCGGAAACTCATGATTTTTCACCTAAGTCTTTGAACTTGGAATTTTTTTTGTATAAACCCTACCTATGGCCGCCGATTCATGAAGGAGTGTGTTCTAAACTAATATTTTCAATGATTGAATAAAAAATAATTGTTTAAACAACCTGTTTGCATATTTTTGAAATGACCAGAAAATACCGAAAACAATGAAATTTATGGTTTTGTGCACTATAATGCAAAAGATTGAGTTTTTCTATATTACTAACACCAATAGTGGCCGATTCTTATGGATTTAAGTTCTAAAATGATTTTTGTTATGTTTACATGAAAAATCTTGGTTCAAACCATGTTTTTACATATTTCTGAAATAGACAGAAAACACGAAAAGAAGAAGAATTTAGTTTTCACCTTAATGATGCATTCGGCCTACATGAACAATTGTGTCCAAATGTTTATAAATTTTATGTGATGTGTCTTGGTGATTATTGACATGTATGTATGTATAATGGATGATGAAATTGCATGTTAGTTAAAGGTATGATTCTAGATAAGCTTAAATGTATTATAGTATACTTAAGGTATACTTAAGGTATCTTAACCTTGTATTATGATTAGAATGCAAATATGATTGAGGAAATTGGAACTAGGAGTTATGATGAATTGATGATGGACATATGATTATGAGTTAATGAGGTAAAAGGGATCATATGAGTTAAGTATGATGTTTGAAGGATTAATTGTTAAGTTGACATGTATGGAAGTGTAAAGTGAACAAGATAATTGACAAGTGAATTGATATTGGGGTAATGATAATGTGATGACCTTAAAAAGATATTGATATGATTGCAATGTATTTTCATGTGAGCCTATAAGGCCTAAGTATGCAAGACTTTTAAGTCAACGTGATATGTGCAAGTGATGAGTACACCTATGAGTGAACTCTAATGTGTATGCTATATGTGTATGGGTAGTTATGGGATAGGAACATCATGAGTAAATAAATACTAAGTATTAAATCAAATATTATGTTAGAGTTTGAGGAGCTTTAGAAGTGCAAAAGGGACTACGTGTACTAGGAGCAAAGGAACCCCAAGGTGAGTAAACATCGTATTCATGTTATAAGTGTAAACAATATTTTGTTGTGTTATAAGAATGTGATATATTCTTATGTGAACCTTTGTGATCTTCGAAACCCAAGTTCTTTCTATTTTAAATTTTATGATTTCTTTGTCAAGCTTAGGTTGCCAAGGGACATTTGGTCCAAAACTATTTTGTTATCCAATGAGAACTTCTTGTGATTAACACCCTAACTTATATTCTTTCTGGAACTACACTATCGTTGTATCATTGTTTGAAAGCTAAACCACTATTGTTATTGAAATACATGTTATTGTTGCCATATGTGATATTGTTAATTGTGTTTACCAATAGCTCTAGCTATGGTACCTTTACCCTTTATGCAGAATCCTCGTGCCGATACGGGTAATCATCGGAACCTGTGCACATGGTCTTAACCCGATGGATAAGGGTAGTGTATCCACCTCAGCTAGAAGGGGCGGTTCTAGTTGTGGGGCCTGATCAACTTCACACTTTCCATGTGATAGGAGTTGGAATTTGGCAAAGGCCACCTCTCTTTAATGCGTTTCGAGTGAATTGAGTAATAGTCTTCACTCTCTAAGTGTTATAAGTGTGATTTCTGCAAACCTGCTAAATTGAACCCTTGCTAAATTGCAACCTGATTCATGAGTTATAAACCATGAACTATGTGTATAAGCTATATGTTTCCTTTCAAAGGAATATGTGATAATGTATGTGCCTTTTCATTTACTCATTGAGATCATCTATCTCACCCCTTTTCCTTATGTGGTTCCAGGTGAGCAAATGTGAGGAGGCAAGGTGATGACTCAAGCATTCTTCTTCACTTGGCGAATTCCTTGTCCAAGTTATCAATAATACTATGTTTATGAAGTCTTGTCTTTAGATGCTCCAGGAATGTTAATTGATACTTATAGAGATTTATATTATTTTCCTTATGGATTTTATATGTAACGATTTACTTTAAGTCTTTCGCAAATTATGATATTTATCTAAATGTTTTAAATGAGTTAATGAAGAAGGTTCGGTAAGATCCTAGGCATGATTGTTATATGTTAATGGGTTCTACGGGCGTGGGTGACCTTATGTCTCCCCATGTTCTAGGACCATCGTATCTTATAAGGTTGGGATGTGACAAAGGTGGTATCAGAGCCGTTGTTTTTAAAAGTCTAGTTTAGGCTTATTTATATGAGTTAATTAAATAAAATCTTGGAGCATAGGAATTTTTCTGTCATGTCACTTGCAGTCCTATCGCTAGCATAGTTTCGCGAAATCCTAGTAGATTTTAGTAATCCTTGTTATTGTTTGCTTGCCTTATAATTCTTCTGATAGATGACCAAGAAGATTACGCCTGCTCGAGGATCGCGACCTAGAGCACCCCGTGTAACCTATAAGAGGACTTAGCCAGAGATGATCTAGAAAGTTGTAACTGTGATTCGCCCCATGAGAGAGAAGACCCCTAACGAAGAAGAGGGCCCCGAGGAGTGCTTAGATCCTGATTGGGTATATAGTAAGGTTCAGAAATTGAAGGATAATTGTTTGTACTTGAAGGAGGAAAATCAACATCTTAAGGTAATGATTCACGCACTAAGAAAGGATATGGAGCAGCTCAGGTCAGGGATTATTGAGCATAGAGGGGACTACTCGCCAGTGAGGTCTGCATCTTCAGCTAATCGCCATCAAGATAGAGATCTTCTTTGCTATCGATGTGGCAGCAGTGGCCATGTCGCTCTTGATTGCTCTGGAGGAGGACACGATAACTAGGTCAAGTAGATATAATGATCGATGTAACGGCATAGCACTTTATATGATATGAATGATTTTCCTTGATTACCTAGTTACCTAGGATGAGATGATTTCCTTCATTATTATGCTATAGTGTGATACCATGAGATATATGCTATATGATTATGATGTGTGATATGTGCAAAACTATGTGATATGTAATTTATATATGACATGTGCTTAGTGATGTGACATGGTAAATGCATGATAATGTGTGCTAGGAGGTTAAATGGGTTAGGATAGGGGATTAGTACTAAATTCCCTTATTATGATAGACAGAATGCCTCCCAAGAAGAAGGCTCGCACAGTAGCCCAATCCGTTAGGGCTAATGACAATGTTATATCGGACATCGCATCGAATGCTGCCTCTGTACCTATACGATCAAGAGAAAGATCCAACTCGAGGGCACCGACCATGGGCTTTAGTGAGCAAGCGACTTCACAAGAAGTGCACGCCATGCACGAGGAAATGAGAGATTTGTGCAAGGAACTGGACAAGCTACAAGCTCAAAGGCAGGAAGCACCGCCGACTCAAGAAAGGAATGGAGTTACGCCACCTGCGGTAGTGACACCTACTCAGAGAGAGAGGAAACGACTACCTGATGAGGGAATGACCATGGCAAAATTTAAGAAGCTGCAACCGCCTACTTTTTGTGATGAGGAAGGAGATGACCCTCACGAATTTTTGGATGAGATGGATAAGCTAGTCCGTCGTTTATCATGCTCGGATGCTCGAGTGATTGAGTTGGTAGGACTCCAACTCAAGAAAGAAGCTTAGTATTGGTATGAGAGGAATATCAAAGAATGACTTTATGGAGCTGACCCACCTACGTGGGCAGAATTTAAGCAAGAAGTAATGGATTAGTTCTTGCCAGAAGGAGAAAGGCAAGATAGGGCATTGTAGTTCGAACAACTGAAGCAAAGGCCAGGAATGTCTATGTCAAATTATGCTAAGGAGTTTAACCGACTTAGTCGTTTCGCTGTCAACATTGTCCCTACCGAAGCAAGTCGCGTCAATCATTTCCTTAAAGGACTGATTACGCCTCTATTCAATTCGTTGGCAGCAACCGAGTTTCCGACCTTAGCCAAGCTCATAGACAAGGCCAAGGTCATGGAAAAGAGATACAAGGTGGAGAGAGCCAAACGAGCTGAACAAGACTAGAAGGGAAGGCATAAGAACAAAGGTCATAAAGGACAGCATGGAAATGGAGGGGAGCAAAAGAAGGAGTTTCCATCATTTGGACCACGAAATGGTCAAACTAAGCAAGAGATCCCCACATGCGGTAAATATGGAAGGAAACATCCTGGAATCTACCGGAAAGATACTGGTGCTTACCTTAAGTGTGGGCCAATGGGGCACTTCATAAAAGACTACCCTCAAATGAGGAGCCAAAGGAATGGGACCACGGTACGACCATAACCCAAGCCATTCCAAATGCAAGGACAATGAGTCAAGGACAAAGGACTAACGGTTAGGAATGCATCGACAATAGAGAATAAGGGCAAGGGTTGAGTCTTCGCGTTAAATTCACAAGAGGCTCGCAATTCGCACACCACCATCACAAGTATCATCCCCATCCAAAGTTCTAGCGCAAAATGTTTAATTGATTTTGGTGCTACCCATTCGTTTGTGTCACCTTATTTTGCTAAGTATTTAGGTATAGATAAGGAATTGATGAGTGAATCGTTAGTAATAGCAACTCCTTTAGGGGAAGTGATAGAAGTGAAGTATAAGTATAAGGGTTGTGATGTAGACATTAATGGACAAACACTTCCGGTAGTATTGCTAGAATTGGACGTACTAGAATTCAATGTGATATTAGGGATGGACTAGTTGTATGAGCATGGAGCTCATATTGACTGTAGAAAGAAACTTATCGAGTTTCGAATTAGAGATGGGAAGGAGTTTTTATACCAAGGAGATAGGAATGAGAATCCCTTGAACTTGATATCGGCCTTAGGAGCGAGGCGAATGTTAAGGAAAGGATGCCAAGCATATCTAGCTCACGTAGTAGACACTGGCAAAGAAGCTGCCATACGAGACGAGAGCATTCCAGTAGTGGACAAATTCTTAGATGTCTTTCCAGAAGATTTACCCGGATTACCACTTAATCGTGAGATCGAGTTCAACATCGAATTGCTACCCAGTATGCAACCGATATCGATACTGCCATATCATATGGCACCAATGGAGCTGAAGGAGTTAAAGATACAATTGCATGACCTGCTCGATAAGGGCTTCATTCGACCAAGCAGTTCGCCATAGGGTGCTCTAGTGTTGTTCGTGAAAAAGAAAGATGGATCTTTTCGAATGTGCATCGACTATCATCAACTTAACAAAGTCACTGTGAAGAATAGATACCCATTACTGAGGATTGATGATCTTTTTGATCAACTGCAAGGAGCTGGTCACTTCTCCAAGATTGACTTAAGGTCTGGCTATCATCAACTAAAGATCCGAGGAGAAGATATCTGCAAGACTGCCTTTCATACTAGATATGGGCACTACGAGTTCACAGTTTTGCCATTTGGTTTGAGAATGCTCCTGCTACTTTCATGGACTTGATGAATCGAGTTTTCGAGCCATTCCTTGATAAATTTGTGATTGTATTCATCAATGACATCCTGATCTATTCAAAGAATAAAGAAGAACATGAAGAACATCTGAGGATCATACTTCAAACGTTACATGATCACCAACTCTACGCTAAGTTATCTAAGTGTGAGTTTTGGATGGAGTCGGTCAACTTTCTTAGACATGTAGTAAGTAAGGAAGGAATTCAAGTTGATCCTAAGAAAGTTGAAGCAATAGCAAATTGGCCAAGGCCCACAACAGTTTTTGAAGTATGAAGTTTCTTGGGCATGGCAGGATATTATCGTAGATTCGTGCAGGACTTTTCTAAGATAGCAGCCCCATTGACCAAGTTGACAAGAAAACAAGTTAAGTTCAATTGGGAAGAGTCCTATGAAAAGAGTTTTCAGAAACTCAAAGAGTGTTTGGTATCGGCACTAGTCTTGACATTACCTGAAGGAGAAGAAGGATTCACGGTCTATTGCAATACTTCATTACTAGGAGCAAAGGAACCCCAAGGTGAGTAAACATCGTATTCATGTTATAAGTGTAAACAACATTTTGTTGTGTTACAAGAATGTGATATATTGTTATGTGAACCTTTGTGATCTTCGAAACCCAAGTTCTTTCTATTTTAAATTTTATGATTTCTTTATTAAGCTTGGGTTGCCAAGGGACATTTGGTCCAAAACTATTTTGTTATCCAATGAGAACTTCTTGTGATTAACATCCTAACTTATATTCTTTCTGGAACTACACTATCATTGTATCATTGTTTGAAAGCTAAACCACTGTTGTTATTGAAATACATGTTATTGTTGCCATATGTGATATTGTTAATTGTGTTTACCAATAGCTCTAGCTATGGTACCTTTACCCTTTATGCAGAATCCTCATGCCGATGCGGGTAATCATCGGAATCTGTACACATGGTCTTAACCCGATGAATAGGGGTAGTGTATCCACCTCAGCTAGAAGGGGTGGTTCTAACCGTGGGGCCTGATCAGCTTCACGCTTTCCATGTGATAGGAGTTCGAATTTAGCAAAGGCCACCTCTCCTCAATGTGTTTCGAGTGAATTGAGTAATAGTCTTCACTCTCTAAGTGTTATAAGTGTGATTTCTGCAAACCTGCTAAATTGAACCCTTGCTAAATTGCAACCTGATTCATGAGTTATAAACCATGAACTATGTGTATAAGCTATGTGTTTCCTTTCAAAGGAATATGTGATAATGTATGTGCCTTTTCATTTACTCATTGAGATCATCTATCTCACCCTTTTTCCTTGTGTGGTTCCAGGTGAGCAAATGTGAGGAGGCAAAGTGATGACTCAAGCATTCTTCTTTGCTTCGCGAATTCCTTGTCCAAGTTATCAATAATACTATGTTTATGAAGTCTTGTCTTTAGATGCTCCAAGAATGTTAATTGATACTTATAGAGATTTATATTATTTTCCTTATGGATTTTATATGTAACGATTTACTTTAAGTCTTCCGCAAATTATGGTATTTATTTAAATGTTTTAAATGAGTTAATAAAGAAGGTTCAGTAAGATCCTAGGCATGATTGTTATATGTTAATGGGTTCTACAGGCGTGGGTGACCTTATGTCTCCCCATGTTCTAGGACCGTCGTATCTCATAAGGTTGGGATGTGACACTCTCCAACTCTCCTCTCCATTTTTCTTTTAAATCTTTCTCATACTCATACTCTTCTTCATAAATGGCCTCTAGAAGACTATCTAGAAAAGGGAAAGAAGTGCAATCCTCTCAACAACCCTCTCCTCTTGAACTCATAAGGGG
>CANTUT010001370.1:0-35000 GCA_947687605.1 Reutealis trisperma
GGCTTTGTGGCATGTGCGACAATGGGCTATGATTCACCCGTTCTGCCTGTTTTCGCCCATTCTTGCTCATATCTTATCCATTTTCCATGATTCCAATTGCGTTGCACTCATTACTGAGCCCCAGATGATTTAATGATGATTAAAGAGTCTTGATTGATTCTTTTCCTGATTGAATGGTTTGTAATTTTGAGTGGTACAGAATTAAGGGTTCACAGTTGCCCCCCTTATTAGGATTGCTCTGTCTGGTAGGCAGTTATGATGAGTGTGAACTTTAGAATAAAGAGAATGCCCCCGGCATATTTGGAAGCGGCAGGAAGTTTTGATGAGTGTGAACTTTAGAATGAAGATGATGCTTGCAGTACATTTGGAAGTAGCAGGAAGTTCTGATGAGTGTGAACTTTAGAATGAAAATAATGCCCCCGGTATATTTGGAAGCGAAGAGGATGCCTCCGATATATTTGGAAGTGAAGTGGATGCCCTTGGTATATTTGGGAGTGGCAGGAAATTCTGATGAGTGTGAACTTTAGAATGAAGCAGATGCCCCCGATATATTTGGAAGCGGTAGGGAATTCTGATAAGTGCGAAATGAAGAAGATGCCCTCGGTATATTTGGGAGTGGCAGGAAGTTCTGATAAGTGTGAAATGAAGAGGATGCCCCTGGTATATTTGGAAGCAGCAAGAAGAAAATAGTAGTTCCTGTTTAGTAGGAATGATAATGAGATCTTGTCTGGTAGGATCTAAGAGTAATATTCCTATATGGTAGGAATGGCGAAGCATTGGTCCTTTTTGGTAGGCATGATCATCCTTTCTGGTAGGATTGGCAAATTATCAGCCCTGTCTGGTAGGAGCAGAATATCTGTCTATAATTATAGAAATCTTCTGTATGTTGAATCTTAAGTAACAGTGATCAGATGCTTATAGGAGACTATTATGATCATATAGAAACTTGCTGTTCTGAATTCTTACTTGAAACGGGTTCACTACTGCATTTCCACGTGAAAAGTTGCTATGCAGAAGGTACTATATAAAGGAGTGCCACCTCTCACTTTTTGCAACCTTTCTCATTTGTCAAATTTTGGTTCTCTCTCTAGAAACCATTCTCTCTGATTTCTCTCTAAAATGGCTTCTCCTTCTAATAGCCGCCATACTAGGAGCTACCAAGTATTAAGGCACGATCCCAACTTGGCGGACTTGCTGCAGGAACCAGAGCACCATGTGTCTAGTACCAGCGTCATAGAGGTATTTACTGCTTTGCCCTTCTTTCCTATTATAATGTTAGTTCATAAAAAATATATGCATGTAAAATAGAAGTTTTTTTTTTTTTTTTTTTTTTTTTTACAAAGACTACAACCATTAGATTGAGAGGCGGTAGATCAAACTTATCTGCCATCTCCACTTACCTGGAGACTCATCCCCGAGTCCGAGGGTTAATTGAGCCGTCTAGATTGCTAGGATTTCTGTCCCTAGATTATACCCAAGAGGGTAATATTCCTTTGCTACGAGCATTAGCAAAGAGGTGGTGGGATACTACATATATTTTTCACTTTCCATGTGGGGAGATGACTGTGACCCCTTTGGAATTGACGATGTTAGCAAGTCTGCCATTTCGTCCTCGAGCCTTAAAGCTTTATCCTACTTGGACCTCTATCTCATCAGAGGCTATGGTTGACTTATTGGGTGTTGACCCTCCCCAAAGCGATCCACATGTCCCCCGTTCTTGGCTCCGAGGACAGATTGACATTCATACTTATGATGTGGGAGTCCTTTTGGATGAGCAAGCTACCCGCTTGTTGATTTTGATGATATTAGGTTAATCATTTTGCCACACACGGAGGGATACCATTGATCTGAATATTCTGCGCTCACTGGAGGATTTATTTGTTATTGGAGAATTTGACTAGGGAGGTGCAGCTTTGTGCGTGATGTATCGAGAGATGTCTAACCTGTCTTGAGGCGTCTTTGCTACTTTAGGAGGGACTTATATCATCTGGGAGGTATGTTTCTATCTTTCTACATCTATCTTATACTCACTATCCCTGTGTCTTATGATTATTTTTCTTTGTGCAGTATTAGGCCTACAAGCACTTTCCTTTTCTTGCTCCTACTTTGAGGGATCGTACGGTGAATCATATCTCGAGTGGCTATCTTTGGCAGACTCAGAATCACTGTCATAAGGAGAGATACGATTTTTTCCATATTTAAGATTTCTTCTCTCGTTTAGTATCATCACAGGTATGCACACATGCTTGGCTCATCATCTTCATCACTCATTCTAACATTTTATTTTTTCCCCCACTGTTCTTTCTTCATAGGTCCAGTGGTTATCTTTTATTAACAGACTTCAACTCGTCACTCCATACCATGAGTTTGTGTGGCTTTGTCTTTTCGCTGCCTCTTTTTACGCTTTCGCATTAATTCCATGTTTTATCTTGGTGAGAGAGTTTAGGGCCATAATATAGGAGAGAGGATTGTCCTAGTCGATCCCCCTATTGAGATGCAATATGGATTGCACATCCCTGATCAGGATTCATTAGTAGCAGGCTTTCCAGTTCTTGGACCTTGCGGGTGACTATAAGAGCTTTTGCATGCATCGCCCACTACCTTGCGTTTCATTTCTTCCATGACGGGCCCATTCTAGTTATAGATCTTCTATCACAGGATCAGTTCATACTTCTGCTACTATGAGGAGTGGTGGTCTGAGGTCTGCTACAGATGCCCCTTCTGATAAGACTAGACCGAGTGAGCAGGCAAGCTTTCTTGCCTACTTATGAGCAACAGAGGACTTGAATTATGTTTCTACTGATCATGGCTTGGCTTGATATGAGATCCCTCGTGACCTCCCCATTGATTTTATCCCATTTCCAAATCGTATAGGCAAGGTATATGCTTCTGCCCCCCTTTCTTGAGCTTACTCTTTGTCACTTAATGCAGTTTCTTTCTCGTCTTTTCCTTATGCAGATCCTTGAGGATTGGGCTTGCTATAACTATGAGATGGTTCATCGCTTGAGGACAGCATTGTCTGTGACTCTCACTTTGAGTGGTCATGATGAGGGAGATGATGCAGATCGGAGGAGGAGACATAAGCGAGGCCGACGTTAGCTTTCCTCCTCTTGTGCAGATGTTATACTGACTCTATATATGATTATGTATGCATGTATGCATTGACACGAAACTTGACTCATGTTCTATTTTATTTGTATGATGCATGGATGTTATGACTTCATTGTGCAAGGATTTGACTCATGTATGTTATGAATACACATGTTCTATCAATGAATGATAGGGCTCCACCATCTTTCTCTTTTGCTCTCTCCCTTTTTTTCATCAAATTCCCCTCAAATACTACATGATCTGTAAAAAGGAAGGGGTGTGGTAGCTTGCAGCAATGTACAGCAGGGGTGTAGCAGCCAACTGTCTTATGCTGTGCTGCACAGCCTTGTGTAATTGCCGCAGAGAGGCTTGTAGCACTCTATTGATGTTTATGGTAGTACCGCAAAAAGACTTGAGGAAACCCACATTCTTCTGTGGCAATCCTAGCAAAAATCTTCAATTTTCCACTATATATACCCCTCTTATGGCTTAGAAATCCTCACAATTGCAATTTAACTTTTACAGTACTTCTCTTGCTCTCTTCTCTTGAATTTTCTCTCATCTTTTCCTCTAGTTTCCCTTTTTTCCTTTTACTCATAAACCCCTATTTTAGCCATTTAATGCATTTATGAACCAAAAACCTTGAGCAAGTGGAGTGCATTAACTTAGGGACTTTTGGGATTAGTGCCCTGCTAACCTTAAGGGGGGTTTGAGTGGATTAGGACTTTTTGAGGGCTTGTCTAAAATTCTGGGATCCTAAGGCACATGTTTTTAGATTTAGGGCTGGCATGGATGAGATGTGCCATACTTTTGAAGAATTCAGTGTGTTACTAGGATCTAATCCTGAAGCTAACTTGGCTGCCCCCACATTGAAAGTGGGGTACTTTAATTCATTTCTAAGGCTCTTAGGATTAGACATTGCAACTGCTAGCCCTATGATCGTGAATGATTGGATGGACCTGACTGCTATAATTACCGAGTTCTATGATCCCTGAGGTTTTAAGGATAAGGAATGGCATGAACGTCGAATGAATGCTTTGGCTTTTTGTTTAACTGCCCGATATCTCTTTATAGGTTCAACTAGTTGGGGGGACATTAAGATAACCAAACTAATTTTTTAGATGGCCGGAGGTCGCTCTATAGCTAGGATCATCTTAGTAGAGACAATCCTTACTTTGGATCGAGCTTACAAAAGTGAAAGGCCTTGGTCTATGAGTCCAATCATTATGCAGGTATGCTTTTCCTCCTCCTTTTCTTTTCTTTTTTCCCTTTCCTTTCGTTCTTAGTTATGTTCCTGCACATGTTTGGCTAAGGGATCATCTAAAGGTGGTTGCTTCTCCTACTAAAAAGGACTACTTTGCTTCATGGTACTGATCTCGCACCATAGTGAGGAAGTTTAGATCTAAAAAGGAATGGATTGAATGGCTGTTTGAACTCGACCCCCAGGAATTGTTGTGGCTTTGTTCTTGGTATAAGATCAAGAAGTTATGTCTATGAGTTATGGCTATAGGATGGTTTATTTACTGGGTTTGCATATGGTGACATTCTACCAAGGAACAAAGGTGATGCGCCAGATGGGTCATACGCAAGGAGTGCCCCCGGATGGAGCTATCTTTGAATCTACTTTCATCACTCCCACTGTGGCTAAGGCTATTACTAATAGATAGGCCTGCAGTTTTCATATTATTCTTCCATCTCATTGCTTTGATAAGACAAAGGCTTATACTTTATAGTGGATTGCTACATCTTGGCCATCAGAGAAGATAAGGAGGGTGACTTTCCTCAAGGAGATAGAAGATGACACTTCTGTAGGGGGGACTATTAACAATTAGGAGATCTATTACTCAAGGCTTTAGGCAAAATTTTTTGATTTCTTGTTTTAGTGAATAAAACTAAAACATCATCATTTTCCATTTTTTTCATTCTTTTTCAATTTTTTTTTTTTTTGCATTGAAACAACAAAATTTGGCAAAAAAGAAAATTTATTAATGGTTTGGACTGCACCTAATGAGGGCTACCTACGTATCTCATTACATGATTTATTTTTATTACATACTTTTCTCTATTATTTTGGAGAATCAAGTCCACGTAGTTCTAATTACAATACATCATTACATGAAGTATCGCTTTAATTGATCCAAGTTGCAAGGGTTATAGAATTCAATTCTGTCCAAATCCATGAGAATGGCGCCTCTACCTGACAGGATGCATTTAAGCACATAAGGTCTAGTACAGTTTGGTCTGAATTTGCCTCTAGGGTCGTGCACTAGGGCTCAAATTTCCTTTAAGATGAAGTTTCCTTCTTGTAATCCCTTATCCCTCACTTTCTTATTGGAATGCCGGGATAACTTTTATTGATAACCTTGTAGTCGATACAATGCATCCATTCTCTTTTTTGCAATAGCATTCAATTGATCATGATAACTTTTAATCCATTCTATCTCATCAATTTGACTTTCTCCCATGATCTTGGCTGATCTGATTTCCACCTCAATCGGCAGCACAACTTCCATTCCATATACTAATGAGTAAAGAGTTGCCCCAGTTAGTGTACGAATGGAAGTCCTATATCCCTACAGAGCAAATGGTAATTGTTGATGCCAGTGCTTGTGATTATCAATCATCTTTTGTAGTAGGGATTTGATGGTTTTGTTTGCTGTTTCAACTGCCTTATTAGTTTGTGGTAAGTAAGGAGATGATCTGTGATGCTAGATCTTTTCCTTTTTCAAGAGATGAACTACTTCTTTCTGAAAATGAGACCCATTATCTGTAATAATCTCAAAGGGTACTCCAAACCTAAAAAGGATGTTAGTTTGGATGAAATGAGCCACTCTTTTCGAATCCAGTACCCGGTAAAATGTTGCTTCTACCCATTTTATGAAGTAATCAACCGTTACAAGGATGTATTCATGACCAGCAGATGATTTAGGATTTATTCTTCCTATGACATTAATGCCCCAAGTCGCAAATGGCCAAGGGGTGGTTATGGGCTGCAAGGGCATAGGAGGTTGCTTTTGTAGTTTGGCATAAATCTGGCATTTATGACATCTTCGTACAAACTTTGCACAGTCTTTATTCATGGTGAGCCAAAAATATCCTACATTTGCAATTTTCTGAGCCAATGTGATCCCATTCATGTGTGATCCTTCTTCCCCTCTATGGACCTATTCCATGATCTGTTGTGCTTCCTCTTTAGTCACACGTCTTAAGTGTATGTTATCCCATGCCCTTTTATACAAAACATCTTTGTTTGGTAAGAAATTACTGGCTAACTGTCTTAGTTCGTCATTCTGATTTAGAAGCACCTTCTGGATACTTCCCATTCTTGAGATAGTTGAAGATGTCCCAAAACTAAGGTTTCTGATCAGCCAATTGAATATTCATGCACAAAGTATAGTACCCTGGTTCTCGCTTTACTTCAATCACCATAGGTCTGATTATTTCCCCATCTCTCATGTCTAGCATTGATGGAAGTATTGCTAGAGCAGCTGCAAATTGATTCTTAGTATGAGGCAAATAATGGAAAGATAACTCATGAAAATTTTCTACAAGATCATCCAAGCACTTATGGTACTTATCTTCCATTTCCCAAGTGCTTGAGACACAATTAGATTTAAATCTCCATAGACCTCCAGGTAATTAATCCTTAAATTCACAGTAACCTCTAGGCCAGCTATACAGGCTTCATACTCTACCTCATTATTCATCACTTCAAAAGCTAGCTTGACTGCCATAGCCATATTTTCTCCCTCACGGGTGACTATAACAATTCCAGCACCATACCCTTTGCTATTAGCTGCACCATCAAAGAATAATTTCTGGACTTTAGGCTCAATTTGCATGATCTCTTCATCGGGAAATTCTAGTTCTGATCAATTACTGTCTATTGGGGCTATGACTAATTGATCTGCTATCACACTCCCATTTATAGCTTTCCTCTGGACATACTTCAAATCAAAAGCTATGAGAACCATCATCCATCTTGCCATTTTACTGTCAAGAACTGGTCCATAAGAAACTTTAAGGGACTCTTGTCAGCTAGGACATAGGTAGCATATGAACTCAAATAATACTAAAGTTTATGACATACCCATTCCAAAGCAAGGCATAATTTCTCGATCTGATTGTACTTGAGCTCATGAGTGAGCATACGCTTACTTAAGTAATAAATGGCATTTTTTTATATGACTCAGCAGCATTTTGGGTGAGCATTGCCCCCATGGCTTCTTCTGCGATGGAGAGGTACAGTAGCACAGCCTTTCCAGGTCTTAGTGGTTGCAATACTGGAGGACTTAGCAAGTACTCTTTGATTTTCTCAAAAGCTTTCTGGCAATCATCATTCCATTGCTTAGAGAATCCCTTTTTTAGCAACTTGAAAATTAGACCATAGACATATGTTAGCTAAGCTATGAACCATCTAATGTATTGTAATCATCCAAGGAAGCCTCTAATTTCTTTTTCTATCTTAGGTGCTAGCATCTCCAAAATAGCTTTTGACTTTGCTGGATCTACCTCTATTCCTCTCTTACTAACCATATAACCTAAAAACACTCTGGATGATGCCCCAAATATGCACTTGGTGGGATTTAACTTGAGATTATATTAGCGGAGTCTGGAGAATCTCCCTAAAGCGTGTAGGTGATCCTCTACTGTTTTAGACTTGATTACCATGTCATCAACATATACCGCAACATCCTTATATATCATATCATGAAAGATTGTGGTAGCCATCCTTTGGTAAATTGCCAGTACATTCTTCAATCCAAAAGGCATAACCCAATAGCAGTATGTACCCTACTAAGTCACAAAGGCAATCTTTTCTTTGCCAGGAGGATGGACCTGAATTTGGTTGTACCCCGCATATAAATCAGTCAAGGAACCATGCGGTCAACTAACAAGTCAATATGAGGTAATGGAAAATCATCCTTAGGGCAAGCTTTGTTTAAATCCTAATAATCCATGCACATCCTGATCTTCCCATCTTTCTTTGGTACTGGAACAATGTTTGCTAACTAAGAAGGATATGCAATTGGCTCAATAAACCCATTGCCTAATTGCTTGGTGACTTCTTCCTTGATATTTAAGGATAACTCTAGCTTTAATCATCACAGCTTCTATTTAATGGGCTTTACATGCTCATAAGTAGGAATTTTATGAACAGCTATAGCTGGATCCAGCCCAGTCATATCCTTGGGTTCCCAAGAAAAGCAATCTAAAAAGTCTTGGATCATTTTAGTCAAGCCGTCCTTGTCATGACATGATGATGCAATGAATGTAGTTTTTGGTTTTTAATTCACGCCAAAACTTATTGATTCTTTGCCATTTTTTATTTCATTTAATATTTCATTCAAATTGGATTCAAGACAAGGAAAAGGAAAGGAAATAGGAAGCACGGGATCATAAGAAGAAAAGTTGATCTTTTTATTATGAATAAAAGAGCCGTTGTCCATTATTACATTGAAATCAACTATCGACTCAAATGAGGAATTGGAACTACAAGACTCTGACTTGGGTTCTAACTTAGATTCGGACTTTGGTTCAAACTCGAGCTTGGACTCCAGCTCAGACTTTGATTGGGACTTGCCACCCTCTCCTTTCTTCTCATAATATTAGTTGTCAGGTTGGGTCTAAGTTGTTAGGATGAATTTGGTTAGGTCAACCACTTCTTCATCTCTTATCATGCAAATTTGCTTAAAGAGAGCAGCCTCCATATTATCCTCCCAATCTTGTTCCAACATGAAAACTGATTTATAGTTCTCTGAGGAAAGCCTGACATCAAAGAAGAGTTCAAAACCAGGGATTAGCTTTTTAGTAATGGGACAGACCCAAGGTTCTGGAAAACCATAATATGGGAAATTCTCACCCTCCTTCACAAAGTATCCATTAAGTGTTTTAAAATAAGGGTGCATGGGCCAATCATACAACTCACCTTTCTTAAAGGCTTCCATTTTCTCTTTAGCCCTTTTCTCTGCCTTAGCCAAATCTTCTTTTATAGGTTTGTAACTAAGACTAAATGGCGGGTTAGCCATGGGGTACTCTTTGAACTGGCTTACTCCTTGCTGCCTCTTATCCAGTCCTAATCTAGGAAAATAATTAATTTTTCTCATTATATTAGCCACAACAATATTTCTATAAGGGTCAAAATCAAAAGGCACAAGCTCGAGCTCTTTACCTCTTTCCTTCATTATGAATTGTATTGTCTCAAAGGCAAAGCTTGATAATGGTAGAGTTGATAGCTCAGGCTGTATCTCTAGAACTGGCACAGAACTTGGGACCTCACTTTTCCTATGCATATCCCCCTTAACAGTGACAATAGAAGATCTATAAAGAAATTTCACCTTTCGATGGAAGGAAGAGGGAATAGCTTTAGCTTGATATATCCAGGGTCATCCAAGGAGGAGATTAAAGCATGCTGGTACATCAATGACTTGAAATAGGATAGGATAAGTGACAGGTCCAATGATGAAATCCAAGGTAGCCACACCCAAGACCTCCCTCTTTGTGTTGTCATACACCCTTACAATCTGGTCAGAAGATGTGAAGTCCAAAGCCTCTAATCCCAAGCAACTTGCCACTTTCAATGGACAGACATTCAAAGCAGACCCATTGTCTATCAATACCATAAGAACTGTTTTCCCTTGAGTAAGGACTGTTATGTATAAGGCATGGTTGTGATTTAGCTCCCCCTTAGGTAGGTCATGGTCATTGAAAGAGATAGAGGTAACTTTTGTGGTGTTGGTGAGAGAAGCCACTAAAGTCTTAGGGGTGATATCTGTTGCGCGATTTCTGCAAGTGCACAGATCATTTACAAGTAATAAAGTGATGAGTGAGTATCGTTCCCACGAGAAAGGGTTTGTCAAGTACCAATTTTAAGATTACTCTATTATTTAGAAAATCAATTATGAGATTTTATGTTTTAAGCTAAAGTGAAATTCAAGTAAATAAATGATGATAAATATGAAAATAAGATTAAAAGTCTAGGATTTAGAATTCATTAATTGATCACATATGATTGCTTTATAATCTTTAGATGGATTATTTTTGCTGGAATTAATGATTATATTTCCCTAAATTATATGATGTTCTCTCTCAAGATACAACATGTGTGTTCATATTAACCTTACGTCTACTCTCGTGATCGTAAGCAATTAACACAAACCCATTAAGTTTTATGGAAATCCTTTTAAAAATCACAAAGGAGTATTCTTATCTCTAAGCAATACATTCCCTAGGTCAATTATCCTAATGAACTAATATTGTGCTTCCACTCTCGCTACTTCACACAATATCTTAAATCATGCAATTAATGGCTAGTTAATTACAAGCATTAAATTCTAAGATAAAATATTAATTCCAACAATCAACCCAATCAATTAAATATAAATAATCATATGCAAATCAAAAGATTACATCTAAATTCTAGAAAAATAAATTTAGCTATTCATAATTAAAAGAGAAAAAACAATTAAATTAACAATAAACATAATAATAACTTATAATTAAATTCAAGAATAGAGTTTAGAGAGAACTTGTTTTGGGATACAATCTTTGATGAACTCAAGCTTCCAAAAACTCCTCCTCTTGATCAAAATAAAAAATAAAGCTAATCTACTCTAAGAAAACATATGAAAATCTCTCTACATATTTTTTTTATGGATTTTCTTTTGATGCCATTTCCCTTTGCCAAGCATGGTATTTATAGACATGTTTGGTGGAAGAATTCGAGTTCCATTAAAATTCTTATATCAAAAATTCAACATTGATGGTTTGGTTGGCCACCAACCATTGAATTCCTTCATCAGTATTCAAAAATGGTTAGGTTGGCTACCAACCATTGAATTTTGGCCACCAACCATTGAATTCCTTCATCAATATTCAAAAATGGTTAGGTTGGCTACCAACCATTGAATTTTGGCCACCAACCATTGAATTTATTTCTCGTGGATTGAAAACTTGAATCATTGTTTGCATCATTATTTTTATGACATCACCGTCTGCATCATTTATTTTATTGCATCATTGTGACATCATTTTGATCTGCAAAAATAAAAATACTTAAAATATATTATAATTTATTTATAAATTGTAGAACTATTTATTTCTAAAAATATGTAATCATATTATTGCATTTTCGAGAACTGAGCTAAAATTTAAGTTTAAACAAATAAAATAACTCTAAAAATATAGAGTTATCACACCCTCAAACTTAAGTTTTTGCTTGTCCTCAAGCAAAAGAAAATTTAAAATCTAAAATAGTCCACTTTCGTAGAAAATTACGATTGCATTTAGCGTATGCAACAAACCTTTAAACCCCTAGGTGTCCCATAGAGGATGAGTTATAGTCTCATGAGGGCTTTCAATGGTGATACCCACAAACACCTTTAAAACTCTAATTTTTCAACTATTTATTTCAAAAAGAAAATTTAATCTTCTCATGCTTAGTTTGAATAATTTTTCAAAGGTCTCAAGAAATTAATATTCACAAACAACATATCAATAGTATTGCAAGTCAAGCTTCTATCTCAGGTTCAAAATAATCCTTATCTTAATCATGTCCTGAATAACCATGCATTAAATCAACCGTAAAGAAATTGTTGTACTTCAGATAGGCATATACACACTGATATCTTTAAATGCCTCTATCAAAAGATATAAAATAGATGTGCAAATCTCATAAGCATATTAATGTAAACAATCTCCACTAATGGAATTCACAAATTAAGAGAGATCAATAGGTCTTAACTAGGCTTGTAATGGGGCTAACACAAGGTCTTTTGGCTGAACAAAGAAAAGGCTAAATGAACAAAAGGAAGATAATTATACCAAGTTTACAAAAGAAAATCAATAGCTCAAATAAAGGGATTATGTTAATGAAGGATCCCTTCCATCTTAAGCATCATTCTTCTTCAATGTTTTATTCTTTTAAGCCCCTTTCTTCTTCTTCTATTTTTTTTTTTATTTTTTTCTTTTTATTTTTCTTTATTTTTCTTTTATTTTTTTTGCCAACAATATTATTATAAAGATAAGCAAGAATTACTAACTTTTTATTTATTCAATTTTCTTGCTATCCCCCAAACTTACTTTAAGCAGAAGGTGATCTTTTACAATGAATAATACTTTTAGTTGTTAGAGATCCTTATTTTCTTTTAAAACTGCAATAATTCTCTTTTCTTCATTAAAATGTAAACTTGACAAAATTATCTCACAAACAGAGTGAAAAATAACAATTAAGGTTAATTAACAAAGAAAAGAAGGCTAAAATTAACAAGGCACAAATGGGTAAATTAGGGAAAAAATTAAAATAAGAGTGGATATAAGTAATAGGCTAAACAAACAATGCCTAAATCATATCTCTCTTTCAAAATAAATTCAAAATTTCGCCTCAAAAGTGTGTAAAAACATGTTCTAAGATAGGTGAGACAAATGAAAATAAAAATGTGTAGAAGCCCTCTTTAAGTAAGCATACACAAATTCAATGCAATCAATATAATGCAAAGCAAAGCAAAACATAATCTTAATAAAAGTTAATTTCTTACCCAAAATAGTTGCTCAACCTACAATACTTTAATAAATTGTTTATAAATATCAATTATAATTTATCATTGGCCTTTCATCAAATTATTTAACACAAGCATATTTTATCAATAAAAGAGTAAAAAAATTTTAAATTTTGTTCATCAAAATAAGAAAGAAATTACTGAAAACAAAAAAACAAACTAAATCTCCCCCAAACTTGCAATGGACATTGTCTTCAATGTCAAAGAAACAAACCAAAAGAAAGAAAATACTCCCTCTTATAGAAAAGTGGATTCCAAATTATAAGTAGGATATGTATTTCACTTCCTTGCTTCCTGTAAAACATCTTGAAACAACACTAAAAGCAAGCATGAGAAACTAATCACACAAAAAGAAAACATTATTTTTTTTATTTTTGTTTTTATTATTTTTTTTAATTTTTTTATTTTGGAAACTAGAAAAAGAAAGGAAAAAAGGAAAAAAAATACAGATGCGTATCAAGAGCACAAAAAATACTCTTTGCTCAGCCATCTTGTATGAATAACTTTTGAGTTAGTTAGTTAGTTTTTTTTTTTTTTTTTTTTTGAAAAGGAAAATCACATAAATTTAAGATGCGTATCAAGAGTACAAAAGTAACTCTTTACTCAGCCATCTTACATTTAGTGAATCGAACCTAAAACTTTGCTTGATCAAGTGCAACAAAAAAAACACACACACAAAAAAAAATGCGATAAAAAAAACACAATAGTTAGGAAAGTTATAACCGGTGATTCAGATCTAGTCCTTGCTTTTTACTGCTACTAGCCCTGGGGTGCCAAACTACTTGTGCCATCAATGGATCAGGTTCGGATTTAAAGTTTTGTAGTTGATCAATCAATTGATCAATAGTTGAAGTAGAGACTAAGATGCATCGACTCGCTAGTGTCATAAAACCCTGTTCCACAGCATGATCGAGAAAAGATAACAAACCATTATAAAAACCATCAACATTAAGTAATCCCAATGGCTTCTGAAAAATAGTTAATTGTGTCCAAGATGCAATGGTGAAAATATCTTCAAATGTTTCTAAACCACCAGGTAATGCGATAAAAGCATCAGCATTGAGATTCATGTATGCCATTCGTTCGTATATGCTATTGACCTATAACTCATTACCTATAGTTCCACCAGTGATTTGTTTATTTCTAGCCAAAGTCTTTAGAACTATTCTTAAGACTTTACTACCTCTAATATATGCAGAACTTGCGACATAACCCCTTAACCTTAAACTACCTCCTTCAAACACCAAATCAATTTTTCGTTTAGCTAAAATCCTACCAAGTTCATTAGCTGCTATCAAGTACTCTCTTTTTTTGCCAGAGTTTGGACTACAAAAGACACAAATAGTTTTGAATTTACGTGTTGAGGATTCTGCCATTTTCTCTCATAGATCTCTCAAAAGGGTTGTGTACATATTGACAATAATGAATGTGCATATAAAGAAATTAGAAGAGTAAAAGAACAGTTCAATGGGATAAAATAATTGTTGACAGAAAAAGTATAAAAACAAAAATGATAATAAAAACAAAAATAATCAATGCTGTGTCTACAAATGTCAAAAAAAATATTTGAAAAACCAAAAAAAAACAAACATTGAAATTCTAAAAAGCTAATAAAAGTAGAAAAATCTGCAGCGTGTGTACAAAAGTTAAAAGGAAAATATTGAAAAGTTAAAAGTAGACATTGAAAGACTAAAAAGTTGTCGACAGTAGAAAAATCTGCAGGAAAATAAAATCTAGATGCTAAAAAGTCAAAAAAAAAAAATACTACAAGATGTAGAAAAAATAATGCATTGAAAAATAAAAAAGTTAGTGATACACCTGATTATAAACAGTAGTTGTGATTTTGGCTCACATCTTCCTCTAGTTTTACGTCCAGTAACGGCTTACATGCCTTCTATGAGTCTAGGATAGGCTTCCCATCCAGTTTTCTTATTAACTGGCAAACAGGGTCTTTTATCGTCAGATTTCCTAGACTGTAACGCTGCTTCTCTTCTTTGAATAGTTCCCATAAATCTAAAAGAGTGTGTTGAACTTGTCCACAAAGATGCATCTCAAGAGTCTGTAGGATATTATCCAAAGACTCCTTACTCAGTCCATCCTTTATGAATTTAATTTTGTCTTCTCGATTTATGGATGCAAATCCAATGTTTCTACAGCGTGTACTGCAATTCCATCTTGCACACTTATAGCAGACTCCCATTCTCTTAGCTCTCCTCTTCTTTGAGTAAGAACTTCTCCCCATACCTAGCAAACATTTAATAAATGAGTCATCAAGCTCACCTGCCAATCGTACTTTGGCTTCTATGATCCAGCGAATATCCTCAGGAAGATTCAGATGTCTAAATGCCTTCATTCTTTCCAGTCTGCGTTCATCAATTTTCCTGAGCACATCTTTGGGAAGAGTTGGAAACCTGTTTTTTAGTGCTGCAAGAGATGCTTCCATGTCTAATTAACTTCGTTAAGAAAATAAAAGAGAAAATTTATAACGAAACAACTAAATAGAAATAAAAGAAATCTAATAAAGAGAAAACTTGGGTTTCCTCCAAATAAGCTATTTAATAACTCACAAACAACACTAAAGCAAAATTAAAATAAAATGAAACAAACAAAGGAACAAAAGAAATTAAAAAGAAGTAAACAAGTTAGAAATTTAGGTTGCCTCCCAAAAGCGCTTTATTTATAGTCTTTAGCTTGACTATAGCTAGATCTTCATCATGGAGGATAATACACAAAGTATATCATCTCGATAATTGTGAAAAAATAGACTTTTGCCAATTTTAATGAGTCAAGCCAGCTTGATTTGAGCCTGCATGGAAAAAGATTAAGACATGAATTATTTAATATTTTATAATTAGGCTCATAATTTCCAAAAATTTTCAAACGTGCTCTTTTTCTTGCTTTGAATTTTCTCAAAAAATTGAGATAGGAAGGTAGTGGTGTTGAATCAAGAGTTGGTGAGTGCTCAGTTGATGGTGGTGAATGCTTCTTCTTTTCTTCCAAGTCATCAAATTGATATTCTTTATGGTCTGACATATGTGGTGTTGTATTCACCAAATAAATTGAAAAAATTTCCTTTGAGTTCTCTTTTTCAAGTACTTCTTTAATTTTCCCATCAATTTCAACCACTCCGCAAATATTATCCATAAGAGAAGAATATTTCTTGGGCAAATTGGGCTCAACTTCTTCCTTTTTTTCTTGCTTGCTTGAAGTATCTCCTTGATCAATCATCTCTTCCTCATCATCACTCAAGGAAATTGCCAAACATTGATTTCTAAAATGTTCTTCAATTTGTCTTGTTAGGTTGCCATGGCCTTGAGTATCTAATGGTCTAGCGAATTGTTCCATTTGTACATCATCATTTGTATTGTGGCTAGCCCATTGATCCATCCTATCTTCCAATCTTTCACATCGTTCATGAGTAGCATTCATGAATTTTTCTAATGCTATTTCATAAGATGGTTTGTGCTCTTTAAATGGTGCATGGTCTTGAAAATCATATTGATAAGGATACCATGAATTATTACCTTGATCGTATTGGTTTTCCCATGAAAAACTCGAATAGTCACTCCATCTTGAGTTGTTTATGTTGGAATATGGATAATTCTCATACCTTTTATAATTTGGGAAAAATTGTACCTGCTCTGCATATTGGCACTCAGAATTCAAATGATTACCTCCACATAGATCACAACTCAAACATGAATTAAATAAAGTATTAGCACCAAGTTTATCAATTAAGTTAACCAATGTATCGGTTTTAGCATTTAACTCACTAAAACCATCCTCACCATACATGTTTGCTGCTCTATTTAGCATCACTTTTCTGTTCCACCATTACAAGTTGTGGAAAGCCATCTTTCTCTCTCTCTCTCTCTTTTTTTTTTTTTTTTTATAAAAGTCCTATAAAATAAAAAAATAGAAAAGAAAAAAAACTAAAGTAATAGAGTATACCAATCTATTGATATTGTCAAAAATTGCCTTCCCCGGCAACGGCGCCAAAAACTTGTTGCGCGATTTCTGCAAGTGCACAGATTGTTTACAAGTAATAAAGTGATGAGTGAGTATCATTCCCACGAGGAAGGGTTTGTCAAGTACCAATTTTAAGATTACTCTATTATTTAGAAAATCAATTATGAGATTTTATGTTTTAAGCTAAAGTGAAATTCAAGTAAATAAATGATGATAAATATGAAAATAAGATTAAAAGTCTAGGATTTAGAATTCATCAATTGATCACATATGATTTCTTTATAATCTTTAGATGGATTATTTTTGCTGGAATTAATGATTATATTTCCCTAAATTATATGATGTTCTCTCTCAAGATACAACATGTGTGTTCATATTAACCTTACGTCTACTCTCGTGATCGTAAGCAATTAACACAAACCCATTAAGTTTTATGGAAATCCTTTTAAAAATCACAAAAGAGTATTCTTATCTCTAAGCAATACATTCCCTAGGTCAATTATCCTAATGAACTAATATTGTGCTTCCACTCTCGCTACTTCACACAATATCTTAAATCATGCAATTAATGACCAGTTAATTACAAGCATTAAATTCTAAGATAAAAGATTAATTCCAACAATCAACCCAATCAATTAAATATAAATAATCATATGCAAATCAAAAGATTACATCTAAATCCTAGAAAAATAAATTTAGCTATTCATAATTAAAAGAGAAAAAACAATTAAATTAACAATAAACATAATAATAACTTATAATTAAATTCAAGAATAGAGTTTAGAGAGAACTTGTTTTGGGATACAATCTTTGATGAACTCAAGCTTCCAAAAACTCCTCCTCTTGATCAAAATAAAAAATAAAACTAATCTACTCTAAGAAAACATATGAAAATCTCTCTACATATTTTTTTTTTATGGATTTTCTTTTGATGCCATTTCCCTTTGCCAAGCATGGTATTTATAGACATGTTTGGTGGAAGAATTCAAGTTCCATTAAAATTCTTATATCAAAAATTCAACATTGATGGTTAGGTTGGCCACCAACCATTGAATTCCTTCATTAATATTCAAAAATGGTTAGGTTGGCTACCAACCATTGTATTTTGGCCACCAACCATTGAATTCCTTCATCAATATTCAAAAATGGTTAGGTTGGCTACCAACCATTGAATTTTGGCCACCAACCATTGAATTTATTTCTCGTGGATTGAAAACTTGAATCATTGCTTGCATCATTATTTTTATGACATCACCGTCTGCATCATTTATTTTATTGCATCATTGTGACATCATTTTGATCTGCAAAAATAAAAATACTTAAAATATATTATAATTTATTTATAAATTGTAGAACTATTTATTTCTAAAAATATGTAATCATATTATTGCATTTTCGAGAACTGAGCTAAAATTTAAGTTTAAACAAATAAAATAACTCTAAAAATATAGAGTTATCAATATCTATGGGAGTTTGGCATTGATTTAACGCCTTGTAAGGAGCTTAGCGATAAGGGTAAGATGATTGGATAAGGCTCTAGATAGATATGTTGGCTTGGGTCTTTTTCAATTGCTTAAGGATAGGATCCTCATCAGGCTCAATGCTTCCTTTTATCTTTTCAGCAGGGGATGGGATAGGTTGGGTGGGTGACTGGCCATCTTGTTGAGCAGGTGCTTGGTAGATCCTGCCACTCCTGGTTATAGTATCAATCTCTTACATAAGATTACTCAAATCCAAAACATAACAATATTTAGAAGCTAATCGAATCAAAGAGTTAGGATCAACTTCGATATTAGTGGTGGCGTTGAGGTTAATTTGGTGGTTAGGGAGAGGATTGGTGGAAATATTAGGTCTTGGTTTGGGAGGTATGATATCCTCACTGTTTATAAGATCATGTATTTATGCTTCAAATTTCGACACATTTCTGTTTTGTGGCTAGCCCTTTAGTGATACTCGCAGTATTCATTAGGATTGTGATTTACAATAAGTGGGTCAGGAGGAGCTCTTGGTTCCAGGGGCTTGATCAATTTGGCTTCTAAGGCTTTCTTGTATACCACAACCAGAGAAACCCCAAATTCAATAAAGGACCTTCTCTCCAATCTTAATGGTTGATGATGAGAAATGGCAGATATCTCCCCTTCTTTCTTATTATTGGAGATAGTGACATTAGCTTAGTAGGGAGTACTCTTCTTGTATTTGTTATGGGTGGTCTCATCTTTGATGTGGCCACTTTGGATCAAATCTTCTATTTTGGAGGCAGTGGCAATAAGGGCTTTAAAGCTCGGGAGATATTGTGTGAGGAGATGATTTTGGTATACTGGCAAAAGATTCTTTATAATTATATCAACTTGCTCTTGCTCAGTTGGTTGATTCACCATTTGGGCTATTTTTCTCTCCACCTCATAAGGAATGAGGAGAAAGATTCCTTCGAATTCTGCTTGGTAGTCTCCAGATCTCTCCTTGTGATATCCACTTCAATGTTGTACTTATACTGCTTAACAACTGTATTGCAGATATCATCCCAAGTCCTTTTCTTACTTATATCCAGGTCTAAAAACCATTTTATAGCAGTTCTGGTGAGAGATTGTTGAAACAATTGAGCAAGGAGTTCATTATCAACCCCCAAAGGAGCCATTGCCCCCACATACACCTTTAAGTGCGTCTTAGGGCAGGTTGTCCCATTGAATCTGTCCAACATTGGCATTTTGAACTTTGGTGGAATTCTGGCATTAGGAAAGAGGGCTAAGGAATTGGCATCAATCCCATCATCATGTTTCTTAACGTTTTTAAGGGCTTTTTCCATAACTTCAAAATTTTCCATTAAGGCTTTAGCATTCATATAAGAAGAAAATTCCTCTCCTTGAAAAAGATTCAAAGGAGAAGGAGTGGTAGAATAAGTGGCATTTGGTATGATAGGTGATGGGGTAACATCTGGAATTGGGACAGAGGGTGAAATGATATTTGGAATGCAAGGTGCATCAACTATAGCCTTTCCTTTATTAGTCAAGTCAATAGGGACATTAGGGGAAAAAGAGGTATTTGCAGCAGCTTGGGTCATATTTGGAATGGTTTAGATTGGTGTAATATTTGAACTCAGGTAGGCTCGACTCATTATAGCTTGAACTTCTTCCAAAATGGACTGTCTCTACTCTTTGGACTGGGCTCGTTGGGCCTCCAAAATAGCTTGAAAATTCCTTTCTTACTTTAAGAGAAGATTTGTTAAGAATGAGTTCAACTGGGCCTCTTCCTCTGTATTAGTTGCATTCAGAACACTTTCTTTCAATCCACTTGTTCCCTCGACCATCTTAGGTACCTTATGATAAGGAAAAATGTAGACAAAACGAGTATAAGACTAAGGCAATATAGCAGGATGACAGACCTTTGGGCTAGCATTGGTATTTTAGGGATGAGTATTTTAGTGAACCATAAGCTTAGTGAGCTCTCCATTTGTTTGAAGGTTCTTGGATGATGAATGTATGTATGAATGTATGTGTGCATGAATGAAAAGTCATTTCATGAATACGATAAGGCTTTTTTTTATGGTACATACAACCTAAGGTCTAAGTTCTAAGTTCATTATATGAAAGGGATAAGGTAGCTTGGTTTGGGATACCCATCACACTAGAGCAGCGATATACCTAACTACATGTGAGTTAAAGAGCCTCGCGTGGGTCCAGCAGTACGTGCATACTCATTACACCTTTGAAAGGATCAAAGGATTCGTCATGGGGTGGATGATTTCATTATTGACGAATAGACCCATGGAGGGTTACCCACTCAATGTTACTCACTATCCATTGTTTTCCTAGAATTAGGTTGAATGGCAAAAAGCCTATGCAAGTGATGCCTGCAAAGTTACAATTATGTTAAAAGGCCAAACTTTTTTAAAACCAATTACTAGTCCTCTTATTTTTTCATTTTAAAAAGAAAATTATTCCCCAGTGGAGTTGCCAACTGTAAGGCCTCGCTTGAGCACCGGTCCAATCCGCTAAAGGGAATTGAAATGCTTATTTAGGAAATAACTCACGAGGAAGCCCTCGGGCTTATCTTTGATAGGTTTGAAAATTATTTTTAGAAGTCGTCACCTTAATTTATTTTTATTTGGGAAAATATAAGAAAAAAAACTCATTTGACTCCCATCATTACCCAAAGGAAAAAAAGATCACTAGCCTCGAAACCAAAGAGGATTTGGGGACTAGGTTTTCAGTTTAACAAAACACGTTTGGCCAAGTAATATAAAAGTAACTTAAAATATATTTCATGAACAATTTAAAATGCATGGACAATTTATAATATGTATGATCATTGATTCTAATAATAAACACAAGTAATAATCCAAAATAAAATTAACATTACAAATAAAATCCCAAACATAGGAGATACCTCCTCTAACCCTTATGGGTTTTAGGGAAGTCACACATTCCCCAAACTAATCCTAATAATAAAGGCAAAGGAATAAACACAAAAATAAGTGAAGAAGGTGATAGGGGGATAATTAATTAATTTTAATTGGATTTGATGCCTGAACCAAGCATACCTACTGTGAACCCTCAATTTTGCACCCTCATTATCCAAATGTAGCCTTAGCACTTACTGAGTTTAACACATTGTGCGGAGCTGGTACGGTGGTCCCTAATTCCATACCAACAGCAATCTAAAAAAAAAAAAAACCTCAAAAATCATGCCAGTGCCACGTCATGTGCGGCGCTACATGCCCCTTGTGTGGTGTGCTGCAAATGCCTGATGCAGCGCCACACAGGGCTGGTGTGGCGCCGCACCGGTTCTCCATGCTTCTGACTCCCTATGGGCCCCACCTACGCAAAAAATGACCCTTTTACCCCTTTCAGTCCAATTTTCAGCCACTTCTAGCCCTACCCCTCATTGTCTTTTTAAATTTTTATTACCTAAACTACCCTCGTCCACTTTTCCTATAAATACTCCCCTTCACTTCTCATTCCAGCACACCTTTTGAATTTGAGTAGATTGCTATCCTCAAATTCCTCTCTTCTTCTCCCTTCAATCACTCTATAATTAATTAATTAATCTTTTTAATTAATTAGTTACCTCACCCTAACTAAGTTAATTAATCTTTTGAATTAACTAAAATTTTTAATTAATCACTCTTTTCTCAAAAATCAAATTAATCATTTTTCTCAATTCACTTTTCATCCAAATTAATTAATTAATCTTTTTAATTAATTAATCCATCCATCCCTTTCATCATATTAATTAATCTTTTTAATTAATTAATTAATCTCTCAAATCAATCCAATCACCCGGTCTCGATAAAACGGAACTTCGGTCCGGTAAAATCCTTCACCTACCAAAAGTCAAGGTATCAGCCTTTTTCTCTCAAACCCAAATCAAATCAATCAATCTGATCAACCCTTAAACCCCTCCACTTAATCATGGAATGAATTGCGTCGGTTTTGATCCTCATTCAATGGGGTATATAGGCACGTTTGGAATCTAAATCCAAACCTCAAATCCAAATCCCAATCAATCTCTTTTCCTTTTTTTTAAATTAATTTGTGAGTATTTTATTTTCACCATTCATTCATATTTTGCCATATTCATGCATTTTCTTTAAAATCATCTTATAAATGTCATTCATGAAATCCAATTTTCAAGTCAAATTAAACTTAAGAGCCAAATTTTGATTATTTAAAACAAAAAACCTAGTCCCCGAGCTCAACCTGGTTCGAAGGCTAGTGATTTTTATCCTTGGGCAAATTAATTTAAAAATTAATAAATTGGAGTCAACTAGGTTTTTCCTTAATTTTCCCATTTAAAAATAAATTAGGGGTGGCGACTCCCAAAAATCATTTTTCAAAATCAACTAAATTAGAACCTGAGAGTTCCATCATGAGTCTAAACTTGAATGAGCATTTCGGTTCCCTCTAGCTGACCAGGTCGGTGCTCGGGCGAGGCCTCACAACTGGCGACTCCACTGGGGACTGGTTGCCAGCTTTTTTTTAATAAAAAGGAAAATAAGAGGGTTACTATTTGGTTAAGGAAAATTTTTCCAAATAATTTCCTTTTGGCTCATTAAGTATAATTTGACTTTTATGCATCACTTTGCATAATAAAGGCTCCTTGCCTAAACCTTAGCTTTAGGAAAACTTTTTGATGGCAAGTAGCATTGGCTTGACAACTCTCTTTGAGTATGTTGGGAGATAGCAAAAGCATTCCACCTCGCGATGAATCCCCGATCATTTCGGTCGTGTAACGAGCAGTCAGTACTGTTGGACCCACGCGAGGCTCCTTGCCTCACATGTGGTTAGGTATATCAAAGCTCTAGTGGGACAGGGACCCTTAAATCAAACCACCCTTTACCCTTGTGCATATAGTCACCTTAGCCTTTGACCTTAGGTTCCATGTACCATAATAATCGATACTCTCACATTTTCATGAAACTTTTTTCAGCATGCATCACGCCATAATCATACATACACAACATAAAAAACTCAACAAGGTAAACCCTTAAACACCTCAAAGACCCAAACCGGTGGTTCGTTATCCCAAAAACACCTCACACACCTACCCTGTCAACATATAAATCTGATGACCAACTATGTGGAAGGAATCCTTTTCCCGATACACCTTCACATTCATGCCATCTTTTCTTCACAATTCTGTTTTCTTACCCATTTTTTCTATCTATTTTCTATTTCAAGGTACCAATGGCCAATACCTTCAATTTTGATTAAGACACCATGAGCGCTTTTTTCGCCAGCCTCCTCAGATGAAACTTTTCAAGCTGTACTCACCACCGCTCTTCATACCTAATCTGAAACTTTCACCAATGCTCTCAATGCTCAGTTTACCACCTTTACTGATACCCTCAACTCCCAATGCCAGTCCATCATCAATGAGGTTAAGGAAATGACCAATGCCACTATCACTCCCCCTTCTACTCGTGTTAAGCCTGCATCTGTCCAAGCCGGGACTAGCCATGCCCCTACTTTTACTCCTCTAATTATTAATCTCACCGATAAAGGGAAAGCATCTGAGACTCCAGCCTCTCTTACCATGGACTTAAACACAACCACTCCCTCTTCTACTATGAATCATTATCGAAGTGGAGATTTCTTTAGCTTTCATGAAGCTAAGAAATTGATGGAGAAAGTTGAGGTCATGGAAAAAATGCTCAAGAATGTCAAAAAGCACGAGGACATGATAGATGTCGACTCCTTAGCTCTCTTCCAAAATGCATGAGTTCTACCAAAATTCAAAATGCCGGTCATGGACAATTTTAATGGTACCTCGTGTCCCAAAACTCATCTCAAGATGTATGTAGGTGCTATGAGACCTTTCGGTATGGACGACGAGCTCCTTGCTCAGTTATTCCAATAAACCTTAACTGGAGCCGTTATTAAGTGGTTACTAGATCTCGACAAAAATCACAAGAAAACTTGGGATGACATATGTAATGCATTTTTCAAGAAATACCACTACAACATTGAGGTAGATGCTACCCATCGAGATTTGAAAACCACCAAATAAGGGCCAAGAGAATCCTTTACCATGTTCCTTACAAGGTGGAGGACAAAAGCGGCTCAAATGGTGAACCGTCCATTTAAAGTAGAGCAAATTGACATCATTATCAAGAACCTCCTCCCCCAATACCAAATGCATTTTCAAACACAGTACCTCCCTAACTTCAAAACTCTCATTGCCACTACTACCAAGATTGCAAATTTGATTCAATCAGGACGAATCAAGGATGAATCCTCTGGGTATCACAAGAACACCACCAACACCACTCAAAGAGAGGGAGAGGTAAATGTTGTGTCCTGTCACCAGCCAATGAAGTTAGAAACAAAAAGGACTTTCTCTGAGCTGGGCATGCCCCTTAGTGTCGTTTACAAGATAGCCTTAGAGGCTAATCTGGTTAGGCATTTGGACCCACGACCTTCTCCAAACCCCTTGCCCAAGGGTTATAATGCTAATGAGCACTGTAACTTTCATCAAGGGCTAGGGCACAAAACTAATGCATGCCAGGTCCTGAAGCATAAAATCCAAGACCTCATTGACAGTGGAGACATCATTGCTCCCAAATCCAAAGTCTAACACCACCACCAATCCTTTTCTGAACCATTGAGACCATCTCAAGTTTCACTTGACAATTGGCACTTTGAGAAGAATTTTGCCCTGTTGTGCGCTTATCCAAGTCCTTCGAGTTCATGTCTGAGTCATTTGAGTCCTTATCTAAGTCACCTATATTAGGGTTTGTGTATGTTTCTGTCTCTCTTTGAATTTGAGTCTATCAAGTCTTGTCCTTTTAAGTCTGTATTTTGCCTTCAAAGCTTATCTTTTAATGTACTCGTGATGGGACTCTTTTTTTAGTAATAAAAGTTTGAACTTTTTAATTTGATTTAATTTTTTTCTTGTTCATCTTTAAATGGGGTATCTTAAAAAAAATACAAAAACAAAAAAAATGAAAAATACAAAAAAAATGAAAAAGGCAAAAGGATCAACTAATTATGGCACAAAAAAAATAAAAATAAAAATAATATAAAAAAATCTCATACAATACATCTGCATGACAATAGTGAAAAGGATCATAAGTTATTATGCACAAAGACAAGGACATGATAGGGATACTCCAAGCATCATAGTTTACAAGATTCTGACCTACAAGAAGCCTGCCAAGAAGAAGCTATGGAGAATGAAGGCAAAATAGGAAGATCCTATCCGACAGAGGCACTATCTTCACGGGCGTGGATGGAAGTGAATTCTCCCATCTTGGCAACCTGGATCAGCTAAAATGATACATCATCCGAAGATGACATCTGCATTTCATTTTTATTTCTCATGTGTATGTAATCAGAACTACATGGACCTGATTCTCCCTAAAAGAAATAATCCACAGAAAAGTGATGTAAGGGATATGTAGGCAGCTCGATTCGGGTGTGGTCCAAATCATAATACAAAATATTTTGTTTGTATCGCATTCTCATTTTCTGTGCCTAGTACATCATTCACTTGATTCTTTTGCCTAAACCAAAAAAAAAAAAAAAAAAAGAGAGTGCTCGCTAAGCTGAAAACCTAAAAGGGCTGCTTAGGCAAGAATTAGAGCAAAAATAAAATATGTCTCATTTAGTGATGATCAAATCTTGCAAAATACAAACCCATCATAAAGGATAGCCCTTTCATTGTCATCTATAGCTTATCCTATTTCGTGTAGTCCTGTCAACCTATAATTACTTCAAAAAAAAAAGAAAAAAAAGGTCACATCTGAAGTCATGGCCTAGCTAGTCCTCTTTTACCTCCTAAGATGCAAATCTCTTGTGTCCTTGTTAAAGTCAAAGTCTATCACAATATCATTCTTTAAGTCACTACTGTAAGCCATGGTGTTGCACTTCCAGCAGCATCTTCGAGTCTCCTTCAAAGATTGAGTCATCCCTCTGTCTATGTTGCAGTCCTCACTCCACCAATGGCTTCCCTTACAGCCTATCCTTCCTCAGCTATGTCACCCTCCACAGGGCAACTGGTACTCTTTCTCAATTGGCCAAACCACCTTTATCAACCTCTCTATGATCCCAATGAAATCCCAACATAAACAATATGATAACTCCTCAGCCAATGTATCACCTAATAACTCTAGCAATGAAGGTATGATCTGCATAAACTCCAAGAAATAAAAGCTGGGGGGGCACGTTCTGAGTCTATCCCATCTGCCTCAAAACCCTTACTCCCTAGTGGAAAGTCATTCAAACCAAGCCCAACAAGCAAACCACTCGACACCCATGGCTCCCGGTCATGAGAGATCAAGTCCTCTATAATTGGTAGTGCTAAAAATGTGTCTTCCAGGGCAAGTTGCAAGCAATTATCCTATCTGATCTTTGACTGAGTATCAATAAAGCATGAGTAGACTAAAAAGTAGGGGCTACCACCTGAAAATGATCCATCAGCCAGTGCTTTCAAGATAACCCAAAATCTGAAACAGATATCCACAAAAGCACCTAAAGCAGAAAGGGTAAGAATAGACAAATTTTTATCACTAGGGAATAACTAGCAAGACATTCATCTCTCTAAATCCTTAACAAAGCAATTGAGGCTCACCAGTGTCTTTGCCAGCACAGCTCTAGCCACAAAATATTTTTGTTCTATCTTCCACTGTGGCATCACTCCAATCAACAGACCCATAACTGACACTCAAAAAGAAATCAAGGCCCTCATGTTTATCCTCTATACCCCCTCATATCTCCTTGGTCACTGGAATCATGGAACTTTTTAATCACAGTGGTCAAATTCACTTAACTATCACCAACCATTATTTGGCTTGCAACATCCTGAGGCAAATCATTAAAACTCTTGAAAAATTCAAAAAAATGCCAGACTTTGAACTCTGGCACCACCAGAGTTGTCTTTGAGTTGTAGCTAAGCCATATTCCCTATCTCCTTAGAATAGGCACAACTCCTCCTCAACAGCACCAAAATAGAAACCACGGGCCACCATATTCTAAAATCTGAAGCAACCCCTTGAACTCCTTATAGTACCATCATGGCAACCATCTCATGCCAACCCAAGTTGAGTTTCTTAATCTTGTCAAGTTCCTTAGTCCATAAATGCATGAGAAATTGCATTCACAAAGTTGCTATGCGAATCCGCCCTCATGTATCCATGCAACTATTCATTACAGGCATCATCACAAATCATGCAACATGCATGCATCATCTGTACACCAACATCTATGCAATCATGCACCATTATGCATAACTAAGCCAATAGCCTCACCGACATCTCCTAAAGTTGACCAATACTTCCTCCAAGCTGACTAACACCTTTTAAAACTAACTAGTGTCTATTTGAGGCTAAAAGATACCTTTTCATATCTAATCAACAAAGTGTGACCTCCAGAGTCCCTTTACTCCCAGCAAAGTTCCTTTGAGCCTTTTGAAAGGCCCAACCCTTCACATTCAAAAGCCCAAGTTTCTTTGGTACAATCAAAATCTTGAGCCGACTAGCCATAAACAGAGGCTCTTCCTTAGAATCTCGCAAGTCGACTCGCCATAGGTCAAGGCTCTCGTTCACTAAATTATCTTGTCCAAAATCTTTTTACATTAAGGTTGAATAGATGGCCTTGATTGAGATTTACTTCAGATCATCTTTATCTCTAACATTAAGGCCAAACATATAGCCTTGATTGAGATTCACACCAAACCTTCTTCATCTCCAACATTAAAGCCGGACAGATAGTCTTGATTGAAATTCATCAAACTTTTTTTATCTCCCAACATTAAGGCTAGACAGATAGCCTTGATTGAGATTCACCTAACCTTCTCTACCTCCAACATTAAGGTCAGAAGATAGCCTTGATTGAGATACACCCAAATTATCGTTACCTCTAGCATTAAGGCCAAATAGATAGCCTTAATTGAAATTTACCCCAAATCACCTTTATCTCCAACATTAAGGCTGGACAGATAGCCTTGATTGAAATTCATCGAATTTTTTTATCTCCAACATTAAGGCCAGACAGATAGCCTTAATTGAAATTTACCCAAACCTTCTCTACCTCCAACATTAAGGCCAGACAAATTGCCTTGATTGAGATTCACCCAAATTATCGTTATCTCTAGCATTAAGGCCAAGTAGATAGCCTTGATTAAGATTTATCCCAAATCACATTTACCTCTAGCATTAAAGCCAACCAGATAGCCTTGATTGAGATTTACCCAATCTTCTTTACATTAAGGCCAAACAGATAGCCTTGATTGAGATTTACCCAAATCTTCTTTACCTCCAACATTAAGGCCGGACAAGTAGCCTTAATTGAGATTTACCCCAAATCATCTTTACCTCTAGCATTGAGACCAAACAGATAGCCTTAATTAAGATTTGCTTCAGATCATCCCCAACATTAAGGTAGGACAAATAGCCTTGATTGCAATTCACTGCAGATCATCTTTATCTCCAACATTAAGGCCAGACAGATAGCCTTAGTTGAGATTCACTTTAGACCTTCTTTATCTCTAACATTAAGGCTGGATAGATAGCCTTAGTTGAGATTCACTTCAGACCTTCTCTGTCTCCAACATCAAGGCCAAACAGATAGCTTTGATTAAAATTCACCAATCCTTCTGTGTCTTCCAACATTAAGGCCGGACAGATAGTTTTGATTAAAATCACCAAACCTTCTGTGCCTTCCAACATTAAGGCTAGACAGATAACCTTGATTGAAATTCACCAAATCTTCTCTATCTCTAACATTAAGGCTAAACAGATAGCCTTGATTGAAATTCACCAAACCTTTTTTATCTCTAACATTAAGGCCAAATAGATAGCCTTGATCGAAATTCACCCAACCTTCTTTTGTTTTATAACATTAGGGCTAAACAATAGCCTTAATTAAAATTCACCAACCAACATCAAGGCTAAACAGCTAGCCATTGATAAAATCTCATTTATCTTAGAGGGCCTCCTTCCAAAGGACCTGACAAGAACACATAACCCTAGAATCTGACATGGCACCTCTTCCTAACATTCACAATCATCAAAATCACCTTGGTTCAAAGCCAATTCTAATGAGGGGGCAACTATGAACCCTCAATTTTGCACCCTTATAATCCAATGCAGCCTTAGCAGCCTAGAATCTAACATGGCACCTCTTCCTAACATTCACAATCATCAGAATCACCTTTGGTTCAAAGCCATTCTGATGAGGGGGCAACTGTGAACCCTTAATTTTGCACCCTCATCATCCAAATGCAGCCTTAGCACTTGCTGAACTTAATACATTGCACGGAGCTGTTACGGTGGTCCCGCTAATTCCATACAGGGGTTTGGGGGTAGCGCCCCTGAAAGAAAATTTTTTAGACTTCAATTACATTACCACCAGACATCCAAATCTCCCTAATTCCATACCAACAAGCAAACTCTAAAAAAAAAAAAAAAAAAAAACACTCAAAACCGTGCTAGCACCGTGGGGTGTGGCACCGTGTCAGAGCTGTGCGGCGCCGCATGCCCCTTGTGCGGTAGGCCTCAAATGCCTGGTGCAGCGCCGCACCAGTTCTCCATGCTTTCTGACTCCCTATGGGCCCCACCTGCGCAGAAAATGACCCTTTTACCCCTTTTAGTCCAATTTTCAGCCACTTCTAGCCCTACCCCTCATGGTCTCTTTCACATTTCATTACCTAAACTACCCTCATCCACTTTTCCTATAAATACTCCCCTTCACTTCTCATTCCAATACACCTCTTGAATTTGAGTAGATTGTTATCCTCAAATTTCTTTCTTCTTCTCCCTCCAATCACTCTCTTATTAATTAATTAATCTTTTTAATTAATTAAGTACCTCACCCTAACCAAGTTAATTAATCTTTTTAATTAACTAAATTTTCTAATTAATCACTCTTTTTTCAAAAATCATTCCTTTTCTCAAAAATAAAATTAATCATTTTTCTCAATTCACTTTTCATCCAAATTAATTAATTAATCTTTTTAATTAATTAATCCATCCATCTCTTTCATCATATTAATTAATTAATCTTTTTAATTAATTAATTAATCTCTCAAATCAATCCAATCACCCAGTCTTGATAAAACAAAACTTCGATCCAGTAAAATCCTTCACCCACCAAAAGTCAAGGTATCAGCCTTTTTCTCTCAAACCCAAATCAAATCAATCAATTTTATCAACCCTTAAACCCCTCCACTTAATCGTGGAATGAACTACATGGGTTTTGATCCTCATTCAATGTGGTACGTAGGCACGTTTGGAATCTAAATCCAAACCTCAATCCTCTTTTCCCTTTTTTTTTTTTAATTAATTTGTGAATGTTTTATTTTCACTATTCATTCATATTTTGCCATATTCATGCATTTTCTTTAAAATCATCTTATAAATGTCATTCATGAAATCCAATTTTCAAGTCAAATTAAACTTAAGAGCCAAAATTTTGATTATTTAAAACCAAAAACCTAGTCCCCATGCTCAACCTGGTTCGAAAGCTAGTGATTTTTATCCTTGGGCAAATTAATTTTAAAAATTAATAAATTGGAGTCAACTGGGTTTTTCCTTAATTTTTCCATTTAAAAATAATTAGGGTGGCGACTCCCAAAAATCATTTTTCAAAATTAACTAAATCCGAACCTGAGGGTTCTATCATGGAGTTTGAACTTGAATGAGCATTCCAGTTCCCTCTAGCGGGACCGAACCGGTGCTCAGGCGAGGCTTCATACCTACATATCCCTTTGAATAGGAATCAGAACCCACACAGTTCTCCCTTCTTGCGAAAAGGTTAGTTTAGCCTAGCCACTTTATCATGTTTTGATTGATTGATTAAAAGAGGGTTGAGTTAATTAATTAATTTGATTGATTACTGAGTTGATTAGCTAACAACCTAGATGAATCAATTTGATCAACTAACTAAAATAGACAACAACCAAATACAAAGGAAAAGAAGATTACCTTACGCTTTCGCAGCTTGGGGATGTAGGGCAGATGAAGTGGACGACCAAATCGCAATTCCACCTTCTCCATGCAAGAGACACGAGCCTTGGACCACCAGAATGCAACTTTACCTTCTCCACAAGATGAACACGTGCCTTGGGCAAGAGACTTGCCTCGAACAGGTGGGTAGAAAGCCTTAAACTAGTCGAGTAGGAATCAAGAAGAAACCACCCAATGTGCTTTGCAAAGCAAGGAGCAAAAGCAAAGCAATTTACTTGAAGTTAGTGCTTTTTAAGCCTCCAAGTCTGTGTGCCTTAAGAGTAGAGAGACCACCCCTATATATAGGGAGAAGAATGAAGCATAGAGGCTGAAATTTTCAATATGGGAGCAAAAACAAGCCATCGGTGCCACACAAGCCTCTGTGACACCGCAAAGGTCTCTGCGGCACTGTCGCAAAGTGCTTTGTGGCACTGTGTGGCAACGGGCTGTGATTCGCCTGTTCTACTCGCTTTCGCCCATTCTCACTCATTCCTCGTCCATTTTCCATGATTTTAATTATGTTGCACTCGTTACTGAGCCTTAGATGATTTGATGATGATTAAAGAGTCTTGATTGATTCTTTTCCTAACTAAATTGTTTGTAATTTTGAGAGGTGCAGAATTAAGGATTCACACGGGTCCATCTACAGCCGCATCATTCCTACCACTGGATTCAGAGTATAGGCAATATCTCATGCTAGATGGAGATGTGTAAGAATTATAGTTCTTAATGTAATTCTTAATTTATAATCTCTTGTTTTTATTTAACTAACATTTAAATGATTTAATTGCATAATGTATCTGCTCAAATCGACGCGGACAATTTACAAGATATTTAAGAACCAACTAAGATCTGAAGGCACGGACTATAAGTCAGTGTCTCAAAAGACGAAAGAGTTCTAGTAGGAGTTTTAGGTATTGAATAACTTATTATATAGAATTCGAAATTACATATATATATATATATATATATTATATATATATATATATATATATATATATATATATATATATATATATATATATATATATATATATATATATATATATATATATATAAAAAATAGTGTATTAGATATAATAAATAATATAATATATATAATAGAAATATATAGGATATATATGTATTCTAAAATTCCTAAAAATATAAAATAATAAATAGATAAAATAATAAATATAATAATAATACATAATAAAATATATGTTATATATAATACCATATAATAACATAATAAGTATAACAAATATAATTAAATATAATAAACTATAATAATATATAATAAAAATATAATAATTTATTAGTAGTATGTACTAAATAGATATATACTATTAATAAATTAATTTTGAATTTTATTTATTAATTATTATTTATATACTAATTTGTAATTTTTTTTATTTTTTGCAAAAGCACTACTATTGGAACTAGGCTATATCAGCCATAGTGAAGACAACTTTCTTTAAGAATGCTGCCATTAGGTACAAGAACTTCATCTACGATGTCAAGAAAAAAGGAAAGAAAAAGACGCGGATCCCTCAGGAGACTTGGAATGCTTGGAAGAAACACTAGGATTCTCTTGAGCATAAGCAGATCTCCCTAAACGCATCCCTAAACAGAAAGTCAGATAAAGGCGGTCTAGGAAGTGAACAGTCTAAGCAACTAGAGGGTCTATCTCTATGGTGGAGCATACCAGAAAATTGGTAAGATGTCGATTTTTATTATAATAAGTAACTAATTGGTTTCTAATTTTGGTACGAACTTTAAAAATTCATTTACTTTTCTTAATTTATTAATTTCATAATTTTTTTATTTACTAATTTTAGTTTCATACTCTTAATTTTTAACAGAGAAATGATCTTGGTCGGGACACTACTTCTAAGGAGGTCTTCATGCGCATCCATATGAGGAAGGAAGACCAACAGACCTTTGTCGACCAACACTCCCAGCGGACTCATATAAGTTTTAATTTCTAATTTTCCTATTAAAATAAATTATAAATTTTATATGATAACTAATATTATGTAAAAAATAGGAGGATCTTAGAAACCTCCACGAGCAGATGTTGCAACCGACTCTTGGATCCACTAAGCCACCTCAGGTAGATGAGTTTGAGCTATACCTCAGAACTATTAGGGGTCGGGAGAAGGGACGAGTCTACAGGATGGGTACTTTGGCTTGCTCATTCGAATATCCCAGAGCCAGTACTTCCTCAGCTCCACCACTGCCACTACCGCTTATAGCTGAGCATATGTAGCAAGAGATCGATATGTGAGTAGCTCATATGCGGGAGAAGACGCAACAGACAGTCTAGGAGCAGGTCCACTAGCAGGTTGAGCTGCAGATACTACAGTTCTTCTTATGGTACTTTGCTGGTGGTGCTGCTCCTCTACCTGTTCCTCCACCAGCTTTTACTACTTCTCAACACACTTTAGCTGGAGATGTTATTGGTGCTGCTGATGCATATATAGTATATCCGGAGCATGGCCAACAGCATCAAGAGGGCCATGATGAAAAGGACGAGGAGGATTATGATGCTGAGGAGCACGATTAGTTTTTTTTTTTTACTTGTTTTAGTTTAGTTAATTTTTAATATTTATAGGGTGTACAATATATTATATGTTTTGTAAATAATATTACATTATATAATACTTAATTTTGATATTTATATTTTATAATTTTTTATAATTTTTTAATTAATATCTATTTTATAAAATTAATTTATTAAATATTTTAAATTTTTTTAAATATTTTTAAAAAATATACTGTCCAATTTACTGACGGATCACTGACTGAATCTAATTATTAAAAAAATATTTTTCTGTACTTTACTGATGGATTACTAATCGTTTATGTTATTAAATTATTTTTTAAAATAATTTAATGATGAATTACTGACTATTTTTCTTAAAATATTATTTTTTAAACATTATTTATTGAATAATTACTTACCATTTAATTAGAATATTATTTTTAATCGTAATTTACTGACGGATTACTAACTGATAATATTAATAAAGCATTTTTTTCATACTTTAATGACTTACTAATGGATATTTATATTTACTGATGAATTAGTGACGGATTATGATAGTTTTTGAATGAAATTACAGACCATTTTGTAATGAAATACTGACAGATTTTCATCGGTAAATTTACCAATGGATTGCTTCATCCATCATTACTAAATTGCTGATCATCGATTTACCGACAAATTTTGTCCATCCGCAATCCGTCAGTAAATACATTTACTGATGGATTTCTTGTGTTTACTGACAGAATTTTTCGTTGATAAACGACTAGATTTTTGTAGTGAATATTTTGCTAGCATATTTATTTAAATTATATTTCAAGTTGTCATTAAAAAATCATAATTGATTTTGAGCTAAACTAAAAAATCAACTTTAGGCACATAAAAACTAAAATATATGTATAATAAATTACGAAGCCAAAATTAAATGATAATTGTATTAATGCCCTGACAATAAGTTAATAAATTATTTATTAATTAATTATAAATAAATCCATATTAAATTAAATATAATTAACTATATATTAAATACTAATTATTTTATTTTTTCTGATTCTAATTGAATTCGTTCTTTCTTTATTTAAATTAAGTTAAATTAAATTAGACAAATAAGTAATTAGAATTATATAATTATAAATTTGCAATATAATTAATTATATATCAAATAATAATGATTTTATTTTTTTTATTCTAATGGAATTTATTATTTCCTTATTTAAATTAAATATAGTTAGATATGGAATATAATTAATTATATAATAAATAATAATTATTTTATTCTTTCCTTATTTAAGTAAATTTGTTCTTTTTTTTATTTAAATTATTCTGGTTTATCAAAAACCATAATTTATCAAAAAAATTTTAAACATAAATATTTTGCTAGCATATTTATTTATATTATATTTTAAGTTTTCATTAG
>CANTUT010001370.1:40000-140000 GCA_947687605.1 Reutealis trisperma
TTTCATTTAAAAATAAATTAGGTGGCGACTCCCAAAATCACTTCAAAATCAACCAATCGAAACTCGAGGGTTCCATCATGAGTTTAAACCCGAATGAGCATCTCAATTCCTTCTAGCGATCGGGTAGGTGCTTGGGCGAGGCCTAACAACTGGCGACTCTACTTGAGACTGGTTGCCACCTTTTTTAAAATAAAAAGGAAAATAAGAGGATTATTATTTGGTTAAGGAAAAATTTTTCCAAAATAATCTCTATTTGGCTCACTAAGTATAATTTGACTATCACGCATCACTTTGTATAATAAAGGTTCCTTGTTTAACCTTAGCTTTAGGAAAACTTTTGAATGGTGAGTAGCATTGGCTTAACAACTCTCTTTGAGTATGTTGGGAGATAGTGAAAGCATTCCTCCCCATGAGGAATTTTCGATCATTTTAGTGGAATAATGAGCAATTAGTACCATTGGACCAATGCGAGGCTCCTTACCTCACATATGGTTAGATATATTGATGCCTTAGTGGGACAGGGACCCTTAATCAAACCAACATTCACTCTTGTGCATGTAGTTGCCCTAGCATTGACCTTAGGTTCCATATAGAGTAATAATGGAGACATTTGTGCATATGCTCATGAAACCTTTTTTGGCATGCATCATGACATTGCCATACATACATAACATGAGAACTTGACAAGGTAAAACCCGAACACCTCAAAGACCTAAATTGGTGGTCCATCACCCAAAACATAGTAACCTCACACACCTACCTTGTCAACATTTAAACCTAGTGACAAACCATATAGAGGGAATCCTTTTCCCGACACAGCTTCACATTCATTCCATTTTTTCCTTCATAATTCTGTATTCTTACTCATTTTTCTGTCTGTTTTCTATTTCAAAGGTATCAATAGCCAACACTTCCAATTTTGACTAAGATGCCATGAGTGCTTTCTTCACCAGTCTCTTCAAGAAATAAGAGGAAACCTTCCAAACTGCACTCACCACCGCCATTAAGACCCAAGCTGACACTTTCACCAATGCTTTTAATACCCTATTTGCCACCTTTATCAATGCCCTTAACTTTGAATGCTAGTTGATCATCAATAAGGTCAAGGAAATGACCAATGCTACTGTCACTCCTCCTCCTGCTCGTGTTGAGCTTGCATCTACCTAAATTGGGACTAGCCATGCCCTTATTTTTACTCCTCCCATTGTCGATTCCACTAATAATAGGAAAGCACTTGAAACTCCAACCTCTCCTGCCATAAACTTGAAGGCAACCACCCCCTCTCCCACTGCGAATACTTTTCAAAATGGAGATTTCTCTAGCTTTCATGAAGCTAAGAAATTGATGGAGAAAATTGAGGCCATAAAGAGAACAATTAAGAACATCAAAAAGCATGTGGACATGATAGATGTCAAATCTTTAACTCTCTTTCCAAAAGCATAGGTTCCTTCAAAATTTAAGATGTCGGTTGTAGACTAAGTTTAATGGCACCATATGCCACAAAACTCACCTCAAGATGTATGTGGGTGCCATAAGACCACTTGGTATGGATGATAAGCTCCTTGCTCAATTATTCCAGTCTTTAACTGGAGCTGTCACCAAACGGCTTTTAGATCTCGATTAGAACCATAAGAAAACATGGGATGACATTTGCAATGCTTTTGTCAAGTAACACCATTATAACATTGAGGTGGATGTCACATATCGAGATCTAAAAACCACAAAACAAGGGCAAAGAGAATCTTTCACTACGTTCCTTATAAGGTGGAGGTCAAAAGCAGCATAAATGGTGAATTGTCCATCCGAAGTAGAGCAAATTGACATCATCGTCAAGAACCTCCTCCCCCAGTATCAAATGCATCTATAAATGCAGTACCTCCCCAGCTTTAAAGCTCTCTTACCATTGGCACCAAGATTGAGGATTTGAAACAATCGGGACAAGTCAAGGATCAGTCCTCTAGTTTGAGGTATCATAAGAACACTAACTACACCACTAATGACACCAATTTTACCATCCAAAGAGATTAGGAGGTAAATGTTGTCTCCTGTCACCAACAGATGAAGTTAAAAACAAGGAGGACTTTCTTTAAGCTGGGCATGCCCCTCAACATCATTTACAAGAAAGCCTTAGAGGCTAATCTGGTTAAGCCCTTGGAACATGACCTCCTCTGAACCACTTGCCTAAAGGATACAATGCTAATGAGATTTGCGACTATCATTAAGGGTTAGGGCACAAAATTGATGCGTGCAAGGCTCTGAAGCATAAAATTCAAGACCTCATTGATAGCGGAGACATCATTACTCCTATACCCAAAGTCTAACACCACCACCTATTCTTTTCTGAACCACCAAGCTCACCCGACCATCTCAAGCTTCACCCAATATCTGATATTTTGAGAAGAGTACTAGCCTTATTGCACCCCTATTCAAGTCTTTTGAGTCTATGTCTGAGTCCAAGTCTAAGTCATCTAAGTCTAAGTTTAAGTCTTTCTAGTATGTGTTTATTAAATCTTTCTTTGAGTTTGATTTTGTCAAGTCTTGTCCTCCTTTTTGGCTTATCCTTTAATGTAATCCACGATCATGTGACTTTTATCAATAATAAAAAAATTTTGACTTTCTATTTCACTTTAATTCTTCTAGTTCATCTTTAAATGGGACATCTAAATAAAAAAGAAAAAGAACAAAAAATAAAAAATAAAAAAAAATATGAGAAAGGCAAAAGGATCAATTAATATGACACAAAAAAAATCAAGATCATCACATTAACTATTTTTCATTAAAACTCAAAGACTTGCCAATGACAGATCCAAGCATTAGAATTCATAAGATGAAGACCTACACACACAAGAAGCCTGTACAGTAGAAACTGCGGAGAGTAGATCAGAGGGCATCATGACCAATTGAAGGCCATTGATAAAAAGAGAATGGATGCTTTGTATGAAATTCAAGGCTATCAATAGAGACTTGTCGGTCACTTCAACAGGAAGGTGAAAGACAAGTATTTGCAAGAAGGAAAATATCAAAGCTTTTGTTCATGATTCGAGAGGAAAGTTTAGACTGAATTAGACTAGACTGTACATGCTAAAGAAGATTCTATCCGACGGAGGCACCATCTTCATAGACATGGATGGAAGTAAATTCTCCCATCTTGCCACCCTGGATCAGCCAAAGTGATACATCATTCGAAGATGATACTTGAATTTCATTTATATTTTTCATGCATCTGCATTATAATTTTATGGACCTAATTCTCCCTAAAAAATGAGAAAAATTAATAAGAGGAAAATGATTATAAAGGATACATAGGCAGCTCATCTCGTGTGCGGTCCAAATCATAATGTAAAATATTTTGTTTGCATTGCATTTTCATTTTTTTTATGCCTAATACATCATTCACTTAATTCTTTTGCCTAAACAAAAAAAAAAGCCAAAAAAAAGAAGAAGAAAAGAATGCTCGTTAAGCTAAAAACCTAAAAGGGTAACTTAGATAGAAATTAGAGCAAAAATAAAAGATGTCTCATTTAATGGTGATCAAATTTTGAAAAATACAAACCTATCATTATGACAAAAAGGATAGCCTTTCAATATGATCTATAGCTTATCCTATTTCATGTAGTCCTATCAACCTACAATTATTTTAAACAAAAAGCAAAAAAGGTCATGTTTGAAGTCATGGTCTAACTAGTCCTCCTCTACCTCCTGAGGTGCACATCTCTCGTGTCCTTGTTAAAATTAGAGTCTGCTATAATTTTCTCAAATGGGCATAAACCTCCTTCAAATCTCTGTAGCTCCCTCTGCCGTAGTAGTAGAAGTACCAATAGAATCAAAACTACTCACCATAGTAGTATTGAAAACCTTTTCTTAAGTATCAGTAGTTTTAAAACTACTCTAAAAAATCCTCTTCTAAAGTTTAGAAACTACAGTATACCTTTATGCCCTAACAATAACAGTCCTTCTCTGAACCTTTACTATAATGTTGCCCTATTTTCTTACCTATTCATAGTCTCCTTTGTCACTGCTGTCACAGTTTGAGTCACTGCTACAGCTTATGGTGCTACCCCTCCCATAGATCCTCGAGCCTTCTTTAAAGATTGGATTACCTCTCTATCTATGTTGCAGTCCTCTTACTATTAATGGTTTCTCTTATAGTCTATCCTTCCTCAATTGTGTCACCCTCTATTACCCTCAGTAAGGTAACCTAGCACTTTTTCTCAAATGGCTAAACCACCTTTATCAACCACCTGTCATACCTCTCTGTGATCCTAAGTGAAATCTCAAAATAAATAGCATAATAACTCCTAAGCTAGCTACCCCCTAATAGCTTTGGCAATGGGAGTTGTGATATGCATAGACTCTAAAAAAGGAATGACTAGGGGCACATCCTAAGTCTGTCCTATCTGTTTTAAATTACCTCTTAGTTTAAGGTCATTCAAACCAAACTCCACAAGCAAACGACCCAAGAACTATGGCCTTCAGTCATGAAAGATCTAATCCCTTATCATTGGCAGTGCCAAAATACATCCTTTGGGGTAAGTTGCAAGTAGCCATCCTATATGATCTTTGACCAAGTCTGGATAAGGCATATGCGAACTGAAAAGCATGTGCCACCACCTGAAAATGATCCATCAACTATACCTACAAAATAACCCAAAACCTAAAATTAGACACCCATAAAGCACCCCTAATAGAAAGGGTATTGAGAATACCTAGCAAGATAGTCCATGTCTCTAAACCTTGAACAAAGCAATCAAGACTCATCAGTGTCTATATAATACCAATCCTTCCACTTTGGCATCATCTTAATCAATGGACCTATGAAACAGGTATTCGACTCCCAAATAGAAAATCAAGGCCCTCATTTTAAGCATATATCCCTTTATATCTCTTTAGTCATCAGGATTATGAAACTTTTCAATCACACCAGTCAAATGGACTTGACCATCACCAACCACTGTCTGGCCTATGACATCTTGAGACAAGTCCAAAAACTCTTCAAAAATGTAGAAAATGCCAAACTTTAAACTGTGGCACCTCCAGAGTTGCCTCTGAGTTATAGCCAAGCCATATCATTTAACTTCTTAAAGGTGGAACATAACTCCTCCTTAGTAGCACCAAAATAGAAACCACAAGCCACCGGATCCCAAAACTTAAATCAAGCCCTCAAAAAACTCTCAATCCATTTGAACTCCTCGTAATGCCATTGTGGCAAATATTTCATAACAATCCAAGTTCCTCAATCTTGTTGATTTTTTAGTCCACAAATGTATGTCTCCATGGACAAATAAGTCACATGAAAAAAATTGCATTCACAAAGTAAATGCATGAATCCATCCTTTTGTATCCATGCAATCATCCACTACAAGCATCATAATAAATCATCCACAGCATAGAAGTTAAACTAAGGGTCATGAATCTCAAAACATGCATAATCTATGCACAAACATACATTTGTGAACACTTAATTTTACACTATCCAGTATGTGTTTGAACTTTAGAAGCACTTAAACTTGGTAAACAAACCTCTAGTGACACAGAAGAGTTCAAGTTCAGTTAATCTGACCTATCTAAGATTGAAATCCAAGTTTGAGTTTGAGTCTGAGTCCAAATCTCAAAGTTTAAGTCTAAATTCAAGTCTTAGTCTGTCATCTTATTTTCCTTTTTGTGTAATTTTCATCAATCATGTGGATCCCTTTTTGTTATCTTATAATAAAATTTTCCATTATAATAAACCATCCATGTCTTTTTTAATTATTTGTGTACTTGTCTTTCTTGTTTTAAACATGGATGAACTTTGAAAAAAAAAAGAAAGAAAAAGAAAGAAAAAATGAGAAAAAAAAAGAGAAAAAGAAAAAAAGAGAGAGAGAGAGGGAGAGAGAAAAAGCGAAATGAACAGTTAATTAAATCCACCATAGCTAGCACATGTTGGAGCTGAGGTGCCATCAACAATTACTTTGCTAGCTTCTAACTAAAGAAGGTCAAGAAATAGATCTCTCATCAAATAGTTGAAGCATAAAATCAAATGATACACCTCAACAAGGGACAAGATGTTCATCAAATCCAAAATTCAAAGGTCAGAGCCCCTCAAATTAAAGAAAAGTAACAAATCATAGTGGAATGTTTTCTCTTAGTTTTCATTTATCCAAACTCGTTAAAGTTAGGCAAAAGTTAGAGCTAAGAAAAAAGGAGAAAAAGAAAAAAAAAAGAGAGAGTGAGAGAGAGAGAAAGCTCATCCTAGTCATCTTCCTTCATATCATTCAAAGTTTGTGAAATCATCTTCAATCAATTCGTCTCATCTCATGTATTCCAAAATTATCCTTCCTTATTAGAGGCTCATTCTCTAAAGTGATATTGTCTTCTATGCCCTTATCTCATAGTAGGGGCATATCCTTCTTCGTCATCATTATCTTTTGTCAATCTACCTAGTTAAAGAGTTAATTTATAGTCTCTCACATCAGTTGCCTATCTGTCATGTCCCTATCTCCTATTGGGAACATGATTCTCAAGTTGTCTTTTCTTGTTAGTTCTTCAGCCACTCCTTAGGGCACTTCCTTTCAACTAGTATGTCATCTATGTTCAAGCTAATAGAGTGTCATCCTAAATGTCTCTTCAATCTCAAAATAACAAGATTAGCTTGGTTTATTCTCTTCCATAAACTATGCTACAAATAGCAAAATCATACAACCTCCTTTGTCCTTTTTAGAATTTCTAACCCACCTTTGAATCATTCCCAAACTTCAAAATGTACCATCTTATCCTTTCAAGCTCAAGCCTCGTACCATTTTTTTCTTGGCAAATTCTCATCATCTTTTAAGGGTCAAACCCATAGGCAAAACCAAAGATCCTAAGTCTTTTAAGACTCATCATCCTTAAAGCTAGCTTTCTTTAGCATAACCAAAATCCAGTCATGTCTTGCAAAGCTTAAGAAGGGCTTGAACCACTCAAAATTAAGTTATCCTATGCCTCTTTGACAAACATCTCATTATCCTTGAAAGGTTAAGCCTCCTTGGCAAATTACATCACCTATAAAGTCTAATAGGGTCAAGGTCACCAACCAATGGGCATTAAAAAATTAATGCAACCATGACAAAGGGCAAGCCCCTATCCATGAGCATGCGGTATCCTTAAGACCAAAGCCTATAGCACGACACTTAAGATAGAGCCAACCATCTTCCAAAAAGGTCCAAAGCACTCTTGTAGAAAAGCCCAAACCAAGAAGCCTTCACCGCGAAGCCCAAATAAAAAAGCCTTCACAATGGAGCCCAAACTAAGAAGCCTTCACTATAAAGCCCAAATCAAAAAGCTTTCACCATGAAGCCCAAACTAAGAAGCCTTTACCATGAAGCCCAAGCCTGAAAGTTTTCATAATGAAGCCAACTCCTAAAAAGTCTTCATTTATGAAGATCATAATCTCCTCCAAGGCCAAATCTAACTGAGCCTTCTCGAGCTAGTTTCCTAGCTTGACCTTTCCTTTAAGCTAAACCTAACAGAGCCTAAGGCAGAACTTCACCGAGTCTTCCAAATGAACTCCCCAAAGGCCATAACTTGATCAAGCCTAAGGCAGAACTTGACCAAGCATTCCAAATGAACTCTCCAAAGGTCGTAACCTGACCGAGCTGGAGTGCCAAACCTGACTAAGTCTTTCACATGAACTTCTTTGAGGATAAGCCCACAAACTAACCTTCCCCAAACCTTTTAACCTAATCATCTCTAAAGACCCAACCCTCCTTATTAAGCTCTTTAATGCAGCCTCAAGCCAAATCTTCTCCAAACTTAGACCTATCTAAGTTTTTTAAACTGAACAGCCTGATCTTTTCCAAGACCATACCTTGCTTGACCTCCAAGAATGACTTCTTCTTAGGTCGAACTGATAGCCATTGACCAACTAGCCTCATACCTGATATGCCCATTTCACCTCTGAGCTAGCTAATCAACCAAAAACCAAATGACCAAACCACTTTCCTTTATCATTCTAAAGTAGGGGCACATCCCTTCTAAATATTCACCTTTTTGAAATGGGAGCATCTTTCTCCTAAAGATCAACACTTTTATATCAGGCTGACCTTTTACAAGTTCAATGTATCCGATCATTGTATAATTATCCAGCATTTTTTTTTACATTAAAGAGGCTCATGCATCAAGATGGATTGTCAAACTCTCGAAGTAAGACAGATCATCAACCCAATCAATTTGAATCAATCTCTTTTTTAAAAAAATCAATCCCAATCTCAATCTCAGGATTTCTACTTTTACTATTCCTACTAGACGAGACAATCATCTTTACCATTCCTACCAAAAAGGATGGTCATCTTTTCGATCCTACCAGACAAGATCATCACTTTTCATTCCTACCATATAGGATCAACACTTTTATTGTTCCTACCAGATAGAACAATCATCTTTACCATTCCTATTAGACAAGATGGTCATCTTTTCGAGCCTACCAGATAGGATCATCATTTTTCATTCCTACCAAAAAGGACCATTATTGTTCTTACTAGATAGGATAGTTATCTTTACCATTCCTACTAGATAGGATGGTCATATTTTTTATCCTACTAGACAGGATTATCACTTTTCATTTCTACCAGAAAAGACCATTACTTTTACTGTTACTACTAGACAGGATAGTTATCTTTACCATTTTTACTAGACAGGATGGTCATTCCTACCAGACAAGATCACCTCTTTGCTAATTCCTATTAGATAGGATCATCATTTTGTTGATTTCTACTAGACAGGGTTGTTTTTTTTCTTACTAGACAAGATTATTATTCCTACCAGACAGGAACATCTCTTTTAGCTCTTACCAGAAAAGAAAACAACCAAATGCTACCAATTGATAGATCTCCCAAATATACCAGGAGCATCTTCCTTAAAATTCAATCACACCTTTTATCCAAATGTCTAAACTCTGACCTAGACATTAATTTGGTGCCTTTTACCCTCTCTCATCCTCAAGTTCACTATCATAGAATCGCATTTCTGACAAAGATAATTCTAATGAGGGAGCAGCTGTAACTCTTAATTTTACACCCTCTAGTATGCGTTTGAACCTTATAAACACTTAGACTAGGTAAATAAAGCTCCAAAAGCTGAAAACTTGCAAAATGGAAAATTTGGAAAAATTAAAACATGTCTTTTTGACATTTAAACCTTTGAAATCATCTGAGATTGAGTAACAAATATAATGCAACTGGAATCATAAAAAACAAACGAGAAATGAGCAAGAACGAGCGAAAATAATGAAAATGGGCCTGTTGCTGCAGAGCTTTAAGGCATTGCATGCGAAACTACAAAGAGCTCTACGAAACTGTCATATAGAGCTCTACAGTGCCATAAAGTCTTTTGCAGCAACTTTGGTGAATTTTCGTATTTTCATAGTCCCACATCAAAATTTTAGTGTTTTCTTCCTCGAATCTTCTCCCTATATATAAAGGGCCTTTCCACACTTCAAAAGACCAACTTTTAGAGCTTGAAAAGCATTAACTTTAAGCAAACTGCTTGCATTTGCTCCTTGCTTCACAAAATAAGTTGAAGGGTTTCTCCTTGATTCCTACCCGACTAGTTAAAGGCTTTCCACTCGCCTATTTGAGGCAAGTCTATTGCCTAAGGCTCGTGTTGGGAGGTTTTTCCTTGATTCCCTTTTCGCCAACCTATTTGAGGTAAGTCTATTACCCAAGGCTCATGTCAATCGTCTGAGGCTAGTTACTGCCAGCCATCCGAGGCTAGCCGTCGCTCGTCGTCTGAGGCTTATGTTTGCTATTTGAGGCTAGTCCTTGCCCACCATTTGAGGCACTGCCATGCCATCCGAGGTCAGCCACCGCCTACCATCCGAGGTCAGCTGCCACCCACCATCCGAGGCAAGCAGTCACGCCGTCTGAGGCCAGTTATCGCCCATCATCTGAGGTAAGCTTTTTTTTTTTAATTTTCTTTTATCTAAATTTCCTTGCCTCTTTTAGTTAGTTAATTAAATTAATTTATCTAGGTTGCTAGCTAATCAACTTAGTAGTCAATTAAGTTAATTAATTAACTCAACCCTCTCTTAATCAATTAATCAAAACATGATAAAGTGGCCAGGCTAAACTAACCCCTTCGTAAGAAGGGAGAATTGCATGGGTTCTGATTCTCATTTAAAGAGATACTCAGATATGCTTGGTTCAAGCACCAAATCCAATTAAAACTAACCAACTCTCCCCTTACTACCTTCTTCGCTTACTTTTATTTTACTTTCCTTTATTTTGTTATTAGGCTTAGTTTGGGGAATATGTAACTTTCCTATAACTCATAAGGGCTATAGGAGGTATCCCCTAAGTTTGGGATTTCATTATAATATTAACTTTCTTTTATTTCGAATTCTAATTGTGTATAAACTTTATGGATTGAATGATCATGCATATTATAAATTGTTCATGCAGTTTAAATTATTCATGAAATATATTTTAAGTTACTTTTATATTATTTGGCCAAACATATTTTGTTAAACTGAAAACCTAGTCCCCGAATCCTTTTTAGTTTCAAGGCTAGTGATCTTTTTCCTTTAGATAATAATTGGACTCAAATGAGTTTTTTCCTTATATTTTTCCAAATAAAAACAAATTAAGATAGCGATTCTAAGAAATAATTTTCAAATCTATCAAAGATAAGCCCAAGGGCTTCCTCGTGAGTTCTTTCCCAAATGACCATTTCGATTCCCTTGAGCGAAGGACTGGTGCTCGAGCGATACCTCACAATATTGCATATGCAACTATCCACTGCCATGCTCAATCATGCATAAGTCGAGATAATAGCCTCTCTTAATGCTGACCAGTACTTCCTCGAAGTTGACCTACACCTCCTAAAGTTGACCAATGCCTCTTTAAAGCTAAACGATACCTTTTCAAATCTAATTGACAAAGTGTGACTTTTAGAGTCCCTTTAATCCTAGCAAAGTTCTTTTGAGCCTTCTAAAAGGCCCAATCCCTCATATTCAGAAGCCTAAATTTCTTTGATGTAACCAAAATCTTATCAGAATCTGTCAAGATGACTCATCATAGGCTGAGGTTCTCCTTCTATCAAAATCTTTTTAGAATATCTTGAGCCGACTTGGCATAAGTCAAGGCTCTCTCTTTACCAAAATCTTTTCAAAATCTATCTTGCTGACTTGCCATAACCCGAGGCTCTCTTCCTATCAAAATCTTTTCAGAATCTCTCAAGTCAACTCACCATAGGCCAAGACTCTCTCTTTAGCAAAATCTTATCAGAATCTCTCGAGCCGACTAGCTATGGGCCAAGGCTCTCCTACTGAAATCTTTGCAGAATCTCTTGAGTCCACTCGGCATTTGCCGAGGCTCTCCCTTTACTAAAATTTTGTCAAAATCTCTCAAGCCAACTCGCTATAGGTGGAGGCTCTCCTTTCACTAAATTATCTTGTCCAAAATTCTCTTTCACTCATAAGTGTCTAGAAACAGTCACTTAGACATCCATGTGGTTCTTTTTTCTGCCTATTTTATCTAAATCCATCAACTCCACCTATAAATGTCTAGAAACGATCACTTAGACATCCATGTGATTTCTTTTTCCATCTCTTTTATTCAAATCCATCAATTTCACCCATAAATATCAAAGTATTAGTGTGCTAGCCATGAGACCTAGCTCGTCTTGAGTAGTTATATATGTTGGCAGATACATCATTATTTATTGTTCGATGAGAAAGCACTTGCTTTCATTAACATGACATGTGATATATTTCTGCTAAATTATTTGATGTCCATACTACTTTACATATTCACTTATTTTATTTTGCAACCCTTACAATGTCAATAACCCTTATTTGTTCATTTGACTTGTGAATTAATAAATCAGCATCGCTGCTAATCTTAATTACCAACTCACATGTATGGTAGTATATTTTTCACTGAATGAGTTTATTCATTTAGGTGATATTTTTTTTATAGGAAAATAAGTAATGCAGGACTAGATTCTCAATTTCTTCTTCTTAGGGATTCCACCGCTTAAAGTAAAGATTTCCTTTTAAAATATTATATATACATATGTAATATTTTGGGAAACTTTTTAGAGCTTCATGAGTTTGAGGATAGTCATAGATATATTTGTTTAATATATGTTAACTAGCGAATATGTAATAACTTTGAATGATAAAGTTGATCTTAATTACATAATGAGTATAAAATAAATCTAAATTACTTGAATTGAATGTTCCAACATGATTGACTAATTGATTGATTAAATTAAGCATGGAAGACTTTGTGATTCGTTGCTTGTAGTAAGGATATAATGTAGGAATTGGAAGTGTTGCTTTATTTGCAGGTTGAAGTCCTTGGGAAATGTTATATTTATAGTTATTATGCTACTAAATTTATATTTGAGTGATTAGTGTAATAGGTTCTATAGATTTTTGGTGCTCTTATAGTTACTCATACCTTAACACCATCATATCTCAAAAGTGGAATGCGATATAAAAAATCGAAATTAAAGATTATAGCCTAAAAATCTAAAAAATTCTGTAAATTTTGTTTAAATGACAATAATAAGAAATTACAGAAATATAAATAATTACAAAAAAATAAATTATAGAAATAAAAAAAATACATTCTTATTCCATATATACAACATTATACAAATTTTCAAAAATTCGACTAATATATTGTCAAATATTCTCAATACACAGAAAATTAGAAAATTCAATACATATTCCATATATTCCCAATCAATTACATAAATTATTAAAAAACACAACAATATACAAATTTCATAAAATTAACCAAGAAAATTCTGAACTAGCTACAAAATTTATGAATAACAAAAAGAAAATTCACATAAAACGCAAACTAACAAAAAATTAAAAAAAAATACAGAGAAAGTTTTATAAATAAATACAGATTAGCAAAAAATAAAAAAAATAAAATTAATAAAATAACAAAAATTACGAATTAACAAATTACAATACAAATTACTACATTACAAATAATTAACAAGAATACATACAATTAACAAATTAACACAAAATACAAAATTAACAAATTATCAAAAATAACAAATTAACAAATTCAACAAACATATATCAAAAACAAAATTAATAAAATACCTAAATAGTTCATTATTCAATTACATTCAATAATTAATTTGAAAAAAATATATATATAAACCTACTTGCAAAGGAGGTGCCAACTAAAATGAATAGAAAGGAGTAAGGGAACACTGATGTGACAGCGAACAAATTGGCAACAACAAACTAGGGATGGCAAATAGAGCAATTAATCAAAGCCAAAAGGAAAAATAGAAATAAAATAGAAAAATATCTTACCAATGACCGGAGTACTTGTGATGGCGAATGGACGACGGCATAACGGTGGCAGGATGACAAGTGAATGCTGGAGAAGCAGTAGAGAGCAAAGAGGAAGAAATAAAGAAATAGAAAAAAAGAAGAAGAAAAGAGAGAAGGAAGAAGAAAGGGACTAGTGAGATATATAGGGCTTTATTATTGATGAAATTACCAATGGATAGCTACGTGTATTAGTATTTCTATCGGTAAAGTAAGAAAACTTTTTAAATTCTATCAATTAACTTACTAATGGATTGTCTATAGAAATATTAATGCCACATGGATGTCCATCAATAAGTAAATTAATCCACGCTAAATTTTTGCACTAGATTCTTGGCGTACTTTCCAATGGTAAATGATCTATAAACTATCGGCAAAACATGTACATGCCAGTTATTCCAGTCATAATTTTTTGACTGAAATATTCTGTCAGTAAATTTTGACAAAATTTCATTGGTGTTCCGTCGACAAAGTCATTTATATTTTTAATTAAGTATTCCATACATGATCTGATGGTATTTACCGATGGTTTGTTGTCCATACGTTGGTAATTTCTTTCGCTGCTTTAGCAGTTTCTTGTAGTGAAATATTAAGATAAACCCATTCTTATACCCTTATACTTATCGTGTTTTGTGTGTTAAGCCTCTCAAATTTTATTTGTTGACATTGAATCCTTACTTTTTTTTTTATTTTATTTTTTATTTGTCGGCATTGAATTTTTATATCCTTATACTTTTCAAGTTTTATGTATTAAACAATATATTTTTTTAAAATTTATGTAATATTTTAGTAATTTATACATTGTATTTCTTTAAACAACATATATAAACGCACATATAGGTCAGAAATATGATATACTCTTTCACAAAACTATGATGATTTTATAAAAGTATGCTAATTTATATAACCTACACATACACGTACCCTTACCATAAGTGATATGGGATTCCGAAGGACAGGTCCCATTGCTTTGTTATATAATTTTTCATCAATTTTATTTTTACTAAAAGGTCTTAATGTGAAAAAAATAAAAATTTAATGATTCAATATGGATAAATAAAATTTTATAGATTCAATAGGCAAATAGACAAAATGACTCTAGAATGTGTTCGGCCTAAATATTACTATTGTGAAGTTGGTTGATCTTCAAGTACTTGGTTCAACAAATTGTATTGGTTACCAGTTGACGTAGTCCCTTGGGAGTGATCCGATGTGGAAGAGACATGGGTGTGCACCCCATCATATACTACTCTTAAATTATCAGGATTTGATCTTGACCACTCAACTCTCTTCCTAGCATTGCAATTTTGCTTATGGCACTTGAAATAGCTCCTGAAATTAAAGGTGAAACAAAATAATAATAATAATAATAATAATAATAATAATAATAATAATTTCCTGAAATTAAAGGTGAAACAAAATAATAATAATAATAATAATAATAATAATAATAATAATAATAATAATAATAATAATGTACATAAATATAAATATATATGTGTACAGTATTTAATATTGACTCTCCACATCACTTTAAATAGATAATTTTTGTTTGGTCATGAAGCAACATGCACATTTTACACTTCTTATTAGTTATTAAAATGTATATGCAAAATTATGGTAGGATTATTAGGGTCAAATCATAAATAATTTATTTATTTATTTATAATAGTCTGCTTTCCACTGAGTTAAAGATATAAATTTAATACAGTGTATAAAAGGTAATCCATATCCATCATGCTATCTTACAACTAAAAAAATTATATGCTCAGAAAACTCATAAATAAAATTGTTTTAGCAGTTATATATATGTGGTTTTCTACACATATTTTTGCAATAGTATTACTATTCCACATAAAGCTTAACCATACTATAATACTATGAAAGGTTTAATGCCAGAATATGCAGCTTCTCTCTACATTATTAGTCAAGTTAAAATTTTGAGATCAGACCATAACTTATAGAATATATAATCTGTTCCTCAACAAATAAATAAAATTAATATGAATAGTCAAAGTACATAAATATATATGATTCTACTTAACCATGGTAATTATGTATATAGAAACAATGTGCAATTATATGTTATTGAAAATCCATATATATATATATATATACCTGAATTTTCCAATATTTTTTATGAACTTTTGGCCATATTTTCTCCATTCATAGCCATCTTCTGGCAACACTAATCTATGGCTTCCCTGATCTACAATATCTTCTTCTCTATTTCCATCCTCCATTCATAAACAAAAATTCCCTGATCTACATATATATATGAAATAAAAGTTATGAAAGAAAACGAAGATAATTTAGTATATCTTCAATTCATTACAGTAAAATTTTATGTATATGGTGGGATTGATGATGATAGAGACCAGGATCAGACAGATAGATGTATATGTTTAAGAATAAACAGATAAGTAAACAATTAATTAGTCTCAATCCGGCCTAAATAGGGCCGGATCTATATATTTTGTAATCAATATATATATATATATACTTTGAGAGGGAAAATAAAAACATGGATATTTTGCTCTTTACAGATCTAGATCTATACATATATAGACCAAAAATAAATAAACTTACACTCTTAATTTATTTATATATATATATATATAGAGAGAGAGAGAGAGAGAGAGAGAGAGGGAGAGAGAGAGATTACACTTGAAATGCATATCTTTATATTCATATTGAAAAGATATATATATAAAAGCTCAATAATAATAATAGTAAAATAATGGTAACAATAATAACAATAATAAAAAAGAAAAGATGGAAACTTATCAAAGAAATTAGCAAGATTTTCAAGATCAAAGGCAAAGCCATAACATAAATGATCTAAGTCCATTTTCTTGTTTTGATATTATGTATTTACGAGAAGAAAATAGAAAAAAAGGGAAAAAGAGAACGTACATAGAGGCTTCTGTTGCAGCTGGAGAAGCTTCACTCATAGGCAAAAGGGAAAAATGGAGATCAGAGAGAAGAACTTTTAACCCTACTTTGTGGAAAAAATATTACAAGGGATTGGAAAATTATAATAATATTTCTATTTTCTTTGTAAGCTTTCATGGCGTTGCCTACTTTTCCATGGAAAATAAATTTAGCATGATAATTTAACTCAAATGAAAAGTAATTTAACTCAAATGAAAAGGACAACCTTTTCCTTTCTATATAATAGAACTTTATTATTTTAGTATTTCAATTTTCAAATAAAATAATTTATTAATTAAAATATTTTAGGAGTACTAGAATTTTCTATAAAAATAGAAATATTATTACACATTATATGTATAAATTTATCTCGTGTATCAACTTAATAAGTGATAAGAGATTTTAATAAATATAATTATTTTATTTATTTTTTATCCAGTGAAAAGATATGGATATCTTTTTTTTTTTTTTTTTTTTTTTTTGCTATGTATGGTCTTACTTTATGAATTAGTATCTAAACTTTAAATTCTAAACCCCTAATTAGGCAAAGCTTTTCCCTAAAAATATGATATTTCAAGTTCAAATTTCCAGTCATAATTAAATTTAAAAAAAGTAAGAAAATATAATATTATTTTACTAATGACAAAATAAATACAATAAAATTGGATATATTAAAATTATATTTTTCAAAATTTGAAAGGATTAATTATTGGTAACGATAAAGATTGATTGGGTTGATAAAGTTTTTACTCATTTTATTTATCAAAAATTAGTTTTTGTAGTTTATATCCATATTGCAATTTTTAAATATATAAAGTACACTGGTTTCAAAAGAAAGTTTAATTTTAATAAATAGATAGATAAATTGATTTTAGGATTTTCTGACAGTTGAGATGAAAAAAAGAAAAAGAAAAAGTAAAGCAAAATATTCCAACTTCATTTAGATTAGGATATTTTTATATGTATGAATTTAATAAAATTTATGAATTGTGAAATTCACAAATTTTAGAAGTTTCATTATTTAAATTAATTATAAAATTAAATTTATTACAATTGCTTATATATAAAAAATGATATATTTTAATCTTCTCCAATTGTGAGATGAAAATTTAAAATTTTAAAAAATAAATTATTTTGAAATGTAATAGATTTTTTAAAATTTATAAATTTTGATATTTTTTAAATTATTAAATAATAAATTTAATTTAAATTTATATATTTTATAAAAATGGGTTTTGCTTAATTTATCTTCGGCATTTGGTCCAGTTGGTGGCAGCTGTTAACACAATCAAAGTTAGGTCATTTAGAAAAACAAAAAAGGGACACGTATAATTATTTGATTGGGAATTGATGGAAATTGTGTGCTATCTTGGTTAACTAGATCATTTGTTGATCGCATGGAGACAATTATGAAAATTTAGTGGTTGCAGGATAAACAAACAAGTGAAGAAAAGAAGGAAAATGGTCCAACTGACAGAGACCACAACTCCATTAAGACTTGACACCTGTCATTTGACGTCACCGTGATGACGTCACCTCACTTTTTAATCAATTTAATCCAACTTGAGAACGTCTATAATTTTTTTTTTGTCCTTTACAATAATAATAATATTAATAAATTATTATTTAATCCCTAAATTTAAGTTAATATTTTTAATGAGTCCTTAAATGTTTAGAATTGTATTAAAACGTCCTTGAGTTTTTATTCACTTATTAAATAGTATTTCTATTAACTCATTTACCATTTAGCCACTTAAAAAATGGAGCCAATGGACGTATAAGACTAAAATACTCTCAACTACCTTCAGTAACATAAATAAAACTTAAAAGAAATCCTAAGCTTGCGTTATTGTCCCAAAAACAAACTCAAAAGAATTAGGAGAGAAGAATTTAGAGGTTTTAGCTAGTAATATCTGAAATTGATTATTAAAAACTTGATTAACTACAAGGAGGGGTGGTATCATGTGAGAGCTTTAGGATGCATGGCCATCACTTGTATACCTTTATATTTTAATATATTTTTAAAAATATATTACATTGGCTCTTAAAATTTTAAAATATATACATTTGGCCCTGTAAAATTTTAACTTTTTAAATTATATACATTTAGCCCTCTAAATTTTTAGAATTTTATCTATTATATGTACATTTCATAATTTTTTCCTTAAAATATATATAGATTATCCTAAGTTTTCTAAGATTTTTATTTGTTGTCAATGTAATATTACATGTATATATAAATAAATATTTCATAATATAATAATATTACTAAAAATTTTCAAATTTTTTATGTTAATCTTATAAACTTGAATTTTTTTTTTATCCATAATTACTTTTAGCCCTCCATAGTTGAAGTCTAGTTCTACCTCTGACTATAAACATCAAAGGATTTATCTTTTATATGATATGATTCTGTAAGAATATATTTGAAAAAAGAAAATGAAAATTTAAGCATAAGTGGGAGGTATAATGCAAGAATCAAGATGTTTTATTCAAATGCAACTGAAAGTGGATGAGAGGAGAGGTACTTAAACATGAGTTGCAAATGTGGGTAGCGAGCAATGATTCAAATTCTAGAGAGTAAGCAGATAAAAAAATAACCTTTATTATTACTGTTAAGATATATATATATATATATATTTGTAGCTTTATGGGTTGGTGGAAGATTGTTGATCCTAACTTGCATAGCTAAAAAAGGGAAATGTTGATTTTGAAGTCAAGTAGAGATGCGACCTGAGATATTTGAATGACTTGAAGGATGAAGTTACGATAATAAAAGACAAAAATAAAAAAATAAAAAAAAAATTGTTAGGAAGCTTGAAAGTTTGGATGCAGTGTTTGGCCACCTCGAACTTTTTTTTTTTTTTTTTTTATGCATGATGTTTACTCCCCTCATTTTAATTCATGTGGTTATGTTGCTTGGGAAAATGACCTAATTTGATATTAGGTCTAACTCTTTATGGATAATGGGATGGTGGAAGAAAAATGCTTGAAAAATTATAGATCTTTTTTTTTTTTTTTTTTTTTTTTTTTTTTTTTTTATAATTCTCTTTAGTTCTTGCGGATAATGGGAGATAATTTTTTGAATTAAAAATAAAGTTATTTTTAATCTTTTTAAAGAATTCTCAAAGTAGTTGATATATTAAATAGGATCCGAATTTATTAAGTACAATTAATAACGTAATTATTATTTTGAACAAGTATTTAATCAATGAGATTACATTTCATGATCTTTTAAGGTGAAGTATAATGTTAATTATTGTTTGCTAAAACAACTTGGTTGTTTTACTCATTTAACTCATTATAATTGTATCCCATGAAAATAAAAACAAGAACAAAATCAAATTCAATCTTATAAGAGTAATTCACTTATATTCATTAAATACTTGAATCCAAAGTCATACAAAATACTTGAGCATTACAATGACATCTCAGTTTAATAACATTACAATGATCAAGTAAAATATTAAATGTTATCATATAAACTCCTAATCTGTAATATAGAAAAACTATGCCAATTTCAGAAACTTGCTGCTATATGACTACCATTTAAAAAATCCACAAATTTGGCAATAGTAAAAACATAAAACCATAATTCCCCTCCTTTTGCACTTATAGGTATTAGTCCTATGCATTATATACCTACATGGAAAGATCACATATATCAAAAAACTCAATATGTTTCATCTCCTATCTTCATGTTTCACAAATTCAACTAATAATATATATTTTTTTAAAATATACAATTCACTATACCTTTTTATGTTTGGCAAAAAATATGAATGAAAGGGATTGACATCAAAAGGTTATTTACTATGAAACCATTCCTAATGGAATGGATTTATATGTTGAGAACCCATAGCATGTTCAATTCCTCTTACATCTCTTAAGATACTTGCAATCATTCTCCTACTTGTAGCTTGCCCATGATTCTAATGCAAATTAGAACCCCAAATACTACATCTATCTCCTTCAGAAATATTTACACTCATTCTCCTTCCTCCACTTTGGCTCTGAGCTTGGTTGAAATTTAAATCCCATGTACCAGATATGCATTCACCATAAAGACTTGCAGTCATTCTGCTTCCTCTAGCTTGCATTTGAGTTTGCTGCAAAACAAAATTGAAAGTACTAGATTTCTGACTTTATTTTGTAAATGTTTAACTTGAACTAGTATGGTGAGCAATTGTTTGATCATTTACTGTATTGTTCCTCTTTGAATTTCTTTGTCGGTTCCTTTGTTGATCTCTATGTTAGCATACAATATATCATATAAAACCAACAAGTGATACACACACACACACACACACACACACATATATATATTAGTATCCTCTGACAGTTCTTTTATAATGGCTAAGAGATTTGCAAATGCCAGCACCTAACTGTGCCGATCTCTTTCTTATGATGCTTGTTCCAAGCTCATCATTTTGTATTCTCCCTCCTGTTCTTGGCCTTCCAACCCTTCTTTTAAGTTATGGTAAAAGTATTTTGTCTGCATAATTTTCTAGGTCCAAATTAGTTTGGGTATAGGATGAATTATCCCATGATATGCCTTTTTGTATGTCTGTAAAGTGTAATATTCATGACAATAAGTAGTAACCCTCTACTTTCCTCCTTTTATAGCCAATACCCATCAATACATGTTTATATGGTAGATGATATATCTCTCACCAATTGCAACTACCTTTTTTCCTAGATAAATCAACAAAGAAACTATTTGATCCTTCAACAACCTCAAACTCATCAATACTAACTGGTATCATCTTAGAAACCTTACTCATCTTGATCAATTTGTCCAATTGTTACTGATGTGCTCACTGTTGACTTCAGACTAAAAAGCATTTCTGGACCATTGTGATAAAGGGATATTTAACAACCAATCATATAGCTTATCTTCTTTTTTTTTTTTTCTTTTGGTTGAATGTTCTTCATAGATTACCAAAACTCATAGCTATAAGTAGATGTACCTGCATACAAAAAGTCATTTTTCATCACTAGAGTAGGAAATTCTTTCTTAAAGTTCCTAAAAAGACATCTGCAGCAAAATTTGTCACATGTATTTAGGGAATTTTCTCTCATAGCATATATTAAAATTTTAAATAAAAAAGAGAATGTAAAAAATTTAAAGTAGTCATTATTGCATAAAAAACAAACATAGACTTTTAATTGTAGAACCCCAAGTTCATATTAGTTATGCATGCCAAAGTTTATATGAGTTGTGTATGCTAAGTGCTTTGTTATGTGCTCAAGTTTATGTTAGTTATGTATATCAAGTTTTTTGTTATGGGTTGTGTATATTTTATGCAATTAAGATAAGTAATTCTTAAGGGTATGATTGAATGAACTATGATTTATAATGATTTTTAAATGACTAAATGCAAATGATAGGTGGATAGATGTTGGTATGATCATTAAAGGTTCGTTTAAAGAAGAATGAAATGAAGTTTGAAGGGTTGGAATGATAGACAAGTGAAACGCCCATATCATGGAATGAAATGCCCATTTTAAAGTCATGACACACCTGTGTTAAGGTTATGACACACTTATGTTAAAGCCATGACATGTTGATATTATTAATCTTTAACCCCAATTTGCTAAAATTTGCAAAATTATGGTAGTGACAACACTACTTGGTGACACTGGCACGTTGCCCTAGAAGTTAGCCATAAATAGTGCTTAGATGATGAAGCATTTAATGCACTCTTAACTAATAGAAAAGGCATTTATATGCTAGGGAGATCTTTTTAAGACCAAGATTAACCCAAACACCAACTTTCTGTAAATTTAAATGATTCCATAGCCATTTTTCTTTTAGTTTTCACCAAAAGTTTAGTGTCAATTTACTTGCTTAAGGGATTAGTCTTCTTATATTCTACTCTATATAAGTTCAAGTGATAAGGGAAGGTTTAAATTATAAGTTCCTTATTTGGTTTTAACTTAGGTATAAGAGTTAAATGAGTTCCATATGGGGTTGAAGTTAGGTTTAAGTATCAAATAAGCTTTCTTATGCTTTATTTTATATTTATTGATGTCATAGCAACTAGAGGAGGGCAAAGACTTGATGGTGATATTTATGGGGACCATCCCTTTTGTTTGGTGTAAGAATGAGTATAAGACTAGATAGCTTTTTTCATCAAGGTGAATAGATAATATGTATTGTATTTGTGTATCTAACCTATGATAAATAAACCATATACAAGCTTGATTATCTATTTCATGAACTTATAAGCTTCTCATGATGATAAGTTATCATGTTCATAATTTATGAATTTTACTCATATTAATAATTTATCATGTTCATGAATTTATAAGTTGTAACTTTCTTTCCATGCTATTATTGAATGAATTTATAAGAATTGTGATAGAAATCCTCAACTAATAGGAGGACCATTAGGCTGTGCAGCTTACTTGACATGGCCAAATTTGTCTGAGTTCTACCTAGAGGGTTAAATGCCCTAAAATGTAAGATCCTAATTAGTCTTATGTTTCAAGATAAATTTACAACTTCAATAATCATGTTTATCATGTTCATATATCATGTTGATTTATGTTATAAATGTGACATGATATCATGTTTTATCTTGCTATTAATCATGTTACTTACATGTCTTCATGATTATACCTAAGAAATGTCATTCTTGTTAAGCTACTAGGTACTTTGAATTTTATGAATATGGTACATATTATCTATTCACTAAGTTTACTCAGTTTTATCCTCTTAACAATTTTTTTAGGTGTGAAATATCTAATAGGATTAGTTCCTCACTCTTCTTTCTTCATTGAGGGACTATCATCAATAATGTAAAGTTTATGGATTTTAAAGTTTTTGAGGATATTCTAGCCACTCCATGGTGTATAGGCCAATGAAATTGATATGGATTTATGGAAACTCTCTTTAGAATGTAAGTCATGTTGAATTTTGTAACATGATCATGGTATGTGAAAATTGATATGGTTTGTTTAATCTTTCCTCCTAAACATAGATGGGAAAATTTTCTTATAGAATATGTTGTCAAGAATGATTATAAGAGTGTTATAGAAACGATATCATATTTCAAGCAGGTTCTGATTCTAGGTTAAGTTGGATGACAGCCGTTACCATGCTAGAACTTCATGTGTTTAGCAATAGCTATCAGAGGTATAAGGGTAATAGGTAATCTTAAGTCTTTTCATATCCGAAGATCATCATAGCCTTCAAGTTAGGATATGACATATATGAAAACAAAAGATAAAAAAAAAAAAAAAAAAAAAAAAAAAGACAGAAGAGTAGTTTCAAATGATATAACCTTTTCTTAGAGTTAATCTTACAACCTTAGCATTAATAAAAACTTGCTATATTTCAAATCTAACATCACTAGATTTTATAACACATACTAGTTTTTATACATGCATTTAAAATGATCAATTTTCCTTCTCTCTTGACATCTAATAATACATTCTTTAGAAATATTGCCTTTAGTATTTGACTATATATTTCTAAAATGATCTAACATATCTATGCTCAATTCAGAATCTTCATAAGGCAAATCACCCATTGCTTTATGAGTTTCAAAATTATCCTTATTGTCTTTAGATGCAAAATCAACTTCATCATCATCATTATTACTCTCTAAATCAAACTCATCATCATGAGTTGTACCTCATTTATATGGCCTTTATCACCTAATTAGACTTCATCACTATTAGAAAAGTCATAATTTTCATCACTCAAATTTGGCTATCATTATCAATATCAGAACTATTCCTAATTTACCTAGGAGCTCTAAATTCATATCTCTTACTTCTTATTGCTAATGTACTTCCACCTTTTCCTCTTGAATCTATCATATCCCTAACCTAACCTATGAGTAAATGATTAATTTTCATTCCCAAAATCCAATATTGAGGAGTAGAATGCTTCTTTTGAAGAGTAATCATAAACTTAGGATCACAAACCTCTCCACATCAGTTTTCATGGAAAATTAGGTTTTTAACCTTCATTTGGGGAGTTAATTGAGGAGTTAACTCTCCAAATAAGCAAAAGATCTTAATTTTATTAAGGAAAGATTTTTAAGGCAAAAGATAAAAAGTAAAATTATTTTCTATACTAAGGAGTTCTGATCAAAATTTTTACTTTAGAAAACCTTAGATGAGAATGCTCCCTCCCTTCTCCTTTCTCTTGTGATTGAAGAACAAAAATCAAACATTAGAAAGAACCAAAAACTAAAAGCTTTATGAGATACTGTTCAAGAAGCAAAAAGCTATGAAATGATGTATACTTAAGGGTTCAATCCACCTAAACAATTATTCCCACTGCCTTATATCCTTTAAGGGATCTGCCAAGGGATAGGTTTATTTTGATGGATTTTTATTTTGTTGTAATATCTTATTGTGAACCCTCAATTTTGCACCCTCATAACTCAGTGGTAGCTTGATACCTACTAAATTTAGTGCTCTATATAAAGATAGTACGATGGTCCTGCTAGCTGGATAGTGGGCAAGAGTCAAAGGGGAGTGCCCCTAAAGAAAAATTGGCTATCAAGCATAATACTATAAGGATACTTAATTTTTCAATCAGTCTCAAAAAAAAAAAAAAAAAAAGGACTTGGCCACCTAGACTACTAGCTCTTGGTCGATAATGCTGATCTCTCTAGTGGCAGTCAGTGCGCCGTTTAGAGGCCCTACGGTACTACTGGCACTAGTCTCCCTACCCTTTGTATTTTTAGATTTTCCCCTGTTTAGCTTGCTTTTCAACTCTTTTTGGTTTTTTCACCCTACTTCACCTTGTCTATAAATATCGCCTTCCTATACCATTTTACACCCTTTGAGTATTTATAGATTGACTATCCAATTGCTCTTTCTCTCTCTCTAATTATTCTCTTTATACTCTCTTTGAGTAGACCCTTAATTAATTAAAATCTCTTTGATTTTAATTAATTAATTACACCAAATCATTAAATTAATTAGTTGATCATTTTTATTAATTAATTAATCTACTCACTTAATCAATCAAATTAATTAATTAATCCTTTTAATTAATTATTAATCCATATAACTAATTAAATTATTAGTTGATTAATCCTTTTAATTAATTAATTGATCCCTCAACAAGTCCAATCCTCTGTTTGTATCCACTCTTCTTGAGTAGGATTCTCACCATTTGACACCAATAAAATAAAACTTCAGTCCAATAGCTCGTCTCATCTACCAAAAGAGAAGATATAACCTTTCCTCTTACCCATACAACCAAATCAAATTAATGTAATTAATCTCCAACCTCTCCTCTTAATCATGGAATGAACTATGTGGATTTTGATCCCCATTCAATGGGGTATATAAGAACAATTGAAATCTAAATCCAAGTCTCAAATCCAAATCCCAACTAATTCCCTTCCCTTTTATTTCAATGTAAATATCTATGTTCATATTTTGTAAGGGAATTTATGGTCTTTCTATAACCCATAAGGGCTAAAGAATGCATCCATTTCTCAATCAATGTAATCAATTAATTTTAATTATCTCGGAGTTAAGGAGTGACTTGTGGTTCTCTTAGAATTCATAAGGACTAAAGAGAATATTCTCCTTAACTTATAGATGTTTACTTTATTTTGCCCCTTTAATTTCTCCATGTATTCATAACTATGCCATGCTCATGAAATTTAATTGTCATCTATGATATTAATTTTTAAGTCAAATTAAACTTAAAAGACAAATTTAAATTATTTAAAATCAAAATCTAGTCCCCAAGCTCAATCTGGTTTGAAGGTTAGTGATGTTATCCTTAGGTAAATTAATTAAAATTAATGAATTGGAGTCACAAATAGATTCTTTCTTAATTTTCCATTTTAAAATAAATTAGGGTGGCGACTCTTGAATCATTTTCAAAAATCAAAAATCAATTTTCTAAATGATAATCATTCCAATTGTGAACATCGAACTTTGAATCTTAACCTCCTTAAAAATCGCTTCACCTTTCCATAAGACATTTTTCTTAAGTGAGGGAGAGGCATTTGGATGAGGTCTCACAGTTGGCAACTCCACAGGGCTGGTTACCACCTTTTAAATAAAAGAAAAAGGAAAATATGAGAACTACTATTTGGTAAGGATCTTTTCCAAAATAATCTCCTTTTGGCTCACTTAAGTTTAATTTGGTTTTTATGTATCACTTTGCATAATAAAGGCTTTTTGCCTAACCTTAGTTTTTAGAAAAAATTTTGGATGTGAGTAGCCTTCATTCAACAACTCTCTTTAATTATGTTGGGAGATAGCAAAAACATTCTACCTTGTAATAAATCTTTGGTTATTTTGGTGGTACAATGAGCAATCCATACCGTTTGACCCACGCAAGGCTCTTTGACTCACATGTATTTAGGTATATCGATGTTCTAATGGGACAAAAACACTTAACCACCCTTCACCCTTATGCATGTAATTGTTTTAGCTTTTGACCCTAAGTTTTATGTACCATAATAGTCAAGACTTTATGCATAAATTCATGAAACCTTTTCTACATATACCATGACATTGGCATATATACATAACATAAGAAATTAGATAATTAAACCCAAACACCTTGAAAACCAAAATTGGTGGTCTGTCACTCAAAAACACATAACACCATTCACCAATTTTCTCAACCCGATGACTAACCAAATAAAAAGAATCCTTTTCTCCACACACTATTGCATCCCTATAGCTTTTAATCACCTTTTAATTTTCTTTTCCAAGAGTAAATTCTTACCCTTTCCTTCAAAGTTACCAATGGCCCATTCCTTCGACCAAGTCACCATAAACACATTCTTCACCAATCTCCTTAAAAAATAAGAGGAGACCTTCCGAGACATGCTTAGCTTCGCCCTTGATGCTCAATAAGCCAATTTTAACTAGGCTTTAACCTTTCAATAGGCCAATTTTAATAATATGTCGATCCATCACACTATTAGTTTCACTAATGCCTTAAACCTCAATGCTAACTCATAATCTATAAGGTGAAGGGAATAATAAATCAATCTATGTATGCTAATATTGCCCCTACTGTTGACTTAACCCATAACCTTACATTGCTAATCCCAAGCACCAATGCCATCCTAACCCTTACCATTAACCTAACCTATAACCTCACATCATCAATCCTAAGCAACAATAGCATCCTAGCCCTACCATTGACCTAACCCATAACATCTCATCACCAATCCTAAGCACCAATGCCATCCTAGCCCTTACTATTGACCTGACCCCTAACCTTACATAGTTAGTCTCAAACACTAATACCATCCTAGCCCCTACTATACTTGGCACTAACTTGTCCTTTTCTTTGAATTCTTTTCAAAGTAATGAAAATCCAACCCACCCATTGTTAACAAAGTCTTAAAAAGTAACACACTAGAACAAATTCCCACAATATAAAAAGGTGCAACAAGAATGACACCTCTGTTAAATGAGAGAGTAAAAAAGGAGCAACCATCGCTAGTCAACATCATATGAGATTGAAAAGAAGAACTTTTTCTGAATTGGATATTTCCCTAAGTGTTGTATATAAGAATGCTTTAAAAGCTCACCTTGTCAAGCCTTAAAGCTATAGCACCTCCCAATCCTTGCCCAAGAAATATAATGTTAATGAGTATTGTGACTATCACCGAGGAGTAGAACATAAAACTGACATGTGAAGGGCTCTAAGACACAAAATCCAAAACCTCATTGATAGTAGAGATATTATTATTCCTAAGCCAAGGCCCAACATCACCCCTAATCTTTTTATGAATCACTAAGCATATGTTAACTTCATTACCTTTATAAAGTTAGAATTCCATTCAACCATCTCAAGCTCCACCCAATAGCTGTGTTTTGAGAGAGCATTTGCCCTTTTGTGCCCCTATCTAAGTCCTTTGAGTCTATATTTAATTCCTTTAAGTATGAGTCATCTAAGTTTGAGTCTTAGTCACCTGAGTTTGTTGAGTTTGTTTTTGTTAAGTCTTTCTGAATTCGAATTTGTTGAGTCCTTTTTTTTTTTTTTTGGTATGTGATCCATCTTATGGGCTTACCTTACCAATATAAACTATGATGATGGGACTTTTATCATAAACAAAAAAATTTAAGTTTTCTACTTACTTTCCTGATTCTCTATGCTTTACTTCTTTAATCCATTTTTAAATGAGACATCTAAAAGAAATATATAATAGTAAAAATTAAGAAACAAAAAATGATAAAGGCAAAGAACCAATCAATTATGGCACAGAGGAAAAGCCTAAAATCACATATATTACATTTGCTTATCATGACAAACAGGCACTAATTGAAAAGGTTCATAAATTCTTGGATTATTTTATGTGGGAACCTAAGGATATGCGAGGAGTAAATCTAAGCATTATGGTTCATAAGATCCCAACCTTGAACATATGAATCCTATCAAGTAGAAACTGCGACTAATGAAGGTAGAATAGTCTATGAAATTAAAGAAAAGGTGACAAAATCGCTAGATAAGGAGTTTATGGAGCCAATCACTCATCCCTTATGATTAGGCAACATAGTGCATGTTCCTAAGAAAGATAGAAAAGTTTGCATATGCATTGATTACAACAGTTAATTCTTTATTTATCATTAACTCTATAAGCTATATGTGCGATGCTTGCTTAGAACATTCTAGATTCACATAGAGAATGCTATCTATTAGTTGAGAAAACATATGCTGGCTCACTAGCTTAATATTATCATATCGAGCAATTATGTGTAGCCTTGGTATGGGTAAGCCATAAACTCTAGCATTACCTATGCTCATACATAACCTATGTATTAGTTGACAAGAGTCCCTTGAAATTCCTTATAGCAAGGTCAGTTTTTGACAACAAAATGATACGATAGATGGTAGTGTTTGTAGTATTTAACCTGTAGTATTTTTTAAGAAAAGCAGTGAAAGGAAGCATAATTGCTAACCAATTGACTGCTGCCCTTATAGACAGTGAACCATTTGAGTGTAAATTCTTGGACAAGGATATCCTAATTATAAGGATATCCTAATTATAAACCCTGAAGTGTGGAAGCTACTCTTCAATGGTACATATAATAGCAAAGGCTATAGTGCTAAAATAGTTCTTATCACTCTGAAAGGAGACCATTTCCCCATGGCAATCAAGCTAGCCTCTAAGGTAACTAATAATGAAGTAGAGTATGAAGCATGCATAGCTGGCTTAGAGATAGCCATTAACATAAGAATATATTACTTGGAAGTCTATGACAATTCAAACTTGATTATTTCCTAAACCTTTGGCAAGTGAAAGATAAGAAAAGTCTATTTGGTTCCTTACCATTAATGCCTAAATGATCCAATGGAAACTTTTAATAAACTCTCCTTTCACTACTTGTTGAGGGCAAAGAACAAATTTGTCGATGCTTTAGCCATCTTAGACTCAATGATAGACATGAGTAACAATGAAATACATAGACCTATTATCATTGAAGTAAATAGATAGTGTGGATACCATACTGTGTGTATGAATCTTCAGCTAGCTAATACCAAACCTTGGCTTTAAGATATTTCAACTACATTCACAATGGCGAATACTCAGAAGGTGCCTCCAAAGCATATCAAAGGGCTTTCAGGTAGTTGACTATCAATTTCATACTGCATAGGGATATGCTGTACAAGAAAGGCTGGGACAATATCCATTTGCAATGTGTAACTGAGGAAGAAGTCCAATAGATTATGGATTAGGTTTATGGTGGAGAATAGGATCCATATATGAATGAAATTGCCCTGGCTTGAAAGCTCATGAATTTGGGTTATTTTTGCTAACCATAAATGAGAATTATGCGAAATGTGTATAAAAATGTCATAAGTGTTGGGTCCTCAACAAGCTGTAACATCAACCTCCCATTCTATTGAACCTAATAACTATACCATAGCTTTTTACCACTTAGGGCATAGATGTTATCGAAAGGATCTTCTTAAAATCCTCCAATAGCCATGAGTACATTTTGTTAGCTGTAGACTATTTCATAAAATGGATTGAAATGACACCATATCAAGTATTAATAAAGAAGGTAGCATACTTTATCCAAATCAATATCCTTTATTAGTTTGGAACTCCCTTTGAGATAATCGCTGATAATGGCTCCCACTTTCAAAAGGAGGTAGTCTGCCTACTCTATAAATAAGGCATTTAACATCACCGCTCTTCTCTCTACTGGCCATAGACTAATAGGGTAGTTGAAGCCATAATAAGACCATCAAGACCATTATGAAAAGGATAATTATGAAACATAGAGACTAGCATGAGCATCTATCTGCTACTTTATATGGGTATAGAACCATCGTCTGCACTCTGACTAGTGCAACCCCATATACCTTGGTCTATGAAATGAAAGTTGTCCTCCTTATTGAAATGCAAATCTTCTCTGCTAGGTTAAATGAGAGAAAGCTAGTTAAGCAAAGCAGAGTGGATCCGAGGATATCACAACTAGTTGAATGCCATTGATAAGAAAAGAGTGGATGTCTTGTACAAGATTCAGGGTTATTAATGGAAACTAGCCAGGCATTTCAACAAGAAGGTGAAAGATAAATGTTTGCAAGAAGGAAATCTAGTTTTGAAAAAGATTTGAGCTCCTATTCATGATCTGAGAGGAAAGTTCAAATTGAATTAAGCCAGACCGTATATGATCAAGAAGACCCTATCCAGCAGAGGTGCCATCCTCATGGGTGTGGACGGAAATGAATTCTTTAATCCTTGTAACCTAGATCAATCAAAGAGATACTTCATCTAAAGATAAGATCCATATTTTGTTTCTATTTTTATTTTAATACATATGTAATCAGAAATACATGGACATGATTCTCCCTAAAAAAATAAATGAAAGAAAAATGATGTAAGAGATACATAGGTAGCCTGACTCAAGTGCAATCCGAATCATAATAAAAAAACTTTTATTTTTGCATAACAAAATATTGCATTCTCTTTTTTGCTATGCCTAATACATCATTCATTTAGTTCTTTTTGCCTAAAAAAAAAAACAAAAAACGAATGAAAAATGAAAAATGCTTGCTAAGCTGAAAACCCAAAAGAGCGGTTTAGGCAAAAGTTACATCAAACTTATCAAGTCAAAAACCTGAAATAGCGGCTTAGGTAGAAATTAGAGTTAAAAAGAAAATATAGAAAGAGCTTGCTAAGTTGAAAACCTGAAAGGGTGACTTAGGCAAAAATTAGAGCAAAAATAATAGATGTCTCATATAATAATGATCAGATTTTTCTGAATATAATTCATCATGACACAAAGAGGATAATCTTTTTTTTTATTTATTTATTATCTATAGCCTATCTTATATCCTATAGTCTTATCAGCTTGTAGGCATATACAAAAAATAGAAAACTTGTAGCAAAAATCTTAACAAACAATCCTCCTCCTCCTTCTTTACCTTCTATGATGTACATCTCAAATGCTATCATCAGAGTCACAATCCACCACAATCTCCTTAGGTGTTATGCCTTTCCCTTAGTTGCAATAGCTAGAGCACTAGTAGAACTAAAACAGCTCACCATAGTAGTATTAAAAACTACTTTTGAGAACCAATTGTTCCAAAACTACTCCCAAAAGTCCTTTATATAGCAGTAGTCTTGTGACAACTAATCCTCCTCTGTACTTAAGAAACTATAGCCCTTTTCTCTTTTATAACTATAGTAGTCCTTATCTGAACCACCACTATAGTGTCATCCTGTCTCCTCACTATAGTTACAGTTTCCCTTATTACTACCACCGCAATTTGAGTCATCACTGAACCTATGGTATTGCACCTACAGTAGATCCCAAGTCTCCTCTAAAGATCAAGTTCATCTCCTCTTTCTCTGTTGTAATCCTCTTGCTATTAATGGCTCCTCCTATAGTCTATCTCTTCTCTGTAGGCTCACCCTCGATCTCTTTAAGCAAAATAGCCTAATGGTCTCTCTTAATGGGCTATACCACCTTTATCAACCACCTACTATACTTTTCTATAATCTCAGGCTATATTACATAATAATTCCTCAAACTTTATGATACTGATCAGCATCAATCTCTAAAAAAAAAAAAAGGAATTGGCTTTTGAAACAATCGGTGGCGCTGATGGCTCCTTAGACAGTACCATCAGTCTCTCTAATAGTAACTACTAAAGCACCAAAGGTAACCCCAAGTAGGTCGGTGGTATTGCTGATATTGGTTCCCCCTACCCTTTTGTATTTTTTGATTTTGCCTCTATTTCAATCCTTTTTGGTCTTTTCACCCCACCTTACCTTACTTTGCTTATAAATACCCCCTTCATCCACCATTTCACCTCTCCATTGAGCATTTTTAGATTGGCAATCCAATTGTTCTTTCTCCTCTCTCTCCAATTATTCTCTTTACACTATCTTTTGGTAGCCTTTTAATTAATTAAATCTTTATGATTGTAAGTAATGAATCTCATTAAATCATTAATTTAATTAATCATTTTAATTAATTAACTAATCTACCCACTTAATCAATCAAATTAATTAATTAATTAATCCATTAATCATTCTAATTATCCATTCCCATCCACTCTCTTTGAGTAGGATTCTCACCACCTAGCATCGAAAAAAAAAAAAAAAAACTTTGGTCCAGTAAAACCATTTTCTCATCTCATCCACCAAAAGAAAAGGTATGACTTTCTCTCTCATTCATATAACCCAATCAAATCAATCTAATTAATCTCTAACCCCTTCATTTAATCGTGAAATAAACTATGTGAGTTTTGATCCCCCATTCAATAGGGTACATAGGCAAACTAGGAATCTATATCCAAGTCTCAAATTCAAATCCCAACTAATTCCTTTCCCCTTTATTTCTAATGTAAATATCTATTTTCATATTTTATAAGGGAATTCTTTCTAAAAGCCATAAGGGCTAAAGAAGGCATCCTCTTTTTCAATCAATGTAATCAATTAATTTTAATTATCTTGGAGTTAAGGAGTGACTTGTGGTTCTCCTAGAATCCATAAGGATTAGAGAGAAAACTCTCTTTAACTTATGGATGTTTACATTATATTTCCCTTTTAATTTCTCCATGCATTCATAACTATACCATGTTCATACATTTTAATTGCCATCTTATAATTGGCATCTATGAAATCAATTTTTAAATCAAATTAAACTTAGAAGCATAATTTAGATTATTCAAAACTAGAAATTTAGTCCCCAAACTCAACCTCGTTTAAAGACTAGTGATTTTATCCTTAGGTAAATTAATTAAAATTAATGAATTGGAGTCATAAATAGGTTTTTCTTAATTTTTCTATTTTAAAATAAATTAGGATGGAAACTTCTGAATCCTTGTAAAATTTAAAATCAATTTTTTGAATGATAGATGTTTCAATCGTTAGCACTGAACTTTAAACCTTAACCTCCTTAAAAATTGCTTTACCTTTCCTTAAGGTATTTCTCTGAAGCAAGGGAGGGACATTCAGACTAGGTCTCACAATTGTCATTCACTATATTTTTTCATATATATTCACGTTCATGTCCACTTTTATTTTATTTTATTTTTTTCTATTTTTTCGTGTTTGTTTAATTATGTAATTCATTTGATTATTGATTTAAGAGAAATGAAAGGATTAAGGCGAGTTCTTAATCAACTTCCTTTCTAATTCCATTGTTGTTTTATTGTTTATTGATTATTTTCATTTATTTTATTGTTTATTGATTATTTTCTTGGTTATTATTCATATATGGATACATATTCATATGTTCTTATTTTTGCAATTTCCTTTAATTTTATATTTTTCATTGCTATTATTCATAATTAAATAATATTATAAGTGAATGGAGGAGGATCTATCATTCTGTGTCCTAAATCTTATATTGCATGCATGATCATTTAAGTTATTGCTAAGTCTATTATTTTGATAATATGATCTTGATTAATTATTAAAATTCTTATTTTGATTACATCCTTACTATGGAATAAGTCTTTGATTCTTATAAATTGATGTATTTATAGCTATTTAAATAAATAAAGGTGAATCAACACAAGTTCTCAATTGTCTTTATTTCATCATTCTTGCATTTTTATCTTAATATGTTTTTTTTTAAATTTTGAATCCTAATATTTTCTTTGAGTTTTGATGTTTCTGAGCTTTTAGAGAGTTGTATTGAAGATTAGAGTAAGAGAAAACTAGATTAAAGCAAGCTAAAATTGGAGGAGGACATATGGAGACACCCTTTACACATAAAAGGTGCACACCCATGCCAGGGATGTATCCCCTGGCATGTGCCTTGACACCCCGTGAATAGCTTGCCTCTCACTCTTTTGCACTTTTTGGGTTTTTTAGAGCTTCCAAAGCATGCTTCAAGTCCCTTAGAATTTTAGTTTAGATCTGGTAGCTAGCTTAATTTTATTTTCATTTTAAAGGGTTGTAATATAAAATATCCTTCACCTATCGAAGGATTCCTATTCCTTTAATCCCAATTTACCACTTTAGATTTAGGATTTTGTGATCACTAATCATTTTGGTAAATTTATGATTCTGCTTAAAGCATGAAATTGAAATTTATTTTGATTAATCACCTTAGAATGCATGACTATTAGGTTGTTAACTAATAAATTAATTAATTAGAGAGTATATTTAGATTGTTTTGTTCATTTATAATGCATGTTTAGGTTGCTTTAATCTTCTATTTAATTTATTTGTTGTATGTTTGCTTCAACCCTAACTCAAATTAATTCATAATTGGTTAGAAAAGATGCATGTTAGGTTAAGCAATTAGGATGATGTGATGGCATGATTAGTGTTGTCCCAAGTATGGCAATTCTAGAGAGGCATAAATAGGATTATTAAAACTTTAATGCAAATTAATGTCCTATATGCAATAAATTTCAAATTTAAATGAATATATAAATATAAAGAGATTGAGTTAGAGAAAGCTTGGCCAAGATTTATAGTGGCTCGGAGCACAAATGCCTTTCCTACATCTACTTCTCCTAAATCAAATCAATTTAGGGCTCCACTAACCAAATAGGAATTCACCTAAAGCTTCACAAGCCTAATTCTCTAGGATTTTGCCCTTTTACAATAGATTTAATGGGATTTGACCTAATACATTCTCAAGATACAAGAAATTTTGTATTTAAAGTCTCACAAGACTAGGATACAAGCTAGTTTAAAGATTATAATGAAAACCCTTAGCTTAGAAAGAAGAACACTTAAAGAAATTTAAGTTTAGCTCAAGTGTTCTTAAAATAAAGTATGAAGAATTAAAAGTGAGAGAAAATGATTTTGATTAATATAGCTCTTGATTTTCACTTAGCATGAGTTCTTATCTTCTTTTAAACCTTCTAGTATATATAGGAGCAATAAATAAGATTGTTAGGCTATTAAAATAAGTAATAACTACTCCTTCCATACTTTCAACAGCTAAAATCTTTCAGATTTTCGTATGATGTGACAAGGTCATGATAATATATTACAGACATAGCAGTGGCGCTTTGCTTCTTTCTAGACTAGTAATAATAGTGGCTTGTAGACACGATAGTGTAATATACTACTACCCATTTCTATTTCTTTCAATTAGTTAAGCCACAATAGTGTCTTAGAGACATGGTAGTGTAGTTTTCTACTATTCATTTTTGTTTCTTTTACATAGCTAAGCCATGGTAGTGGCTAAAGATAATGGTAGTGGCTGACATGAAATTTGCAATCACTTCAAGACCATTGGTTTAGTAATGGTAGTGGCTTATACTAACTACTTGTGAACCCTTAAATTTGCACCTCCAGACAACTGGCATTCAATTACGAATCCATAGAATCAAACCGGGCTTAAATTGGATCTAAAACAGGTAAGAACGGAGTAAAAAATAGCAGGTGGTTTCATGGTGACCGCATAGAGCACTTATGACGGCACAAAGCCTGTGAGGAACCACATAGGGCCTTTGCGAAACCACAGAGGCCCTGTGCAAAACTGTACAGGTCCTGTGCAGCAACGCTTTACTCTGTGTGTTTCGTGCAGTCTCGAAATTGCCGTGTGCGATTCCTAAAGCGTTCTATGAGATTTTGTGTCTTGGGAAGCGAATCCCATATTGAAAATTTACCCTTTTTGCTCCCAACTCTCTCCTTATAAAAGCAACGTCCTCTTACTCTATTTTCTTGACCTCTTAAACTCTTGTTTTGCTTGATTAGCCTTTACATCAAGCGAACCATCTCCACAAGTTTAGTCTAAAAGGAACAAACTTTTTAGTTTAAATTCTTATTTAGGTAGTCGTGTCAAGGTAGCTTTCCTCAAATCAATTCGAGGAGGTCTCAAGTACGCCGTCTAAGTCACCATTCGAAGGTTGTGATTCTGCTAAGCTGAGAAGGTGGAATTATGATCTGGTCGTCCGCTTCATTAGCCTAATGTCTCCAAGCCTCATCCTCGTAAGGTATTTATTTTCTTCTTTTGTTATTTTGTTTTGTTTTGTTTCATTTTCTTAGGATTGCTTAGTTTATTCTTTTCATTTATTATTTCTTTGCTTGGCATGTTTTATCTTTTCTTTCATTATTTTGAGGCATGTTGATTAGAATATGATCTAGTTAATTTGGTAAACAATTAAAATTGATGCGTCGACTTGTTAATTAAAACTTGACCTAATTAATAACTTAGTAATTAATAATTTTGCTTGTTTAATCAATTAACCCACCTTTCAATCAATGAACTGAAATATGATAAAATGGCTAGGCTAAACTAATCCCTTCGTAAGAAGGGCGAACTACATGGATTTTGATTCCTATTCAAAGGGATACGTAGGCTTGCTTGTTTAAAGCATCAAATCCAATTTAAATAAGAAATATTCCTTCTCTTGTATGTTACTTTATGAATTAGTTCTTTTCTTTGCGATATCTACTTTTAGTTTGTTTTCTTTATTATAATATTGATTTTATCTTTCTTTGCAGTATTTTTATTTAATAATTGCTTTAGAATTATTTTGGAGAATGTGTGACTTCTTAGAACCCATAATGGCTAGAGGAAGTATCTCCTATTTTAGTTTTGAATTGTAAAGTTAATTCCTTTGGTCCAACACACTACCCTAAGTCCAGTATCTTCGGTTCAACTTAATACCTTAAGCCTAAGACCTTAACCTAGGTAACCTTACGAAATCTTCAAAAGCCCAAAATGCGGTTAGCTCATAATATTAAAGGGAGTCTTTCTCCCTAAAGTTTGCATGCCCATATTTCTACCTCTTCACCAAACGCCTACCTTAATTCTTTGATTTGGTTCATAAGGTAGCAATGGCTAATCCATTTGACATAGATGCCTTGACCACACTTATGACTAGCCTTTTTAAGAAGTATGAAGAGCATTTTCAAGCTATCTTAGCTGCTCAACATATCCAATTTGAAGAAAATATAAAGGAATAAAGGCAAGCCATCATTGAGAAAGTTTGAGCCCTGATTAACCAAGCAAACCTCGATAAAAATCCAAATTAAACCTATCTTGGGAAACCTACCAATAATCAAGCCCTAAACACCACTACCCACTTTAGATCTTCCTCACTCCTAGATCATTTTCAAAGTGGGGAAGTTTTCTTTTAGGATACCTAATTGCTTATGGATAAACTTAAAGCAATGGAGAAAACCATCAAATCCCTGAAGCACTATAATGACTTAATTGATATGGATAGCTTGATCTTATTCCTTGATGCCAAGCTTCCTCCTAAATTTAGAATGCCTAAGTTGATAAATTTGATGGAACCACATGCCCCAGAACTCATCTGAAGATGTATATAGGAGTAATGAAACCTATGGGACTTAGTGATGAGCTACTTGCTCAAATGTTTCAAGAATCACTGACCGAAGCTGCCAGGAGATAGTTTCTTTCACTGGATAAGAGCCAACAAAGAACATGAGATGATATTTGTCATGTCTTTGTTAGACAGTATCATTACAACATTGAAGTAGATGTCATTAGGCGTGATTTGGAGACCACGAAGCAACTTCCAGATGAGTCATTCTCCATATTCCTTACTAGTGGAGGGATAAAGCTGCTCAAATGGTAAACAGGCCAATCGAGCAAGAACAAGTAGATATCATTGTCAAGAATCTACTCCCGACCTATCAAGCCCATTTGTTAACACAATACCTACCCACTTTCAGAGCTTTGGTTGCAACTGCATCAAAGGTTGAAGATTGCATCCAAAGTAAATCATTTCAAGTTGAATTCCCCACCACCAACCTGAACAATGATGAGAAATCTAGATCTAACTCAATCCCATCATGCCTCAGCCCCAACGGGCATGTCATGGAGTACACATTTAGCTAATCTGACCTGTCTGAGATTGAATTCTAAGTCTAAGCTTGAGTCTGAGTCCAAATCTCCAAGTCTAGCATCTAATTCCAAGTTTAGGTCTGTTACCTTTTTCATGTATTTTGTGTCTGCTATGTTGATCCCTTTTTGTCATCTTGTAATAAAGTTTTCTTTACAATAATGCATCTATATTTTCTTATTAATGCATTTATTTTCTATCTTCCTTTTTAGTCCAACATGGATGAGCTTACTAAAACAAAAAAAAAAAAAAAAAAAAAAAAGAAAGAAAGAAAAAAAAGCAACAAAAAAAAAGGACAAAAAAAGAAAAAGAAAGAGAGAGAAATGAACAAATAGTTGAATCCACCACAATAGCACATATTAGAATTTGAGGTGCCATCAACAGTTGCACCTAAACAAAGAAGGTCAAATGATCAAATAGTTGAAGCATAAAGAGCAAGTAAATATAATTACCTATTGCACATTGGGTAATTAAATGATGTACCTCAACAAGGGGCAATAAGTTCAGAGAAGACATTTGTCAAATCTAGAATTCAAAAGGTTAGAGCCCTTTAAAATGAAAAAAGGTAGCAGCCCAAATCATGGTGGAATGTTTTCTCCTAAATTTCATTAATACAAGCTTGCTAAGTTGAAAACCCAAAAGGGTGGCTTAGGCAAAAGTTATAGTTGAAAGAGAGAGAGAGAGAGAGAGAGAGAGAGAGAGAGAAAGCTCATCCAAGTTATCTTTCCTCATGTCCAAAGTTGTCATCTTCAATCAATCCGTCTTGTCTCATGTCTCCAAAGTCATCCTTCCTCACTAGAAGTTCATTCTCTAAGGATATACTATCTTCTATGCCCTTATCCTATAATGGGGGCATATCTTTCCAAAATGTCAATCATTTGTTGTCAATCCATCTCATTGTTTAGCTTAAAAAGCTAAATCTCAAGTCTATCATGTCCTTATCGTTCACTAGGAGCATAATCCCCAAGTTGCCTCTTCTCTTTAGCCTTTTAGCCTAAGGGCTCTTTGTGTTAGCTAGTGCAGTCATTTACATCAAGTCAAATCAGTTGAGTGTCACTCCAAGAGTCTCTTTAATCTCAAATAGCAAGATAGCTTGACTTGCTCTTTTCCATGATTCATGCTACAAAAAGCAAAACCATACGACCCATATGATTCTTTTCAGAAGTTTTTGCTTACCTTCAAGCCAATCTCGAACCTTTCTATCCTAAGCTTTATTGGCAAATCATACCATCATTTCAAGTTCAAGCCATATACGACCCTTTCCTTGGCAAAATCTCATCATGGGAAAAACCAAAAATCCCAAGTCTCTCAAGACTCATCATTTTTTAATCTAGTTGAGGCATATCTCCCAAAGCCTATCATCCTCAACTTGATTAAGAAGGACTCGAACCAGTCAATGCCCATCTCATACCTCTTTGGCAAACATCTCATTATCCTTGAAAGATTAAGCCTCATTGGCAAAACACATAATCCTTGAAATCAAAGTCTTTTAAAGCTTGTAAACCATTCTAATGCAACCAGGTCAAAGGGCAAATCCTTAACCATGAGCATGCAATACCTTTATAACCAAAGGCCTTTGTCACAAAGCACAAACCAAGAAGCCTTCATCATGAAGCCCCTAGCCAAAGCCAACCATCCAAAGCACCATTGTAAAAAACTATCCTCAACACTTAGAAGCCTTCACTAAGAAGCCCAATCCAAAAAGCCTTCACCATGAAGCACACGACCAAAAGCCTTCATCATAAAACCCACTCCTAAAAATCCTTCACTATAAAGCCCAAGATCTCCTCAAAGGCCAAATCTGACTGAGCCTTCTTGAGCTGGATTTCCTAGCCTCACCTTTCCATTTAAGCTAAGATTAGCCTTCTAAGTCTAGCATCCCAACATGATCTCTCTAACATAGTCTTAAGGCAAAAATCTGACCAAGCCTTTTGAATGAACTCACCAAAAGGCCATAACTTGACCAAGCCTGTAATATGATCTCTTACATAGCCAACTAGATTGAGCTTCCAAATGACCCTAGCCAAGGCCAAACTTAACCTAGCCTTCCAAGATGATTAACTCATCCTAAACAATCTTCCTTAAAGCCAAACCAAAAGGTCATAACTAATCAAGCTAATTGCCAAACCTGTCCAAAGATTCCCATATGAACTTCTTTGGAGACAACCCGACAAACTTACCTTCCCCAAAAATAGACCTAATCTTATTGTCTCCAAGGACTTGCTCCCTCTGATAAATCTTTCCAATTTAGCCTCAAACTAAAACTTCTTGCAAGCCAAACCCACTTAAGCCCAGCTCGACCTCTCCCAGCCATACCTAGCTTAACTTCCCAAAGTGATTTCTTCCTAAACCGAAAAACCAAAGACCAAATAACCAAGCTATCTTTCAAAGTGGGGGCATCTTTCTCTTAAAAGCTCAACACTCTCCTACCAAACTGACCCTTCACAGGTTCAAGTTATCCAATCATAATTAGATGTATTTCACAATAGAACAAGTTGTAAGTCAGACTTTTAAAGCAAAATGGATTATCTCTTTACATATTCTGACTAGATAGGGTCGTCATCATTCCTACCAGAAATGTCTCAAAACTGACTAGACTTCAAGCTAGACTTTCCAAAGTAGACAGGAACCATTATATTTACCAGATTTCACCAAATGTTCTCTATTCTCCAATATTAAGGCCAAATAGATAGTCTTAATTAAGATTTACCCAATATTAAGGCCGAATAGATAGCCTTAATTGAGATTTACCCAACATTAAACCTAGATAGATAGCCTTAATTTAAATTCTCTAACATTAAGGCCAAATAGATAGCTTTAATTGAGATTTCACCAAATTTTCTTTATCCTCTAACGTTAAGGCTAGACAGATAGCCTTGATTTAAATTCTCTAAATATTAAGGCCGAATAGATAGCCTTAATTAAGATTTACCTAACATTAAGGCTGGACAGATAGTCTTGATTTAAATTCTCTAAACATTAAGGTTGAACAGATAGCCTTGATTGAGATTTCTTTAATATTAAGGCTAAACAGATAGCTTTGTTTTAAATTCTTGACATTAAGGCTAAACAAATAGCCTTGATTAAGACTTCACCAGATCTTTTAAAATTCTTTAACATTAAGGCTGAATAGATAGCTTTAATTGAAATTCACCAAGACCATTCTCGCATCCACTATCAAAGCCATACCAATAACCATTGATAACACCTTATTTTACCCATAAATGTTTAGTAACAATCACCTAGACATCCATATAGTTCCTACCCTTGCCCTTTTATCAAAATTCTTTCGAAACTTCACCTATAAATATTTAGTAACAATCACCTAAACATTCCTGTGGTTTCTTTTTTCCATCTATCCTTTACATACAAAAATCAACCATGTCTTTCACCCAAATATGTCTTAATCCTGACTTAGACATCCCTTTGGTTCATTTTTTCCATCCTCAGGTTCACTATCATTAGAATTGTCTTTCCTTTAAGCCAATTCTGATGAAGAGGCAGTTGTAAACCTTTAAATTTGCACCTACAAACAACTGGCACTCAAATTTTAAACCCATAAAATCAAACCGGGCTTAGATTGGATCTAAAATGGGTGAGAATGGAGTCAAAAATAGCAGGCGATTTCATGGTGACTGCACAGAGCACTTATGACCGTACAAACCCTGTGAGGAATCACACAGGGCCTTTTTTAGAACTGTAGAGGCTCCTGTGCAGAATCGCACAGGTCCTGTGTGGCAACGCTTTGCTCTGTGTGTTTTGTACGGTCTTGAAGTTGCCGTGTGCAGTTCCTGAAGCGTCCTATGCGATTTTATGCCTTGGGAAGCAAATCCCACATTGGAAAATTCACTATTTTTACTCCCAACTCTCTCCCTATAAAAGTAACATCCTTCCACTATATTTTCTTGACCTTTTAACCTTTTGGTTTGCTTGATTAGCCTTTGCATCAAGCGAACCATCTTCATAAGTTTGTTTGAAAGGAACAAACTTTTTAGTTTAAATTTTTATTTGGGTAAGTCATGTCAAGGTAGCTTTCCTCAAATCAGTTCAAGGGAAGGTCCCGAGTATGCCGTCCAAGTTACCATTCGAAGGTTGTGATTCTGCCAAGTCGAGAAGGTGGAATTATGATATGGTCATCCACTTCATCTGCCCAATGTCCCCCAAGCCTCATCCTCGTAAGGTATTTATTTTCTTATTTTCTTATTTTATTTTGTTTTGTTTCATTTTTCTTAGGATTACTTAGTTTATTCTTTTAATTTATTATTTCTTTGCTTGGCATGTTTTTATCTTTTTTTTTTAATTATTTTGAGGCATGTTGATTAGAATATGATCTAGTTAATTTGGTAAACAATTTAAATTGATGCATCGACCTGTTAATTAAAACCTAACCTAATTAACAACTTGGTAATCAATAATTTTGATTGTTTAGTCAATCAACCCGCATTTCAATCAATGAACTTAAACATGATAAAATGGCTAGGCTAAACTAACCCCTTTGCAAGAAGGCGAACTACGTGGATTTTGATTCCTATTCAAAGGGATACGTAGGCTTGCTTGTTTAAGCATCAAATCAAATTTAAATAAGAAATATTCCTTCTCTTATATGTTACTTTATGAATTAGTTCTTTTCTTGCAATATTTTGCTTTCAGTTTGTTTTCTTTATTATAATATTGATTTTGTCTTTCTTTTGCAGTATTTTTCTTTATAATTGCTTTAGAATTATTTTGGGGAATGTGTGACTTCCCTAGAAACCCATAATGGCTAGAGGAAGTATCCCCTATTTTGGTTTTGAATTGTAAAGTTAATTCCTTTACTTTATTTACTTTTATTGCTTTGAATGAATGTTTATTTATTTATTTATTCATGCATTATATGATTGTTCATGCATTATGTAAATTGTTCATGAAATTCATTTTAAGTCATCTTGTATTAAATTTGCCAAACTAATCATTTTTCTAAATAAAAAACCAAAAACCTAGTCCCCGAATCCTCTTTGGTTTTAAAGCTAGTGATCTTTTCCTTTAGAATATTAATTGGAGTCGATTTGGATTTTTCCCTTAATCTTTTTCCAAATAAAATAAAATTAAGGTGGTGACTCTTTTCAAAAATCAACCAATCTAAATCCGAGGGTTTCATTGTGAGTTCAAACCCAAATGAGCATTTTGATCCTACTTAGTGGATTGAACCGGTGCTCAGGCGAGGCCTCACGCTACCATGATACCCTGTGAACAGCAAATATATATATCAAGGTAATTTAATCTAAACACATCTTTGCATCACATCTTTGTATCACATGAATTAAATTATGCTTAATTAAACTAAATTTTGGTATCATCAAAATTCATAGAGACAACACTTAGAAATCAACCAAATGGGCTTTGATATGTTAGTAAGTAACTTGAACTAAATTCATGGCATGTATATAATGAATTAAGGTTTGGATGCTTATTCATTTGATTTATTTAATTTGAGCAAAAATTATATGAATTAGGATGAACTGAGAATATGTGATAGAACTATCACATAATAAAACCTCCAACAAACTCATGTTAAACTTAGCATTAAGATTGACCGAAAGTGGAAGCCACCCTTACAATTAGGTGGGCCTAGGTGCCTAACACCTTCCTAAGTCTGTGCCTAACTTTCTTTACCCAGAATCTTGTATTTGGGTGGTTAGGTAACACGTAAGAAATCTAGTCATCCTAGTTTTCTTAGTTTTTCTAATAAGTTAGGTAGCGACTCCCTTTTTCCTTTTGGGTTTTGGCCCATTAGTCTTTCATCCAATGTTGTATTAAAAGCAATGTAGAGTCTATCCACCTAGAGTCGCAAATCTAATTGCGACACAATGATAGGATCAGAGTCATTACTAATTTACATCAAATTGTTCCAAATGTGTGCATCTAATATAAAATGCAAATTGTTGGAGCTTCCACCCTTAGGTACAATGCCATTACTTCCCCACTTATACCCAAACCACCACTAGAACTACCCCTAACTACACCACCACTAAATCCGCTTCCTCTACCTTTATTAGCATTAGAACTAACCCTACCTGCACCACTACTAGATCTCCTAGCTTTAACTGAAACACCATTATAACTCCTTTAACTACCTACTAAACTCCAACTCTTACATTACTACTTATAGCTTTTGCAACATCAACTTCACTAGGTTTCTCACCTACACCTCTAGTTGTAAAATTAATCAATGCATCATTCACCCTCACTTGACTATGTTGCTCACCTGCACCTCTAGCCTTATTATTTTTCCCTACATCATTCACTTTTACTTTACTAACATTATCATGATCGTGACTTTCATTATTTTCCATATGACTAACCACATATGCATTTGACTCTCATGAAAGCAACCCTAACACTACCATTCATATTTAAGGAAATTGGGAATTCCTCACCAACTGTCCAAAACTCATGTAGATTCATGCATTTCATAAATCCTTATTTTCACCTTCACAACATATTTTCAAACATAAATAAAGCATGATCGTAGCATGATCGTTACTTTCAATTGTAATATTAATGCTACATTTCAAATCAATCTAGTTTGATTGCATAGGAAACAACTTGAAAAAATCTTGAATTATAGTGATATAAGAGTATTTATCTAGATCAACATTACTCACATTACTATATTGTCCTTCATAGTTTGATTCCAATATGTAATTTTTAGGTAATACCATTTATATTCATAGAAAAAAAAAATGCTTGCATTAGTATTAAGCATTTAATCAAACAATCAATATTAATAAGTTTTCTTATATTAATTTCACTAAGTACTTGACAACCTAACCTAGGATGGATCATATGCTAGCAATAAATAAACCTAGATTTAAAAAAAAATAAACCTTTTAATAACATAGTAACAATGCTTATATCATTCTTAACTAACTAAACTATTGGATATAAAAAAAATAAAAAATTAACATGTATAACTCAAATATAGTAATAGAGAGTATAATACATACTTGTCTTTGTAATTACTATAAGAAAACGGTTTATTACTAATGAAATCAAATCCGTCTCAAAATATCGATGATCAATGAGCAGAAATTAAGAAAAAAAATAAAAAGGCAAGCACCAACATATCACTGACGTTTTATCAACGGAATATATCAATAGAACATGTATGTCGATAAATTATGGAGGAAAACAACCACAAGAGTATTTACCGATAAATTACCAACTAAATAGCAACACTAGACAAATGGTCCATTGATAAACCATTAGTGAGTGGCAAAGTTCCAGCTCAAAATTTCAACGCATTTACCGACTATTTGAAGTTTGCTACATGACTATAGACCGTCAATGAACCATTGGAAAGCTAAAGTATAGTGAAAAGTTTTGATGCTCCTTAAAATATATACCAATGGTTTAATGATAGACTTGCTACCACTGGTTTCATTAATCCATGTGGCATGGGTTCCATTGGTATACTGAAAATATATACTTGACAACAATTCTCTTTTCTTTCTTTCATTCTTTATTCTTTTTCTTCCCCTCTCTCCCTCTCTTTCCTTTGTTGCTCCCGCTACTCTACTACTCTGCTTGTCACCATGCCACCTCGTTCGCCCTCGTTCATCATCCAGTAGGTAGGTCTCCATTTATTTTTATTTTTTTTTTGCATTTTAGTTTTTATTTTTTGTTTCATGTATAAATTGTTATATATTTGTTTTGGTTAATTTTTGTGAATTTGTTTATGTGATTTTGTGTTTATGTGAATGTGTTTATTGTGGTTTTGAATTTTTTTTTTTAATTTTGTGCATATAATTTGTATATTATGTTTATTAATTTGTTATTTTTTATGATTTTTGGTTATTTTTAGTACCTTTTGCATTAAATTATGATAATATAATTTTCTTTTTTAAGGATTTTTTTGATTATGGTATAATTTGTTGGTAGAAAACAATTGTTTTTAATTTTGTAATATGTGTTAATTTATTTTTAATAAAATTATATATTTAATTTTTGTATGAAATTATGGTTATAAAACTTTTTTTTGTATTTTTTATGATTTTTGGTTATTTTTAGTAATTTTTGTATTAAATTATGGTTATATAATTGTCACATCCCAACCTTATGAGATATGACGGTCCTAGAACATGGGGAGATATAAGGTCACCCACGCTCTTAGAACCCATTAACATATAACAATCATGCCTAGGATCTTACCGAACCTTCTTCTTTAACTCGTTTAAAATATTTAGATAATTACCATAATTTGCGGAAGACTTAAAGTAAATCGTTACATATAAATTCCATAAGGAAAGTAATATAAATCTCTATAAGTATCAATTAACATTCCTGGAGCATCTAAAGACAAGACTTCATAACATAGTATTATTGATAACTCGGACAAGGAATTCCCCAAGCGAAGTAGAATGCTTGAGCCATCACCTTGCCTCCTCACCTTTGCTCACCTGGAACCACACATGGAAAAGGGGTGAGATAGATGATCTCAATGAGTAAACAAAAAGGCACATACATTATCACATATTCCTTTGAAAAGAAACACATAGCTTATACACATAATTCATGGTTTATAACTGTTGAATCAGGTTGCAATTTTTGCAAGGGTTAAATTTAGCAAGTCTGTAAAAATCACACTTATAACACTTATTGAGTGAAGACTATACTCAATTCACTCAAACACATCGAGGAGAGGTGGCCTTTGCCAAATTCCAACTCCCATCACATAGAAAGCGTAAAGCTGATCAAGCCCCACGACTAGAACCACCCCTTCTAGCTGAGGTGGATACACTACCCCTATCCATCGAGTTAAGACCATGTGCACAGGTTTCGATGATTACCCACATCGGCATGAGGATTCTGCATAAAGGGTGAAGGTACCATAGCTAGAGCTATTGGTAAACACAATTAACAATATCACATATGGCAACAATAACATGTATTTCAATAACAATAGTAGTTTGGCTTTCAACAATAATACAATGAAAGTGTAGTTCCAGAAAGAATGCAAGTTAGGGTGTTTATCACAAAAAAAGTTCTCATTGGATAAGCAAAATAGTTTTGGACCAAATGTTCTTTGGCAACCCAAGCTTAACAAAGAAATCATGTAATAATATTTAAAAATGGAAAGAACTTGGGTTTCAAGGATCACAAAGGTTCACATATCAATATATCACATATCATATAACACAACATGATGTTGTTCACATTTGTAACAAGAACGTTGTGTTTACTCACACTTGTAACAAAAGCATTGCGTTTACTCACCTTGGGGTTCCTTTGCTCCTAGTACTCGTAGTCCCCTTTGCACTTCTAAGGCTCCTCAACTCTAACATAATATTTGATTTAATACTTAGTATTTATTTACTCATGATGTTCCTATCCCATAACTACCCATGTACATATAACATACACATACACTTAAAGTCCATACATAGGTGTACTCATCACTTGCACATATCACGTTGACTTAAAAGTCTTGCATATCTAGGCCTTACAAGCTCACATGAAAACACATTAAAATCATATCAATACCTTTTTAAGGTCATCACATTATCATTACCCCAATATCAATTCACTTGTCAATTATCTTAGTTCACTTTACACTTCCATACATGTCAACTTAACAATTAATCCTTCAAACATCATACTTAACTCTTATGATCCCTTTTACTTCATTAACTCATAACCATATATTCATCATCAAGTCATCATAACATCTAGTTCCATATTTCCCAATCACATTTGCATTCTAATCACAATATAATATTAAGATACCTTAAGTATACCTTAAGTATACTATAATACATTTAAGCTTATCTAGGATCATACCTTCGACTAACATGCAATTTCATCATCTACTATACATACATTCATGTCAACAATCACTAAAACACATCACATAAAATTTATAAACATTTGGACACAATTGTTCATGTAGGCCGAATGCATCATTAAGGTGAAAACCAAATTCTTCTTCTTTTCGTGCTTTCTGTCTATTTCAGAAATATGTAAAAACATAGTTTGAACCAAGATTTTTCATGTAAATATAACAAAAATCATTTTAGAACTTAAATCCATAAGAATCGACCACTATTGGTGCCATTGATATATAAAAATTCAATCTTTTGCATTATAGTGCACAAAACATGAGTTTTCTTGTTTTTGGTATTTTTTCGGTCATTTCAGAAATATGCAAACAGGTTGTTTAAACTATTATTTTTCATTCAATCATTGCAAATATCAGTTTAGAACACATTCTTTCACAAATCAGCTACCATAGGTAAGGTTTATACAAAAAAAATTTCCAAATTCAAAGGCTTAGGTGAAAAATCATGAGTTTCCGCGCATTTCGTTTATTTCAGCGATAAACAGACACATGATTCAAGTCATTATTTTTCATCTAAAAAAAACAAATATCATATTAGAACATCAATTCACACAAATCGGCAGCCATGTATTCCTGAAAAAATAGAATTTTCCAATTTCCAAATCCTAACACAAAAACCTTGAATTTCTTTGTTTTTTGAAACTTTTCGGTCATCACAGAAATATGCAGAAATATTATTTCATGCAATATTTTTCATCAAAACAAATCAAAAATCAGTTTAGAATGCAAATAAGTACAAATCGCGCCACCCCCACCCCCCCCCCCCCCCCCCCCATGATGTTTATGCAATAAAATTATGATTTTAAATTATAGAATTCACCTTTGGAAAAATCTTGCGGAAAGAATCGTGTTTTCGGTAGAAAATAAATTTTCTCTCCCAAAGATTCACTCAAACAGAATTGAATATGTAGAAATTAGTAATCAAACAGTTCAAAATAATTTTCCCATAATTTATTTCATAGAAAACAGTTTAGAAACCGAAAGAGAATAAAAACTTACGATTACGGTCACAAAATCGCGAAAAGGTAAAGTGTTTTCGATATTTCAGTAGAGAGAATTATTTTGAGAGGTTTTTCTGCCAGAATACAGAAAGAATATTTCGGTAGAGAGAATTATTTTGAGAGGTTTTGCTGCCAGAATACAAAAAGAATAAGGGAATGGCTGCTGGAAACCCTTCTTTGGCCGAAAATTAGAATATATATTAGGGTTGGAGTGGAATTTTCACTATTACCCTTAATGAAATAGGTTAGGAGCATTTTTGTGTAGTGGGCTTTTTTGGGTATTTGGGCTTTTTCTTTAAAAATTTCAGCTGAATGGATTTAAAATGAAAATAATATTTTTCTTTTTAATTCTGGAATATTTCCCTCAAAAATATTTATTTAAAAATATTTTAAAAATACCCATAAAATTATTTTATGCTTAAAAATTGTTTTATGCATGAAAATTCATTTTATTTAAAATAAATTCTTTTATGCAAATGCACTTCATGTAAATCATTTATTTCATAATAGCAACATATATTATGCATATTAAAATTAATTTAATATGCCACATATTCATCAATCACTTAGATCACAAATTTTCACACAAGCACACACTTAACCTTATAGATTCTAATTTAAGCAATTTATCACCAAAATTCCTAGGGTGGGTGTGGGTTGTTACATTCTCCCCCACTTAAAGAAATTCATCCTTGAATTTTAAACCCTTACCTAGTTACTCTTGAAAAGATGAGGATGCTTCTATCGCATTTCCTCCTCCGCTTCCCAAGTGCACTCATCTATCCCATGATTTCACCACTAAACTTTAATCATGGGTATCTCCTTATTTCTTAACTTCTTTACTTGTCGATCCATTATAGCTATTGGTGACTCCTCATAAGAGAGTTGTTCATCTAACGAAATGTCTGGAGGTAAAAGAACGTGCGATGGATTTGACACATATTTCCTTAACATGGAAATGTGGAACACTAAGTGTACATGCGCCAAAGTTGGAGGCAGGGCAAGTCTATAAGACACTTCTTCAACCTTATCTAAGATTTCAAAAGGACCTATGAAATGAGGTGATAACTTTCCTTTCTTGCCAAATCTCATAACTCCTTTGATTGGCGAGACCTTTAAGAACACATGATCTCCCACGGCAAATTGGACTTCCTTTCGCTTAGGGTCCGCGTAACTCTTTTGTCGACTGAATGCCGTCTTCAGTCTATCTCGAATTATTAGTACCTTCTCGGTGGTGTCCTTAAGCAATTCAGGCATTTTTATATGCTTGTCTCCAGGTTCATTTTAACAAATAGGAGAACGACACCTTCTTCCATACAACGCTTCGTATGGTGCCATGCCAATGGACGAATGATAGCTATTGTTGTAGACAAATTCAATCAGGGGTAAATACTTATCCCAGCTACCACTAAAATCCAAGACACACATCCTTAGCATGTCCTCGAGTGTCTGAATCATTCTTTCAGACTGGCTGTCCATTTGAGGGTGAAACACCATACTAAAATCTAATTGTGTTCCTAATGCTTCTTGCAACTTTTGCCAGAACCTTGAGGTGAATTGCGTTCCTCGATCGGAGATGATAGAAATTGGCACTCCATGTAGTTTCATGATCTCATCTATATAACTGTGCATACTGAGCTACAGAATAAGTGGTCTTAACTCCTAGGAAATGGGCAGACTTTGTCAATCTATCTACTATGACCCATATAGAATCATATCCTTTGGAGGTTCTAGGTAAACCGACAACGAAGTCCATAGTGATGCGCTCCCATTTCCATTCGGGTAATCGAATCTCTTATAGTAATCCTGAGGGTCGTTGATGTTCATACTTGACTTGTTGGCAAGTCAGGTAGGATGCTACAAACTTAGCTACATCTTTCTTCAATCTAGGCCACCAATAATTAGCTTTCACGTCGTGGTACATCTTGGTAGTTCCAGGATGAGCGCAATAAGGTGTCTGATGTGCTTCCTTCAATATCCTTTCCTTTAGTCCATCCATATCAGGCACGCATACTCTATTCTTACACTTTAAAACTCCATTGACTATCTCAAATTCAGGGTTCTTTCCTTCTGTCATCTCATCCTTCAACTTCATCAAGTATGGGTCTCTATCTTGCGCATTCCTTATTTCTTCCATTAACTTAGATCTCACTTGGAAATAAGCCAATAGAACTCTTGATCCTCCAATCTCCAATCTCAATCCTTGATTAAATAATTCCTTTAGCTCCTTCATATTTGGCCTTTTTCTCACATCTACATGGGCTAGGCTTCCCATCGACTTTCAACTCAAGGCATCTGCCACTACATTTGCCTTCCCGGGATGATAGAGAATCTGACAGTCATAATCCTTTAATAGTTCAATCCATCTCCTTTGTCTTAGATTGAGGTCTCTTTGGCTCAAGATATATTGAAAACTCTTATGATCTGTGTAGATCTCACACTTCGTCCCATACATGTAATGTCTCCAAATCTTTAGAGCGAATACCACCGCAGCTAATTCTAAATCATGAGTAGGGTAATTCACTTCATGTCTCTTTAATTGTTGTGATGCATAGGCAATGACTTTACCATTTTGCATCAAGACGCACCCAAGTCCTACTCTCGAAGCGTCACAATAGACCGTGAATCCTTCTTCTCCTTCAGGTAATGTCAAAACTAGTGCCGATACTAAACACTCTTTAAGTTTCTGAAAACTCTTCTCACAGGACTCTTTCCAATTGAGCTTAACTTGTTTTCTTGTCAACTTGGTCAATGGGGCTGCTATCTTAGAAAAGTCTTGCACGAATCTACGATAATATCCCGCCATGCCCAAGAAACTTCGTACTTCAGAAACTATTGTGGGCGTTGGCCAATTCGCTACTACTTCAACTTTCTTAGGATCAACTTGAATTCCTTCCTTACTTACTACATGTCCAAGAAAGTTGATCGACTCCATGCAAAACTCACACTTAGATAACTTGGCGCAGAGTTGGTGATCACGTAATGTTTGAAGTACGATCCTTAGATGTTCTTTATATTCTTCTTTATTCTTTGAATAGATCAGGATGTCATCGATGAATATGATCACGAACTTGTCAAGGAATGGCTTGAAAACTCGATTCATCAAGTCCATGAAAGCAGCAGGAGCATTTGTCAAACTGAATGGCAAAACTGTGAACTCGTAGTGCCCATATCTAGTACGAAAGGCAGTCTTGCAGATATCTTCTCCTCGGATCTTTAGTTGAAGATATCTAGACCTTAAGTCAATCTTGGAAAAGTGACCAGCTCCTTATAGTTGATCAAAAAGATCCTCGATCCTCGGTAATGGGTATCTATTCTTCACAGTGACTTTGTTAAGTTGACGATAGTTGATGCACATTCGAAATGATCCATCTTTCTTCTTCACGAACAACACTGGAGCACCCTATGGCGAACTGCTTGGTTGAATGAAGCCCTTATCAAGCAATTCATACAATTGCATCTTTAACTCTTTCAGCTCCATTGGTGCCATACGATATGGCGGTATCGATATCGGTTGCGTACCGGATAGCAATTCGATGTTGAACTCGATCTCATCATCAGGGGGTAATCTGGGTAAATCTTCTGGAAAGACATCCATGAACTCATCCCCTACTGGAATGCTCTTGTCTCGAATGGCAGTTTCTTTGTTAATGTCGACTATGTGAGCTAAATACGCTTGACATCCTTTCCTTAACATCTGCCTTGCTCCTAAGGCTGATATAAAATTAATAATTAATATAACATGAAAAAATTAAAATAATAATATAAAAAATATGATATTAAAAAATATAAGTAAAAATACCAAAATTAAAAAAAAATTAATTTAGCGAAATGAATATTTTGGATATTGTATTTTAGTATATCATTTTTTTTTATGTTATTATGTTGTGAGTTCATAATATATATTTATTATGAGATTTAAATTTTTGTTAATAAAGACTAATTGATTTTAACTGCATTTTTGGACTATAATAATGAAAAGCCCAAAAATACAGTTAAGTGAAAAGGATTAATATACTTAGACTTAACAAAAAATAATGCCAAAGCTAAATAAGACTTAAAATAATTCTGCCGCCGTCCAGAATTAAAGATGGATGAAAGATTTAGAAAATATCTAAAGGCAAGATATGTACTGGATAAGCACGGTAAACAAGTCCTGTGTGAATGGCTAAAAGATTTGAAATTTTCATATGAGTATGTATCCAATATGAGCTGATGTGTTGATATACATAATCTAAGGTTATTTGAAATGAAGAGCCATGATTTTCACGCTTTCATGCAATGGTTACTTTCTATTGCTTTTCGTAAACTTTTGCCAAGGGATGTTTGAGAACCACTGATGGAGTCGAGTTTATTTTTTAAAGAACTAACTTTGACAGTTCCTAGGGAGAAAGACATGGTGAGGCTTGATATTGACATTCCATTGATATTGTGTAAATTGGAACACATTTTCCCCTAATTTCCTTTGACTCTATGGAGCATCTACTAGTACATCTAGCATACAAGGCTCGATTACCAGGCCAATTCATTCAGTGGATGTATCCATTTGAGCTGTAACTTCTTTCGTCCTTTCTTATTTACAATCATTTCAAAAAAATCATGTAAAGTCATCTTCATTGTATATTTTAATATTATTCTATATTAAATTTAATAGACATTTGAAACATAATGTCAAGAGCAAAGCTAGGGTTGAGGGCTCTATTTGCAACACATACTTAGTTAAAGAAGCCTCATCATTTTGCTCTTACTATTTTAAACCCCATGTTTATACAAGACATAGGAGAATTTCTAGAAATGCTGAAGGTGGAATGCTTGAAGATTTAGATATCCCTGGGAATTTATCAATATTCACTCATCTAAGTAGACCATTCAGTTTCCATAAAACAAGATTGATGACTGATGAAGAATACAGGGTAGCTCAGTTTTACATTCTTTTGAATTGTTATGAAGTTGTAGAATTTGTAAAGTAAGTTTTCCAAAAAACAACGACAATAAGTTGAAATTAATTTGTTGACTAATATTAACCAATTCTTTCTCTATTTTTTGAAGCTTATACATCGAAATGCTAAAGCAAAGTATGCCAAATATATCAAAAGAGGATATAGACATAAAATTAGAGACCAAGTTTGCTAAATTATTTGATTCATATGTAAATTTATATCTATATCGTCACTTTTATAGTAGAGTTTTTTTCCCCATCATGTCATGTTGATATAATTATTTTTTTGCATAGGCTTATGATCCTGTGAATGGAATCACAAATCAATCCATAAGCCCAGTACTGCAAGAAACAAATCTTGCAAGTCACTAGACAGAGATCAAAAGAACTGGATGACAAAATATAATACTCACCTCGAGCATAATAGAGGTACCACCATGGCCACTAAGTGCCCCATGGGAAATACTGCACAGCTCCTAATAAATAGCACAAAGGGTAGCACCTCCCCAGTCAAACTCGCTAATCTCATCCAAGTTCTCCAATGAGCATAGGACACTCAGATTAATGCTATCCTTATTGTTACGCAGAAAAGTATAGCTCAAGATAATCAAGGCACATAGCTTGGCAGTTTGATCAACATCATACTAACATAGAGTCTGACCTATGGTCATCAAGACTTGATGAAACTAGGAACGTGGGACATTGAGGTTCCCACAGGGTGGGTCAGCCCCAAGGAAAGTAGTCATCTCTGTGGAAGAACGCTTGATTCATGAAGAGTAAAACTCAAAAGGACAAGATCTAAAGTGCATACCAATAAGCATGCTCCACTCAAGGGAAGTAACTATCATCTCACCACATGAAAGGTGGAATGTATTTATAGTATCCCACTAGCACTCTGCTAATGCCGTGACTATGATAGTGTTGACAGGCTGTTTGATGTCTAGCTCCAGCCACCTGAGCAAGCCAGATGGCTTAAGACACTGACAAATGGCCTCTTGATTCCCTAGATAAAGGTGGACCAACTCTATAACATTCCGGCCTCCCCTAGGCCTTAGGTGTACCCTCTAAAATTTTTGTTGTATCATGTTATTTTTATAGCAAAAAAATAAATAAATAAATAAATAAAAAAAGAGAGAAACAAAAATATATATATATAATTCTTCACAAGAATAGAGCATACATGAAGAGATCTAGCATAGCTGACATGGTGATCCGTCTCTTTCAGCAATGTCTCTGGATCTTGAGCGCCTATTGCTGGCTTGCAGAAAGCTTCCATGGAGATAGTTGAAAATAAAGAGTGAAGAGTGAAAAGTTGGAAAGGGAGAGAAAATGAAAGCTAGAGAGAGAGAGAGATGAAGTAAAAATGAAGTTATGAAAATGTGAAGGAAAGAGAGGTATATATAGGTGAAAAGGTGAGCCCCTCTCATAATGATACCTTTTAGCTTTTTTTTGATTTGCAAGTCTAGATCTAAATATATTTATCATAACAGGCTCATTTTAACTCAGAATTTAGTTTCGTTTAAAGCAGTGAATCCGCATGATTTTTATCTCTCCCAGAATAGATTGAGTCTCAATTAGAGTTCAGAATGTCCTGAAATTATAGAAAGATCAAAAATTTAAAAATAGCCTAAAAATTAGAAAATAGACCAGACAGGGTTAAAAAAAAACTGGAAATTAAACATGGCGCTTTTATACAGCTCCCAATGCAGACAGGGACCTTCAAGATTCTTAGAACGATGTCCTAAGCCTTTCAGTTCACACTTATCAAATTTAGCCTCTGCTTGGCCAAATCAAATAAGGGGGGTAGCTGTGAACCCTCAAAATTGCACCTCCAGTCGACCATTTTTCAGTTACGAACCTATAGAATCAAACCGGGCTCAAATCAGATCATAAACGGACCAAAAATGGCTAAAACAGTGCAAAATCAGGTTGAACCGGCGGATCTATGGTGCGCCAAGTGTGCCACCCCGTTGGGCAGCACGCCCAGCATACCGGCAATGGGGCAGCATGCCTAATGTGCTACCCAGCAGGCTAGTACACCGCCGGCATCTGGCGGCACCCCTTTAGCTGCTCTATAAATAGAGCCTCCTTCAAGCTCATTTCACACCATTTTTGAGGCAAAAACTCTCTTATATTGCTCTATTTATTGTGCTGAAATTCTCTTTGAAATTTGATACTAAAATCTGTCATTTTAATTTGCATTTATTACTCTGTTTTTGCTAACCTTTTGCTGATTAAGGTTCAACTTCAGGGTTCTCAAATCCAAAGTGGAGTTTAGATCCGGAGCTAAACTCATTCTGTTCATCCAAAAATCAAGGAAAGTAAAGGTATAATTCCTTTTTTCCATTTCTAAAATTCTAACTCAAATCTAGAATTTTCTTTAGTTCTAAAAAGAAAAGATCTAAAATTTATTAATTTAAAGATCAAAATTAAATTAATAAACCAAACCAATATTTTTCCAGAACCCCTCCTTCGGAAGAAGGAAGAACTGCGTGGGGTTCGATTCCTATTCAATAGGATACACAGGCTACCATTTTGTAAAGCATCAACTCTAAAATCTTTTTAACAACATTTTCCTCTTCTTACTTTTATTTATTTATATGTACTTTATTTCTAATTTCGTACTTTCATTTCTTAAATTCATTGAGGAATGCGTGCTTTTTCTAGTACCCATAAGGGCTAGAGGAAAGATCATCTTATTTCATCCATTTTGATTTGTAATAATTAAGATCTATTTTACTTATTTATTTATAATAGTCATTTCATCATCTATAACTATTTCATTCATTATTTTATTCTTGTTCATGCATACACAAAAATTCTTTTTTTAAGAGTTATTTTGAAACTTTTAGCCAACTGAAAAAAATCATATTTTCTTAATTGTGTAATTACCAAAACTTGATCCCCGAGCCCTCTTTGGTCACTCATGGATTAGTGCTTTTCCGTTGGGATAAATGAAATATTTTTGGAGTCAATCAATTTAGGTTTTTTTTCTTTAATTTTCCTAATTAAAATAAGTAAATTAAAGTGGCGACTTCCTTTCACAAATTCCAAATTACAAAACTCAATTTTTGAACTCACAACGAGTTCAAATAGTGGAGTTTCTCCTGAAGAGAATTTCGATTCCACAGTAGATCGGATCGGTGCTCGGGCAAGGCCTCACAACATCTTAAAACAAAAAAGGCAACAAAGAAAAAAGAGAATAAAAAAATGAATGAAAAATACAAAAAAAAATGAAAAAGGCAAAAGGATCAGTTAATTATGGCACAAAGGAAAAGAATAAAAATCTCATACATTGCATTTGCATGGTAGTAGTGGAAAAGCTCATAAGCTATTTTGTACAAGATGAGGACATGATAAGAATGCTCCAAGCACCACAGTTTACAAGATCCTGACCTACAAGAAGCTTGTCAAGGAGAAGCTATGGAGAATGAAGGTAGAATAGATCGAAATGTATGCCATTGATGAAAAGAGAATCGATGCTCAGGGTCATCAATGGAGACTAGCCGAGCACTTCAATTAAAAGGTGAGAGACAAGGATTCACAGGAAGGAAATCTAGTTCTAGGAGAAATCTAAGCCCCTGTTCATGATCCAATAAGAAGTTCAAACTAAACTAGGTTGGATAGTGTATGCCCAAGAAGATCCTCTCCAACAGAGGCACCATCTTCACAGACGTGGACGAAAGTGAATTCTCCCATCATGGCAACCTGGATCAATTGAAACATTACATCATCTGAAGATCACATCTGCATTTCATTTATATTTTTTTATGCATATGTAATCAGGAACTACATGGACCTAATTCTCCCTATAAGAAATGACCGATAGAAAAGTGATATAAAAGATACGTAGGCAACCAGTCTCGGGTGTGGTCCAAATCATGATATAAAATATTTTGTTTGCATTGTATTATCATTTTCTTTATGCCTAGTACATCATTCACTTAATTTTTTTTCCTAAACAAAAAGAAAAAAAAAAGAAGAAAAAAAAGAGAGAAGAAGAAAAAAAAAAAGAAGAAGAAGAAGAAGAAAAGAATGCTCGCCAAGCTGAAAACCCAAAAGGGTAGCTTAGGCAGAAATTAGAGCATAAAAGATCATTTAATGATGATCAAATTTCACAAAATGCAAGCCCATCATCATGAAAAAAGGATAGCCCTTTCAATATCCTTTATGGTTTATCCTGTATTGTGTAGTCCTATTAACCTACAAGTATTTTGAACAAAAAGCAAAAAAAGGTCATGTCTAAAGTCATAGTCTAGTTAGTCTTCCTCCACCTCCTAAAGTGCAAATCTCTCGTGTCCTCATCAAAGTCAAAGTCTGCCATAGTCTCCTCAAATGGGTACACCCCTCCTTCACATCTCTATAGCTCTCTCTGCCATAACAGTAGCAATACCAGCAGAATCAAAATTACTCATACAACAGTATCAAAAACCCTCTCCCTAGTACTAGTAGTTTTGAAACTGCTCTAAAAAATCCTCCTCTGTAATTTAGAGAACTATAGTACCCTTTTTTGCTCTAAATATAGCAGTCTTTCTCACTAAGTTGAAAACTCAAAAGGGTAGCTTAGGCATAAATCAGAGCATAAAAGATGTCTCATTTAATGATGATCAAATTTTGCAAAATGCAAGCCCATTATTATGACAAAAGGATAGCCCTTTAAATATCCTTTATAGCTTATCTTGTATCATTTAGTCTTGTCAACCTACAAGTATTTTGAACAAAAAGCAAAAAAGGATCATGTCTAAAGTCATGGTCTAGCTACTCTTCCTCTATCTCTTAAGGTGCAAACCTCTCGTGTCTTCATCAGAGTCAGAGTTTGCCATAATCTCATCAAATAGGTACACCCCTCCTTTATGTCTCTATAGCTCCCTCTGCCACAGCAGTAGCAATACCAATAGAATCAAAATTACTCCTACAACAGTATCAGAAACCCTTTCTTGAGTACTAGTAGTTTTGAAACTACTCTAAAAAATCCTCCTTTGCAGTTCAGAAACTGCAATACCCATTTCTGCCCTAAATATAGCAGTCCTTCTCTAAACCACCATTATAGTGTCATCCTGGCTCACTATAGTCACAATGTCTTTTGTCACCGCCACCATAGTTTGAGACATTATAGCAATATTTGGTGTTGTACTTCTAGTAGATCTCTAAGTTTCCTTCAAAGATCGAGTCATCCCCTCTATTTGTGCTGCAGTCCTCTTGCTACTAATGGCTCCTCCTATACTCTCGCCCTCCTTACATCACATTCTATTTTCCTCAGCAAGGCAACTTGATACTCTTTCTCAACTAGCCAAACCACGTTTATCAACCACTTATTATACCTCTCTGTGGTCCCAAGTGAAATCCTAAAACGAATAGCATGATAACTCCTTAGCCAGCCACCCCTGATAGCTCTAGCAATGAGAACTATGATTTGCATAGACTTTGAGAAAAGAAAACTGAGGACACATCCTAAGTCTGCCTTGTCTACCTCATCTATCTCAAGACCCTCATCCCTAGTGGAGTGGCTAGCTATGAGGCCTCGCCCGAGCATTGGCCCAATCTGCTGGAGGGAACCAGGATACTAATTTGGGTTTAGACTCATGATGGAACCCTCGAGTTTGGATTTGGTTGATTTTGAAAATGATTTTTGGGAGTCACCATCCTAATTTATTTTTAAATGGAAAATTAAGGAAAAAACTCAATTGACTCCAATTCATTAATTTTCAATTAATTTACCTAAGGATAAAATCACTAGCCTCGAACTAGGTTGAGCTCGGGGCTAGGTTTTTGGTTAAATAATCACGATTTGGCTCTTAAGTTTAATTTGACTTTGAAAAATTGATTTCATGAATAACAAATATTATATGACAATTATAATATCATGATTAATGCGTGAGCATAGTATGAATACAATGAGAAAATTAAAATGAAACATTTATAAATTACATTAATTAAAAAAGGGGAAGGGAGATTGATTGGGATTTGGATTTGAGGTCTGAATGTAGATTCCAAACATGCCTACGAACCCCACTGAATGGGAGATTAAAACCCACGTATTTTATTCCACGATTAAGTGGAGGGCTTTAGAGGTTGGTTTGATTGATTGATTTGATTTGGGTTTGAGAAGAAAAGGCTGATACCTTTGTTTTTTGCTGACAGAGAGTTTTACCATACCGAAGTTTCATTTTATTGGGATTGAGTGATTGGATTGATTAGGAGATTAATTGATTAATTAAAATGATTAATTAACTAATTAATACGATGAAATTAATACGATAAAAAGGATGGATGAATTAATTAATTAAAAATATTAATTAATTATTTTGGATAAAGGGTGTATTAAGATAAATGGTTAATTTGATTTTGAAAAGAGATTAATTAATTAATTAATTGAGTTATTAATTAAAGTGAAAGTGGCAGACTAGGCATTGAGAGCATGGGTAAAAGTGTCGGTTTGGGTCTTAAGAGTGGTGGTGAGTGCAGCTTGAAAAGTTTCCTCTTGTTTCTTGAGGAGATTGGTGAAAAAGGTGCTCATTGCATCTTGGTCAAAAGAGTTAGAGGTATTGGCCATTGGTACCTTGAAAAAAAAAACAAATAGAAAAAAAATTAAAAAAAAAGGAGAAAAAGAAGAAAAAGAATGCTCGCTAAGCTAAAAACCTCAAAGGGTAGCTTAGGTATAAATTAGAGCAAAAATAAAACATATCTCATTTAATAGTGATCAAATTTTATAAAATACAAACCCATCATTTTGACATAAAGGATAATCCTTTCAATGTCGTCTATAGCTTATCTTGTTTCCTGTAGTCATGTTAACCTATAATTATTTTGGATAAAAAACAAAAAAAGGTCATGCCTGAAGTCATGGTCTAATCAGTCCTCCTCTAGCTCCTAAGGTGTGCATCTCTCGTGTCCTTGTCATAATTAGAGTCTGCTATAATCTCCTCAAATGGGCACACCCCTCCTATATATCTCTATAGCTTCCTTTGTCGTAGTAATAGAAGTACTAATAGAATCAAAATTACTCAATATAGTAGTATTGAAAACCCATTCTTGAGTATCATTAGTCCTGAAGCTACTTCCAAAAATCCTCCTCTATAGTTCAAAAACTGCAGTACCCCTTTCTGCCCTAACTATAGCAGTACTTATCTGAACCACCACTATAGTGTTATCCCGTCTCATTATAGTCACAATGTCCTTTATCATCGCCATCGTAGTTTGAGTCACTACTGTGATGTCGCACTTCTAGTAGATCCTCGAGTATCCTTTACAGAACGAGTGACCCCCTTTATTTGTGCTACAGCCCTCTTGCTAACAATGGCTCCTCATATAATCTCACCTTCCTCAGCTACATCATCCTCTATTCACCTCTGCAAGACAGCCTGGTACTCTTTCTCAACTAGCCAAACCACTTTTATCAATCACCTGTCATACCTCTCTATAGTCCCAAGTGAAATCCCAAAATAAAGAGCATGATAATTCCTCACCCAGCCACCACTTGATAGCTTTGGCAATGGGATCTATGATCTAAATAGACTCCAAGAAAGAAAAATTGGGGGCACATCCTGAGTCTGCCTTATCTGCCTCAAGACTCTCATCCGTTAATGAAAGGTCATTCAAACCAAACCCAATAGGCAAACCACATGACACCTATGACCCCTAGTCATAAGAGATCTAATCCTTTACCATTAGCAGTGTTAAAAATGTATCTTCTAGGGACAAGCCACAAGCAACCATCCTATCTAATCTTTGATGGAGTCTTAATAAGGCATGTGCATACTGAAAAGCAAGGGCCACTAACCAAAAATGATCCATTAGCCACACTTCCAAGATAATCTAAAATCTAAACAAGACACCCACAAAAGCACTCTCAATAGAAAGGGTAAGAATAGATAAATTTTTCTCACCTGGTAAATAATTAGCAAGACAGTTCACGTCTCTAAATCCTGAATAAAGCAATCAAGCATCATTAGTATCTCTGTCAACACAACTCTAACCACAAAATGCCTCTGCTTCATCTACCTCTCCCCATTCAATAGACTTGTATTTGACTCTCAAATAGAAAGCCAAGGTCATCATCCTAAGTCTCAGCCCCCTCATATCTTCCTAGTCACCAGGATCATGAAACTTCTCAAATCACAATAGTCAAATGCACTTGACCATTAACAACTACCATTTGGCTTGCAACATCCTGAGGCAAGTCTAAAAAAAATAACTCTTGAAAAAATTCAGAAAATGCCAAACTTTGAACTCTGGCACCATTAGAGTTACCTTTGATTCATAGCTAAGCCATAGCATTGAACTTCCCAAAAGTGGGACATAACTCCTCTTTAGTAGCACCAAAATAGAAAACACAGGCCACCGAATCCCAAAACTTGAATCAAGCCCTTAGAAAAATCTCGATCCACTCGAACTCCTTATAATGCCACCATGGCAATTATTCCATGCCAACCCAAGTTACGTTCCTCAGCTTTGTCAAGTTTCTTAGTCCAAAAATGCATGGCCTCTATGGTGCAAAAGTCACATGAAAAATTGCTAAGCAAATGTGTAAGTTCACCTTTATACATCTATGCAACCATCCATTATAAGCATCATCACAAATCATCCATGGCATGGAAATCAGACAAAAGGTCTATGAATTCTAAAACATGCATACATGAATATGCATCATTTATGCACAAACATACTTGCATATGCAACCATCTGCAATCATGCACCATCATATATAAGCTCAGCTAATAGCCTCTCCTAAAGCTAACCAGTATTTCCTCAAAGTTGATCGACACCTCTTAAAGCTGACCTGTGCTTCTTTGAAATCTTATCAATGAAGTGTGACTTTTAGAGTCCCTTTACTCCTAGGAAAGTTCTTTTGAGCCTTCTGAAAGGCCCAACCCCTCACATTTAGAAGCCTAAGTTTCTTTGGGGCAACCAAAATCTTATCAGAATCTCTCAAGCAGACTTGCCATAGGCTGAGGCTATCCTATCAAAATCTTTTTAGAATATCTTAAACTGACTCGCTATAGGTTAAGGCTCTTCGTTTACTAGAATCTTTTTAGAATCTCTTGAATCGACTCACTATAGGCTAAGGCTTTCCCTTTAGTAAAATCTTTTTAGAATCTGTTGAGCCGACTTGCCATAGGCTAAAATTCTCCCTTTACCAAAATCTTATCAGAATCTCTTAAGTTAACTCGCTGTAAGCTTAGGCTCTTCTTTACTGAAATCTTTTCAAAATCTATCGAGTCGACTCGCTATAGGCTAAAGCTCTCCTTCTATCCAAATCTTTTCAGAATCTCTTAAGCTAACTCGCCATAAGCTGAGGCTCTCCCTTTATCAATATCTTTTTAGAATCTATTGAGCTGACTTGCCATAAGCCAAGACTCTCCTCCTATCAAAATCTTTTAGAATCTATCGAGCCGACTCGTCATAAGCCGAGGCTTTCCTCCTACCAAAATCTTGTCAAAATCTTGTGAGCCGACTGGCTGTAGGTTGAAGCTCTCCATTCACTAAATTATCTTGTCCAAAATTATCTTCACCCATGAGGGTCTAGAAACGGTTACCTAAATATCCATATGGTTCTTTTTCCATCTCTTTTATTAAAATCCATCAACTCACCCATAAATGTTTAGAAATGATCACCAAGACATCAATGTGGTTCCTTTTTCCATGTCTTTTGTCCAAATCCATCAATTTTACCTATAAATGTCTAAAAACAATCACCTATACATCTATATGGTTTCACTTTCCACATCTTTTACCCAAATCCATCAATTCACCCAAAAATATCTAGCCACTAGCTTGGATGTCCCTTTGGTCTATTTTCTCACTTCCATTCATCAGCCATATTTTCCCCCCATAAATATTAAGAACAATTACTTAAACATCCTAATGGTTCTTTTTACCATCTTCCTTTTTTAACCATGTTTTTCACCTAAACATGTCCAAACACTGACCTAGACATCATTTTGGTTCCTTATACCACCCTTTCTTCCAGGTTCACTATCATAAAAAAATGCCTTACAAATAAGACAATTCTAATGAGGGGGCAACTATGAACCCTCAATTTTGCACCCTTATCATCCGACTCGTAGCTTGACACCTGCTAAAATTAGTCCAATGCACACAGCCAATACGACGATCCAATTAGCCGGTTAGCGGGCAGGGGTCAAGGGGGTAGTGGCCCTTATGGGGGAGCAGGGGGCAGTGCCTTTAGAGCAAAAAAATGGACTTTTAATCACATTAGTACGATGATACTTAATTTTTCAGAGTCTAACGGTTTTCCCACCCAAACTGAACCTTTTGTACTAGACAATATTTTTTCAAAACTGACCAAATATTTTCTTAGACTGACTGCATAGCTGCTCTAAAATTAATTTCAAGCCTAGTACCACCGACTAATAAGATTTTTGAACTTTATAACTCTTGAAAACTTATCCAGAAGTCTTAAAAACTAACCCGAGACACGCAAAAATTGACCAAAAAAGACTTGAAAAAGTGAGCTGAGCTGCCACATTGATGTAGTGTGGATCCACATCAGAGAGGCATGGTAGCCGCGTAGCTTTGAGAAGATCCACGGCAAGCTGACGTGAATCTGCATCAGGTCCTCATTTTTTGCCTCCCCCCTAAAATGACTAAAATGCCCCTAATATGATTTTTTTATAGTATTTTCAGCCTTATTCTTTTTGTCTTTTCATATTTTCACTTCCTAAATCATCCTCACCTTATTTTCCTATAAATAACCCTTCCATTTCCTCATTTCAAAGACACCTTGAGTTAGAGTTGATAGCTATCCTCTTATTCCTCTTTTCTTCTCCCTCCAATCGCTCTCTAATTAATTAATTAATCATTTTAATTAATTAATTATCTCACTCTAACCGAGTTAATTGATTTTTTAATTAACTAAAACTCTCTTTTTTTAATTAAAATTAATCACTCAATTAATTAATCCATCCATTCTTTTCATCATACTAATTAGTTAATTAATCATTTTAATTAACTAATTAATCTTCCGATCAATCTAATCAATTGGTCTCAATAAAATGGAATTTTGATCTAGTAAAACCCTTTGCCCTCCAAAAACAAAGGTAACGGCCTTTTCCTCTCACCAATAAACCCAAATCAAACCAATCAATCTGATTAACCCCTAAACCCCTCCACTTAATCATGGAACGAACTAAATGAGTTTTGATTCCTATTCAATGGGGTGCATAAGTACATTTGGAATCTAAATCCAAACCTCAAATCCAAATCCCAATCAATCTCCTTTCCCCTCTTTAATTAAATTTATGGATGTTTCATTTTAATTTTCTCATTGCACTCATACCATGCTCATGCATTAATTATGATATTATAGTTGTTATATAATATTTGTCATTCATGAAATTAATTTTTCAAAATCAAGTTAAACTTAAGAGCCAAATTTAAATTATTTAAAACCAAAAACCTAGTCCCCGAACTCAACTTGGTTTGAGGCTAGTGATTTTATCCATAGTAAATTAATTGAAAATTAATGAATTGGAGTCAATTGGATTTTTCCTTAATTTTTCCATTTAAAAATAAATTAGGGTGGCAACTCCCAAAATCATTTTCAAAAATTAATTAAATCTGAACCCAAGGGTTCCATCGTGAGTCTAAATCCAAATAACATCCCGATTCCCTCTACCGAATCATACCAGTGCTCGGGCGAGACCTCAAAATTATAAAAAAAAAATATCATCAATAGAAAAGAATAATTTCAAGTAATGATGAACAGAATGTGTTGCAAAAGAAGGTGTACCTCCTTGGGATTTATGTTCTAAGGCTCCTCGCTTAATTCTTAATTTGCTAAGATAGTTAATTAGAATCTAACTTAATTAACTCAACTTGGTAATCAATTAGTTAAATCAATCAAATCAACCCTGTTTTAATCAATCAATCAATACATGATAAAATAGCTAGGCCAAGCTAACCTCTTCGCAAGAAGAGAGAACTGCATGGGTTCTAATTCCCACTCAAAGGGATAGGCAGGCATGCTTGGTTCAAGCATTGAATCCAACTAAAACTGACTTACTCTCTCGCTTTATCATCTTCATCACTTTCTCTTATACTGTTCTCTTTTACCTAGTTATTAGGCTTAGTTTGGGAAACGTGTGACTTCCTTAGAACCCATAAAGGTTAGAGGAGGTATCCCCTAAGTTTGGGATTTTTATTATAATGTTAACTTTCTTCTGAACTTTACTTGTGTATTTACATTATTGTTGAATGGATGAGTTTAATGAACATGCATATTATAAATTGTTCATGAAATATATTTTAAGTTACTCTTATATTAAATGGCCAAACTTATTTTGTTAAAATAAACTAAAAACTAGTCCCTATATCCTCTTTGGTTTTGAGGCTAGTGACCTTTTTTCCTTTAGGTAATAATTAGATTCAAATGGGTTTTTCCTTTATATTTTCCTATATAAAAATAAATTAAGGTGGCGACTCTAAGAAACAATTTTTAAATCTATCAAAGATAAGCCTGAGGGCTTCCTCATGAGTTCTTTCCCAAATGAGTATTTTGATTCTCTTTAGCTAATCGGACCAGTACTCAAGCGACGCCTCACAGCTAGCGGCTCCACTAGGGAGTAACTTTCTTTTAATAAAAGGAAAAATAGGTGGACTAATAATTGGTTTAAAGAGAGTTTGGCCTTTTAATATGATTGTAACTTAACATGCATTACTTGCATAAACTCTTTGCTATTTAACCTACTTTAAGGAAGACAATGGATAATGAGTAACATCAAGTGAGTAATCCTCCTTAGGTCTATTCACCGATAATGAAATCATCTACCCCGCGATGAATCCTTTGATCCTTTCAAACGTGTAATGAGTATGCACGTACTTTTAGACCTATGCGAGGCTCCTTGACTCATATGTGGTAAGGTATATTGCTGCTCTAGTGTGATGGGTACCCAAACTAAGTCACCCTTACCCTTTCATGTAATGAACTTAGATCCTCGCCTGAGGTTGTATGTACCATAATTAAAGCCTTGCATCTTTGCATTCTCATAAAATGTTTTCCTTATACATATCATGCATCCATGTTGTATAATAAAACATGCATTTATCTCAAGTCTAGGTCGAACCTTGAACCAAAGAAGGGTAACATTCTTATCTCCATTCAAATACCTTCCTCATAAACACTCTCACTTGTACCCCATCACCTTATCTAATAATCTTTAAACCATTACCCTGAACCTTTGACCTAAACACCATTATCCTTTTACTCTAACCCTTAACCTAAGCACTTTCACCCCTAACCCTTAAACACACTCGCTTTTATCCTAATCACCTTTGCCCCTATAAATCTAAAACCATCACTCTGACCTTCAATCATAAACACCTCATCCTAGTTGTTATCTTAAACACCATCACCTTAACCACATACCTTATACACCTCACTTTAGCCTTACCCTTAAACACTTAAACCTCACACCTTAAATGTAAACCTAGACTTCCTTAAACCTGTGGACCCTAAGCCATAAACCAATAACCCTCAAACTCATATCTAACCCCAAAAACCCTATTACCTAACCACAAGCCTAACCTATAGCCTCTATTCTTATCCCAAAAAAAAAAAAAAAAAGAAGACACCTTAGGTTTTCCATACCAAAACCTTTATCTTAATCTTACCCCTAGTTTAAAATCAAATCCACTATCCTTAAGACCAACACTCATGACCCAATACCTTCAAAACCAGCCTGTTACCCTTAAGCCTAATAACTTTGGCCCAACACGCTACCTTAAAGCCAATATCTTTGATCCTACCCTAAACCCAAAACATTTGCTCCATCTCACCTTAAGCCCAAAAAATGATTAGCCCATGACATAATAGGGAAGCCTTTTCTCTTAGGATTTGTATATCTATACCTTCATCACCTTTTCTATTCCATACCTATCACTTACCTTGTTGCTTTGATTTAAAAGTACCAATGGCCAACCCGTTTGACATGGCTTCCCTGACCATACTTATGACTAAAATCCTTAACAGTAAGAAGAGCATTTCCAAGCTATCCTAACTACTCAACAAGCCTAATTCAAGGAACAAAGGCAATTCATCATTAAGGAAGTTTGAGCTATGATTAACCAGGCTAGCCTTAACCATCCTAACCCAAACCTTATCTTGAACCAGACTAATCCTAACCCAAATTCAAGCCAAACCAACTCATATCTAAACCAAGGTAGAAAGTTTTCTCTGATCTAGACATTAGATTACTAATAAAGAAACTTAAAGCCATGGAAAGAACTATCAAATCCCTAAAGCATTGCAATGATCTAATTGAAGTAGACAGTTTAACCTTATTCCCTTATGACAAGCTTCCTCCTAAATTTAAAATACCTAAACTGGAAAGATTTGATGGAACCACTTGCCCTAAGACTCATCTGAAGATATATATAGAGGCAATAAAACCTTTAGGAGTTAGCAATGAGCTCCTTACTCAATTGTGCCAATAATCACTAACCGGTGCTACTAGGAGATGGTTCCTTTCACTAGACAAGAGCCAGAAAAGGACATGGGATGATATCTATCATGCCTTTGTCAAGCAGTATCATTACAATGGTGAAATGGATGTCACTAGGTGTGACTTGGAAACTACCAAGCAGCTTCTAGAGGAGTCCTTCTCCATGATCCTTACAAGGTGGAGGGTTAAAGCTGTTTAAATGGTAACCAGACCAATAAAATAAGAATAAGTAGACATCTTTGTCAAAAACCTACTTCCGACCTACCGAGTCCACTTGTTAACCCAATACCTACCCATTTTCAAAACTTTGAATGCAACTGTATTAAAAGTTAAAGATTGCATCCAAAGTGCACCATTTCAACCTGAATTCCTCACTACCAACCCGAACAATGATGAAGAACCTAAATCCAATCTGACCCCACCTTACCTCAGCCCCAAGTGGCATGACATGGAAGAGTTCAAATTTATATAATATGACCTGTCTGATATTGAATTCTGAGTCTGAGTCAAAATATCAAAGTTTAAGTCTAAATCTGAGTATAATTCTGTCATCTTATTTTCTTCTTCGTGTGTTTTTTTCATCAATCATATCGGTCTCTTTCTGTTATTTTGTAATAAAATTTTTCATTGTAATAGAATATCCATATTTTTTTAGTTATTTATGCACTTGTCTTTCTTGTTTTAAACATAGATAAGCTTTGAAAAAAAAAAGCAGAAAAAGAAAGAGAAAAAAAGAAATGAATAGTCAATTAAATCCACCACAACTAGCACATGTTAGAATTGAGGTGCCATCAATAATCGCTTTGCTAGCTTTTGACCAAAAAAGATCAAGAATAGACCTCTCAACAAATGATTGAAGCACAAAAAACAATTCAATATAATTGCCCCTAGCACTTTAAGTAATCAAATGATACACCTCAACAAGAGGTAACAAGTTTGTCAAATCCAAAATTCAAAGGTCAGAGCCCCCCAAAGTGAAGAAAAGCAACAAATCATAGTGGAATATTTTCTTCCAAATTCATTAATCCAAGCTCACTAAGTTAAAAGCCTGAAAAGGTGACTTAGGTAAAAGTTAAGAAAAAAAAAAGAGAAGAAAAAAAGAGTTGGAGAGAGAGAGAAAGAGAGAGAGAGAAAGCTCATCCCAATCATCTTCCTTCATGTCCAAAGTAGTCTTCAATCAATCTATCTCATCTCATGCATTCTAAAGTCATCCTTCCTCACTAGAGGCTCATTCTCTAAAGGGATATTATCTTTTATGCCCTTATTTCATAGTGGGGGCATATCCTTCTTGGTCATCATCAATCCATCCCATCATTTAGGTTAAAGAGCCAATGCATAATCTCTCACATCGCTTGCCTATCCATCACGTCCTTATCTCTTATTGGCAGCATGACTCCTAAGTTGTCTTTTCTTGCTAGTCCTTCAGCCATTCCTTAGGGCACTTCCTTTCAGCCAGTATGTCATTTATGTTTCAGCCAATAGAGTGTTACCCTAAATGTCTCTTTAATCTCAAAATGACAAGATTAGCTTGGCTTGTTCTTTTTCATGAATTATGCTACAATACCAAAATTATACAACCTCCCTGATCATTTTCAGAATTTCTAACCCACTTTTGAACCATTCCTAAACTTCAAAATGTACCATCCTATCCTTTTAAGCTTAAGCCTCATACCATCCCTTTATGCTCAAGCCTCATACCACCCTTTTCTTGGCAAAGTCTTATCATCTTTCAAAGGCCAAGCTTATGGCTAAAGCTGAAAATCCTAAGTTTTTTAAGACTCATCATCCTTAAAACTAGTGTTCTTTAATACAACCAAAATCAAGTCATATCTTGCAAAGCTTAGGAACTGGCTCGAACTACTTACAATCAAGTCATTCCATATCTCTTTGGCAAAATCTCATTATCCTTGAAAAGACAAAGCCTTATTGGCTAATTACATCACCCATAAAGTCCAATTGAGTCAAGGCCTGCCAATTGTCCAATGGGCATTGAAAATCTAATGCAACCATGACAAAGGGCAAGCCCCTATCCATGATCATGTTGTATCTTTATGAACAAAACCTAGAGCACCATACTTGAGATAAAGCTAACCATTTTGCAAATAGGTCCAAAGCACCCTTATAGAAAAGCCAAAGCTAATAAATTATCCTCAAAGCCTAAAAGCCTTTTAACTAAAAACATTCAAGCCTTCACTATGAAGCCCAAACTAAGAAGCCTTTACCATAAAGCCTAAATCAAAAGTCTTCACCATAAAGCCAAAATCAATAAGCCTTCATCATAAAGCCCAAGCCTGAAAGCCTTCACCATGATGCCAACTCCCAAAAAGCATTCATTGATGAAGATCACAATCTCCTCTAAGGCTAAATATAACTAAGCTTTTTCGAGATGGTTTCCTAGCCTAACCTTTCCTCTAAGCCATACTTAACCTCTAATTTTGACCTCCTACAAAGTCTAGCATCTCAGTCTAGTCCTAAGGAAAAATCTAATCGAGCCTTATAAACCTGACTAAGCTTAAGGCTAAACTTGACCAAGCCTTCCAAATGATCTCCCTAAAGGCCATAACCTAATCGAGCCTCCTAAACCTAACTGAGCCTAAGGTAAAACTTGACCAAGCCTTCCAAATGAACTCCCCAAAGGTCATAACCTGACTCGGCCGAAGTGCCAGACTTGACCAAGCCTTCCATATGAGCTTCTTTGAGGATAAACTTGACAAACTAGCCTTTCTCAAACCTTCCAACCTAATCATCTCCAAAGACTTGACCTTCCTGATTAATCTCTCTAATCCAGCCTCAAACTAACTCTTTTCTAAAGTTAAACCTATCTAAGTCTTTTAAACTGAAAAACCTGATCTTTTCCAAGACCACACTTTGCTTGACTTCCCAGAATGACTACTTCCAAGGCTAAACTAATAGCCATTGACCAACCAGCCTCATACTTGATATGCCTATTTCACCTCTGAGCTAGCCAGTCAATCAAAAACTAAATGACCAAACCACTTTCCTTTATTGGGGGCACCTCTCTTCCAAATATTTACCTTTCTAAAATGGGGGATCTTTCTCCCAAAGACTAACACTTTTATATCAGGCTGACCTTAACAGGTTCAAGGTATCTAATCATTGCATAATTATCTAGCATTTTTGCATTAAATAAGCTCATGAATTAAGACAAATCATCAAACTTTTGAAGTAAGATAGATCATCAACCCGATAAACTGAATCAATCTCTTTTCAAAAATCAATCTCAATATTAGGATTATTACTTTTACTACTCCTACCAGACTGGACAATTATCCTTACCATTCCTATCAGACAGGATGGTCATCTTTTTGATCCTACCATATAGGATCATCACTTTTCATTCCTACTAGAAAGGACAACTATTTTTACTATTCATACTAGACAGGATAGTTATCTTTACCATTCCTACCAGATAAGATGGTCATCTTTTTATCTTACTAGATAAGATCATCACTTTTCATTCCTGCCAAAAAGGACCATTACTTTTGTTATTCCTACCAGACAAGATAGTTATCTTTACCATTTCTACCAGATAGGATGGATATCTTTTTTATCCTACCAGAAAGGATCACCACTTTGTCACTTTCATTCCTACCAGACAAGATGGTCATCTTTTTAATCCTACCAGAGAGAATCCTCACTTTTCATTCCTACCAAATAGGAACATCGCTTTTAGCTCCTGCCAAAAAGGATAATAACCAAATGCTACCAGCTAATAGATCTCCTAAAAATATTGGGAGTATTTTCCTTAAAATTTAACAACACCTTTCACCCAAATGTCTAAACTCTGACCTAGACATTAATTTAGCTCCTTTTTCCATCTCTCATCCTCAGGTTCACTGTCATCATATCACCTTTCAAATAAAGATAATTCTACTAAGGGGGCAGCTGTGAACCCTTAATTTTGCACCCTTTCATATGCATTTGAACCTTACAAGCACTTAGACTCAGTAAACAAACCTCCAAAAGCCGAAAACTCTCAAAATGGGAAAAACAGAAAAATCAAAACATATCTTTTGACATTTGAACACTTTCAAATCATCTAGGACTAAGTAACAAATACAACACAATTGGAATCATGAAAAACGAACGAGAAATGAGCAAGAAAGGGCAAAAATAGGCCTATTGCCGCAAAGCTTTATGGTAGTCTGTGGAACCACAGAGAGCTGTGTGGCACTGCCGCATAGACCTCTATAGCAACTTCGATGAAATGTCCTATTTTGTGAAATCCCACATCAGGACTTTAGTGTCTTCCTCCTCTAATCTTCTCCCTATATATAGAGGACCTCTTCACACTTCAAATCACCAACTTCTAAAGCTTGAAAAGCATTAACTTTAAGCAAACTGCTTTGCATTTGCTCCTTGTTTTGCAAAGCAAGTTGGGGGGTTTCTCCTTGAATCCTAATCAATTAGTTAAAGGCTTTCTGTCTGCCTGTTCTAGGCAAGTCTATTGCCCAAGGCTTATGTTAGGAGATTTCTCCTTGATTCCTATCCGACTAGTTAAAGGCTTTCCACCTGCCTATTTGAAACAAGTTTGTTGCCCAAGTATAATATCCCAACCCGATATAGTACATATATATAGTATATGTCTGAAAATATCTGATTAACATCGTAATACATGCTCAAGTTAAAAATGAATATTTTCAAATATTCAAACGATTTGAATATAAATGTTTTAAATAACAATTTTATATGGAAATATTTTTCCTTATTATAATTATATTGACATTCAAAAATTATAGATATTTATGAATTTATATTTGAATATTGAAATTGAAATTGATATTTATTTATATTACTATATTGATATTGATAAACTAAATTATATTGATATTTGATATTATACATATATATGATTTATTAATTTTGTATATTATTACCAATATTTTAAGTGAATACTTTGTTAAATGAAGTATTTGATTTTTAAATTTATTATTTATCAAAATGGGAAAGTTTAAATTAGAAAAAAATGAAATTTTATCATGTAATATAGAAATTTATGTAATTAATATTTGAAATTGTATATTATGAATTATATTATAAGTATTGAATAATATTGGGAAATTTGTATAATTAATAGAGTAATTAAAATTATTGTTTGTGAATTTTATGTAACTAATTATTATTATTATTATTATTATTTGTTAGTATATATATATATATATATATATATATATATATATATATATATATATATATATATATATATGAAAAAAAAAAAAGAAGTTAAAATATGGACACCCCAAATGGGCAGAAGGAAGGGGAAACAGAATAGAAAGACAGATGGGGAGAGAGAGAGAGAGAGAGTCAGCTTTCACCAGTCCACCACCCTCTGGCCATCGATCGATGACACGCGCCCCACCAGAAAGAAGAGCACCCGCCGCCCAGTCAATCGGCAGAAGCCCGTCGCCAACCTCCTTGAGATGGCGGCGCATGCGCCGTTCAAAGACTCGGTGGCAGAGAAATTCCAAGCTAATTTTCGGTCATTTTCGATCTTCATTTCTGACGAATTTGGTATGAATGAACACTTGGTGATTTCAACTTTAATTTAGTAGGTTGTTTGTTAATTATAGATATCATTTATTTTGACTAGAATCTGATATTCCTAACCATTGCCGCGCCATTTTTGGCTATTTTTCGGTGAATTACAAAAAATTAAAGTTATATTTAGACTCCTCACATCATAAGCTAACTACTGGTACCAGTGGATAGTGATTTAGTCGTCATTGGAATTTTCCAGCGACCAGATTCTAGCAACCCCAAAATTAACAATTTCAAACAGGAGCTCCAGCTCATTAAACTGAGTCGTATGGTATAAATCTCGACTCCTAATTGTGTATAGATAGTAAATTATGAATTTATTTGTGAGAATTTAGTTAGATAGTTTATTGGAATTAATTGGTTAAATTGGATAATTGAATTGATTGGATATTAGTTTGATAAGGAAGAATGGAATCAGCGAATGGGATTAATGCATTGAAGGTCTAGGTTGGACCATTTGATTGCGATGTTATGATTATTGTGAATAAATTGAATTTATAATAATAAGGAGTTAATCCCAGTTCAAAGGAGATGTTGCCAAAATTTCGGTAGACAATGTAAAGTTTAAAGATAGATAATAAAGAAATGGTATAATAGTATTTAATCGATGATATTGTGTTCTTAGGAGAATTTCAAAGAGGAATTCAAAGGATAACAATGAGAAGTGGAGGTTTAGCTTAATGGTAATCTACAATCTAGATGAGTAAAGAATACATAATATTAAGCTTAAATTCAAAATATTCAAAGTTAATGAAATACGATTATTGCGAAATTAAAAGGCATGATTATGGTCATATTAAATTTTATTGTTTATTGATAAGTAATATATAGTTAAATGTTAACATATATTATAAGTGATAATTATTGATTTCTAAAAGTTATAAATTTAATTGACATTCCAACAATATGATATACAAAGTACCATCATAAAATGTTAAGAAAATATATATGTATATATATATATTCCTAAAGTATTAATTAGGGAAAATTCCAAAATGCTTCATAAGAATAATTGGAAAAGCTACCAAAAGTGATTAATATTATATATAAGCATCCTGCTTATGTATATGTATTATATCTAAATTGAAACTATAATAAAGTTCTTATGGTTAAAGGAGTGAGTTAAAAACATAGGAAGTTGTATATAAAGTTAAATTAATAGTTAATATCCTTTCTAAAGGGGAACTACTTGCATAATTATTAGTAATACTATTATTGTTGAACTATTGAACCTTAAATACTGAAAGGGGCTTATATATGTTTTCAATGTTACCTAAAGTAACTCTTTCCTATCAGTATTTGAAAAATCTTTCAGAAAGTACATGTGAACTCTGAACTCAAAAGTGAACCATTTGAACCTTGGAAAATCATTGAAATTCCAATTTCCTTTTTATTATAGGTTAGCCTAAATACGGAGATCCCCGTCTGATGTAGTTAAGACATCAGACTATGTGCACACAGGAATCATATTGTATACAAGTGATATGGAGGTATGTTCTATAAAGAACCTCTACCTTGGGTATGCCAAAGTGCCTCTGCCCCAAATTTAAGGGAGCTTTATGCTTTGGGTATGCTACAAATAGCCTCTACCTCAACTATATGGGAGCATGCTCATATCAAGAGTCTTTGCTTCGAGTATGCTCAAAGAGCCACTACCCCAACTAAATAAATGATCTTTGTTAGCCTCAATGTTATTGTAACCTAAACATATTGAAATTCTTGTTCACTGATACCCAACCAAGTTGATCATAAGATCCAAAAATGTTGTCACCTTATTTGCCTAATGTGATCTAAAAGTGAAATGACTAATTGGCACTACAACAATAGAAGATGCATCCCAATGGAAATAATTATAAGTTTGAATATTATCTCCCTTGAATTTAAAAATTACATGAATGTGTATAAAATGTTTCCCTTAAACTTGTTAATAGAATTAAAGATATATATTGCATTAAATGTATATATAATTTATTTAAATAACATGTTTATTTGATGAAAATGTTTAGATTATGAATATATATGATTTCCATAAAATTAGTATAAGTTTCTTATATGAATATCAAAAGTAATTTTATGTAATATTATTTTAAATACCTAAATGATATGTGTCATTATATAATAAAAAGTATTTGGTTATAGTCTATCGTTTAATATGTAAATCACAGATATTTAAGTTAATTCTAGAAATTTCTTTTACATGCATGTGTATGAACTTTACCGGAATATTTGAAAATCATAGTCATATAGTTTTTATAAAATTGTATTTTGAATATTGCAAGAACTACAAGATTTAAATATAATTACATTTATATTTTCCATTGAGACATTGAAAATATTAGAAAAGTTATATTATTGATTTTATAGCTTGTTAGATATAAAATGTTTTCAAAAATATGTATACTGATACGATAAGACAATTGTTTATATATGTATTTGTTCAAAAGAATTTAATACTCTTATCATATATGGATTTTGCATTTTGAAGCACTATAAGAAATTTGCGAAATAGCGATAGAATTTAGCGATGGGCAGTATTCCATTGCTAATTTATGATAGATCAGTGAGAACCAGCGACAAATTTTAAAAATAATAGAAATAATAAATTAAAAAATATAGCGACAGAATACTAACATATTAGTGACACATTACCGACAGATCAAAAACTAAATAATTCCATTGATAAAAAATAGCGCAAAATATTGGCACCATTACTTAGCAACAGATTTGCGACAATTCAGCAACGGAATCAACGACGGATGATTCTGTAGTTATTTTTGTCGTTGAACAAGAAAAAAAAAGATTTTCCATTTTATTTTACCAACAGATTGAATTTATAATAGCGACGGAAATCCGTTGTTATTTTTTAAAATCTTTTTTTTATTGGACAGCCAATTAATTAGCTGGGATGACCAACTGCGCACCTCTCCATTTCTTTTTCCCACATGTGAGTTTCTCTTTTCAGATTTGCCAAAAACAAAACACAAGTTTTCCCTTCAAATTTCTTCAGTTTGATGAATATTTTGACAATGGGTTTGATTTAAAAGGGGTATTGGATTTTGGTGAAGTCCTAGGCATCTGCCAAAAATAAAAAACAAGTCCATCACCGTTTCCCCTCTCTCTCTCTTGCTTCTGAGTTGTATAGCTATTGGATTTTGGTGAAGTCCTAGGCATTTGCTGGTCCTCCACCATTTCCTCATCTCTCTTTCTCATTTCTGGTGGTTCGTGAGTCTCCAATTTGGTGTCGGATCTCTCTCTCTCTCGTTCTGGTGGTTCATGCATCTCAGCTTTGTCTCAGGTCCAAGTCTATGAATTTTTTTTTCTCGGTATTTGTTTCAAATTTCTATGATTTTATGTGAAAATCCATGTCAATAACATAAATTTGTAAGCTTTTGTTGGGATTTTGGTCCAATTATGTTATGGGTTTTGTGAGAATATGAATTTATTTTGACTTTAATTTGGTTATTTTTTATCTGATTTTGGTTATTTTGGTTATTTGTTTAAATTTTTGTTTTGTTGGTTGATGGTTGAATTTGATTTTATGAAATAATAATGGGTTATTTTGTTCTTGAATTTGATTTGAGTAATTGGTTTTGTTCTTGTTGACAGAGGAATCAATGAAATCCTCCAGCATTTCCCCATCTTTCTTTCTTGCTTCTGGTGGTTCACCTTGTCTCCGGTTCATCGCAGGATCTCTCTCTCTCGCTTCTAGTAGTTCATGAATCTCAACTTTGTCGCAGGTCCAGTTTTATGACTTATTTTTCTGATACAATTTGCTTATAATTTCTATTCTATTTTTAATAGCCTTAATTTTGATAGATTTAATCTGCCTTATTCTGTTTTTAATAGCCTTAATTTGATAGATTTAATCTACCTTATTCTATTTTTAATAGCCTTAATTTCATAGATTTAATCTGCCTTATTGTGTTAATCTTAGGATTGCAAGCCTTATTTTAGTGTTTGGCAAGAGAGATATCAAAAGAAATAGAAAATGAAAGAGGGAATCTCAAATATAGAACTAAATAAGAGAAGAGAAGAAGAGAATATGCAACAGAGACAAGAGAGAGTTGTGAGAGATCTAAAGCAAACCAGATCAAATTTTTGTATCTGATAGCTCAATAATTATCAGCAATTTTTATAGTTGTGCAATAGTCCCCATTTTTTCTCTTTGAACCTAAAATTTTGAACTTCCATTAGGCTTTTGTTTGCCTGGTGTTCAGTTATCCATCGTTCACAAAATTGTTGCGCTTTTGCTCATTTCTTGTTTGCTGTAACAATTATATGAGAAAAAGCTTTATGCTTGTTTGTATTTTATGGACAGTGACTGCATATTTATGTTCTTTTGCTTCTTGGAAGTTTATTTTCCAACATTAGCTATCTGAATAATTATCTTCCCAATTAATGTTTGTTTATTGTTATTAATTTTCATGAGGTTCTGTAATTATCAAAAGCTAGTTAAATCCCTTTTTAGTATTGTGCATGCTTAACTACTTATTGGCAGCCATTTTTCTAGCGAAGCAATTTTCTAAGAAATTTTATGGCTCACTTTTTTAATATTATAAAGTTGTCTAGGATTTTCTTTGAACCCTGAAGTTCAGATTGTTGTTATATTGGCTGATAGGATGCTTTGATGTGATATTAATCCATTGAGTTATACTAAAGGTTTTTTTTGGATAAGAAGTCTTAAATTCGAGTTTCAATTAGAGTCAAATATACTTTAAAAAAAAAACTTAGTTTTTACATTTTATATTTGTAATTCAATCACAAAAAAATTCTGGTCCAACTCATTTTAATGAACGTCAGTTTTTGTTTTTAGAATATCAATTTCTATTATAAATGCCCCTATGAATTCCCTGATTCGATGTTTTGCTAAATACGTAGGGAAGCAAAGGTATAGAATATTTGTAGCATGGTTGTTCCATTCTTGAATTATCAGTCGATATTAATATTCTCCGAATATTATTAATTAACAAACACCTCTTTTAAAATAGAAAAAAATTGTGTATGATCATCCATCACACATGCATTACTGATTTTTTGTATTTCACACTTCCTACACTATTAGTTATATTTATGTTACTACAATTTTACCTTTAAATTATTTAAAAACAACTTTTATATATATATATATATATATATATATATATATATATATATATATATATATATATATATATATATATATATATATATATATATATATATATATATATATATATATATATATATATACATGGCATCTCATTATTATACATAATATTTCCAAGAATAAAAAAGTAATAAAGTGAGGTCTAGCATTTGACATGTAAAATCTATGGTTAAATATCACATCCTCTTATGTACAAATAGAAGCCTAGTAAATCTCAATTTGAAGACAAAAATATACATGTATACTATGAAAGCTTGAAGCTTCATCCATGACCTTTCATGGTGCTCAAATGTTGCTTTATTGTTTGGATATGGTAAGGGTGGCAATCAATTTTATCAAATCATTTTGACAAATAGAATATAAGATGCATATATTATACATAGTAATAGAATTAATAAGCCCATATAGATTGGCAAAGTTGGCATTTCCCACCACCAAAATGATAGGAATTCTCCCTATACTCTCTACTTAGTTATGTATAGTATCAAATGTTTATGGCTTTTATGCAAGCTTTAGAACTCTTTTCGTTTACAAATTCAAGTGAAACACATTTGTCCTAATTAGCTTCTTGTACATATATATTTTGATATATTTTTTTTTCTTTGTTTAAATTGGCTTATTATAGCCTCTGAAACTTAAGATTCCTTTTTAGTGGTTTGTATAAAGAAATTATATATATATATATATATATATACACACACACATTAGTCTCTTGTTCAACTCTCCTAGCTCTTCATTTGATTTATTTCTAATTAAGTGCAAGGATGGAAAAATGGGGTTCTAGTTGTCAATCACACAATATTTAGTTTCCATTAGGAAACTAATTTGAAATTCACTTAATTTGTATTGAGATCATTACTTAACGATTAATCTAAAATTTTTTCACATCAGTTTTTTTTTATTTATTTATTGAAAATTCTTGAAAGAACACTGTTTGTGTTAGAGGTTCAAAATTGTTAAAGTTGAACAAAAAAAAAAAAAAAGAAGCTAAATTTCAAAGTTGAACAAAAAAAAAAAAAAAAGCTATATCCATATTTAGGTTCTGTTTCTTATTTCCTCTTTAGTGCATCACTATCCAAGGAAAAGCTATCTCCATAAACTAGAAGTCATTGAAATATAGTAATGTCAGACTTTGACAAATTAAGTTTCCAACTTATTGGTGAGTGATAGAATAAAATTATATTTTATATATATATATATATATATATATATATATATATATATATATATATATATATATATATATATATATATATATATATATATATATATATATATATATATATATATATATATATATATATATATATATATATAATAGACAACCACCCAAATTCATATATATGTTATAGTTATCATGTAATTACTAATTCACATACCTGAAACTATCAAGAATTTAAGAGTCTGAGTTTAAATCCACCTCCAAATATGCCCACAAAAATCCACTTTTATGATCACTAATCAGTAACCTATAATTGAAGATTAAAGGAGAAAATAAATTACGATCATTTTAGGTGAATTTAAATTTAATTAGAACTTTAAAATGTTACTGAAAATTTTTAACTTTAAATTATTAAGAAAAAAAGAAAAAGGTTATGGGGAGTTTTGAGTTCTAGCCAAAGGGGTGATATTTGAAGGAAAATGTTTGACAAAATATATATATGGTATAATTTTTTTATACTATATGGAAAATGTTTGACAAAATTAATATTAATATAATTAGTCTCATCACCAATTATCTTTAATATGGTGATATTGAAATTATTTTAAAAATTACAACATGAAACTATACCGATTGTTCCTCTCTTTTTAAGATATTGAATTTCAAAGAAAAAGTTCTTTCTCATTTTCATCTGTTTAACTAGAAGGAATGATTCAACAAGTATAAATTTGATGAGCATTTCATGAGCGAGAAAAACTATACAACTGTCAGAGAGTTATAGCCTTCTATGGAAATTTATATATACATGTATACACATAGACACATCATCATCATCAATTAATTTTGATTTAGTGGTATTATCAAAACTGTGTGATTTAGAACTCAATATAGACACACATACATGCACACATTTACATCTCATTTGATATTATTTATGTATTTAATATTTAAAGTTAAAATAGAATTATATATTGTTCACTTCTATTATGAGTGAATTTTTAATTTTATTAATTTGGTGCATTTGAACGTTATTGTTACTTGTGAATATTGAGTCCCAAAATGGGCTATGAGACATGTCTGATAGAATACAATAGATTTTATTGTATTTTATGCAGTGGACCATCATATATATATGGGAGATGTTACCGAATTTTCTCTTGCATCTATGAAAATTAGATAGTTTAGTAAACCTTAGATAACCGTTTAGTGTCATTCTCACTGTGATAGTGAGATGTCACTGAATTGTCTAATGTGGACAGTTTGGAAAATATCATCCTTTTCAATTAGGTAACATATTTAATCATAAAGTTGTCATTGAAATTTAAACAGTATGACCTATACATTCTTGGGTGCACAGTGAAGTAGGTATAAATATTTTATTTGTGCATATTTCAACTAGTGCACTTCAAGAACTATAGTGACATGCTGTCGAAATTTTGACAGCTTTATGATTAAAATCATGTACCATTAATTGATTGCATAGGAATGGTTTTCTAAATGGTTAGGTTTTTACCTTTTAAGAAGGGAGATATAAGGATTAATAAAAGATTTAGATTAAGTGTGAGGATTTATGTTTAGAGCTACAAAAGTTTATGGTTATTACATTTTGCTAGTGGATTGTAATAAGTTGATACTTCACGTTCTTAATATTCTATACCTACAAGAGTGCAAGATGACTTTAAATTGACAATGGATGTATGTTAGAACAATTGGTAGGTATTTAAATCCTAATTTTGTGGAAGGGGTAGATCAGGTTATTAAGTTTATCTGTAGCCAACTTAGATATAAGCAAGGAATGCAGATTAAGTGTCTGTGCAAAAGAACTAAGTGTCAGAACCGCATTTATGAATATGTGGAAGTTGTGAAGCTACATCTTTTGTGACATGGATTTGTTTCATATTACTATGTATGGAAATTACATGGTGAAGAAGAAAATGCTGGGACATTTGATCAAATGAACTTTAATTTTGGTCTAGGTAAATCAGTCAGTCAGCCAAATTTGTCGGATGCATTTAACATATTAGTTATGGATGTGGCTAATCCAAACTTTAATTGGGATACTACAGAAGAAGCTCCTAATCCATTAGCTCAAAATTTATATGATATGCTTAGAGCTGCTAACAAAGAGTTGTGGCCAGGATGTGAGAAACACTCAAAGTTATCTGCTGTGGCTCAGTTATTGAACATGAAGTCAGAACACCACTTATCTGAAAGGTGTTATGACGATATGTTATCATTTATCAAAGAGATCCTACCAGTAGATAACATGATGGTTGATAATTTCTATTGCACTAAGAAGTTAGTGAAAGGTCTAGGACTTCAAGTGGAGAAAATTGACTATTGTAGTAAAGGTTGCATGATATATTGGAAGAGTGATTCTGATATGCTCAATTACAAGTTCTGTGGTCAACCCAGGTATACGGCACCTAAACGGGGTTCTGCGAAATGAAAGAAAAATGTTGCATATAAGAAGATGTATTACTTTCCTCTAACTCCTAGACTTTAGAGATTATATGCCTCAGAATCCACAGCAAAGTACATGACATGGCATGCCAACCATGATGAGGAAGAAGGCATTATGCGCCATTGTTCAGATAGTGAAGCATAGAAGCATTTCAATCAAACTCATTTATCTTTTGCATCTGAGAGTAGAAATGTAAGACTCGAACTGTGCACAGATAGATTTCAGCCTTTTGGATAATCAGGACAACAATACTCCTCATAGCCAGTAATAGTCACCCTGTATAATCTGCCTCCGTGGTTATGTATGAAGGAGAAGTACATGTTCCTTACGATGATTGTTCCAAGCCTGAATAACCCTAAGGACAAGTTAGATGTGTATTTACAACCTTTAATTGAAGAATTAAAGCAGTTGTGGGATGTTGGAGTTTAGACATATGATGTGTCAAATAAGCAAAATTTCTAGATGAAAGCTACTTTGATGTAGGCAATAAGCGATTTCCTAGCATACTCGATGTTATCTGGTTGGAGTGCTCACGGACAGCTAGCTTGTCCTTATTGTCATGATGAAACTGATGCATTCACCCTACCTAAAGGTGGAAAGCAGTCATGGTTTGACAATCATCATAAGTTCTTACCACTAGATCACTCATTTCGACGTGATAAGACTCATTTTTAAAAAGGAACTACGATTGACAAGTTAGCACCCCCATTATGATCTGGACAGTGGATCCTTGAGGAAATTGAGAAACTGACTTTGAAAAGGGTTACTGAAGTTGGTGCGAATGATCATAATGCTTGTATTTGTAAGAGTTGTGGTTGGGGGAAGAGACGCATCTTTTGGGATTTACCTTATTAAAGTTCCCTTCTCATACGTCACAACTTGGATGTGATGCACATTGAGAAAAATGTTTTCGAGAATGTGTTCAACACTGTAATTAATATAGATGGGAAGACTAAGGATAATGCCAAAGCCAGAGCTGATATGAAGCTATTGTGCAAGAGACTTGAGCTTGAACAAGATGAAGTAACTAAGTTATATCTAAAGGCATGCTATACATTGGACAAAGAGTCGAAAAAAGTCCTATGTGAATGAGTGAAGAGCCTTAGGTTTCCAGATGGATACGTGTCTAATATGGGTTAATGTGTTGAAATGAGAAAATATAAATTGTTTGGGATGAAAAGTCATGATTGTCATGTATTCATGCAGTGACTATTACTAATTGCTTTTCTTGCATTTCTCCCAAAGAAGGGTTGGGAAACTATTATAGAATTGAGTTTATTTTTCAAAGATCTTACTTCAACCGTGATTCATGTAGAAGACATGGTCAGAGTAGAAGAAGAAATTCCAGTCATTCTATGCAAATTAGAGAAGATATTTCCTCCTGGTTTCTTTGACTCTATGGAACATCTTCTAATTCATTTGCCTTAGGAAGTGAAGATTGCAGGTCCAGTTCAATATAGATGGATGTATCCATTTGAACAGTATGAATATTTTAGGATATTCAACTTATTAATGTTCACATCTATTCTAGTATTTTAACTTCTATTTCTTTTATATATCTCTATCGTTTCCTTTGACACTTGAAAAATAATGTCAAGAATAAATCTAAGGTTGAAGGTTCTATATGCAATGCATATTTAGTGGAAGAAGCTTCATCCTTTTGTTCCTTTTATTTTGAACCTAAAGTGCACACAAGGCATCAAAAAGTGCCACGGAATGATGATGGAGGACAAGTGGAAGGAGAAGAAATAGAAGGGAACATTGCAATCTTTACTCATCCGGGTCGTTCATATGGAAAAGCAAAAATAAGGCATTTGACATTGGAGAAGTATAATGCAGCTCGTACATACATTCTATTGAATTGTGAAGATGTTTCTCCATTTGTTGAGTAAGTTAATAGATAAAGCTGCTTCGATGTCATTCTTATCCCTTATTATCATATTGTAATTTTATATTTAATTATTTTATTTTCTTCTAAGAGTCTACATTAAGCAATTACGAACCTCTCGACCAACAATCATTGATATGGAGATAGATGACATATTAGAACATGAATTTGCTAGTTGGTTCAAATTATGTGAGTGCTTCTTATTAATCGTTCATAGTTATAAATGATACTTATTACAACAATATTGGCTTATTAATTATAAAATTTTATATTTTATTTGGTAGGCAAACAATCCAACAAATGGCATCTCAAACCCTTTCATACAATCTTTAGCAATGGGTCCTTTATGGACTGTTACTTGTTATCCTATGTACTTTGTCAATGGACACAAATTTCACACTGAAGTGAATAGTGATAGATGAGTCACAAATAATAATGGAGTATGTATTAAGGGACAATCAAGTGATTATTATGGTTGATTGATAGAGGCACTACAATTGGAGTATCCGGCACTACCAATCAAGAGGACTGTATTATTCAAATGTGATTGCTTTGATCCAAAGCCAAATGTAGGGATGAAAATACATTAAAATTATAACCTTATTGATATTAATATGAGAAGAAGATTTAATAAATATGAACCATTTATCTTGGCAATGCAAGCAGTTCAAATATATTATGTCCCATATCCCGGTTGTAAAGGTGTCGATATACATTGGTGGGTTGTGTGCAAGATTAAAGCTAGACCAGTTGTCGAGGTAGCCAAATCTCAAATGAACACCCTTCCATCGCATGTTTCACCTTTCTAAGAGGATGTTGTGGATGTTAGGGAAGTCACTTGTGTCTATTGATGAGGATCAATCACATAATGATCCACTTAGTTCTTGTAATGAATTAGACACTGAAGAGATTGAAACAGAAGATGAAGCACCAGTAGACTCAAAAACAGAAGGGTTGAGTGAGTGATGAAGAGTTGAGTGATGTTGAAGATAGTGATTCGGATGCATAAGATCTTTTAATAATTTGTTTATCTAATGACATGTTGTAATTCTATTATTGTAATAATATAAAATATTTTGTTTTACTTGTATACAATTATCTTGCTTGTGTGTGAGTATATAAATGTATAACAAGCAAGATACTCTTTTTTTTTTAATCATTTAATTTCATATGATTTCAAGTACGGATAGAGGTCATGGGAGAGGTAATTGCCCTATTAAGGGGCGTGGCAGAGGTACTGCACCTAGTAGGGGACATGGTAGAGGTACTACAGATCCAAGTCCATTAAGTCCTCAACTTCAGTCTTTGACTCCTCCAGTACATCCCCCTATTAATGCTCCTTTGAGTTTGTTAGCACTTTTTTCTGGTTCGATAGCACCTCCATCTATTAGGCCTCCTCCACCACTTAATACTGATGCTCCTCCTAGTTATCCAGCAGCAGGCCGTTCATCATCATCATCTTGTATTTCTAATCCTGATGAGACACCTGGTGAGGTAGCACCCACTCTTATAAGAAGTTGTACTGCATCAACATCAACTTGTGAGGCCGGTCATAGCTCTTCGCAGGGTGCTTTCGCTTATACACCTATTGAGACTTATGAGAGGAGTCATGATGGAAAGATCATTACCACTGTTTTAAATTCAAATGAGTTAAGTATAATTTCGTTTATAATTTTTTAATACCAATTTCATAAATTTAATATTTTACTAATATTATATATTAATTATTTATAATTTATGTATTATAGCTTGTTTCCATATAGCGAGTGTGCAAAGATGATCACTAAGATCTTCAAGGAGAGGATCTATCCAAAAGGCTATTCTTGGAAGGAAGTGCCAAAGGAAGTTGAGGATTATTACTGGGAAGAATTTAAGGTAATTAATATAAACATTAAATGTTTTAATTATAATTTGATTATTTGTTTGAATTTCACCTCTAATTTGATTATTTGGCAATAAAAATTTGATTATTTGTTAGAAATTTACTTGTAATTTAATAATCAAAATTGATGATTATTATGATAGATTTGTGTTATGCCGGAAAGGGTTATTACTTGGAGGCTCGGGTTGGGCAATTTACATGATAATGTATTATGTTGATGATATTGAAGTGTTTGGGCAATAATTATATTATTTTTTAAACAATTAATAGGAGGATAATTCCAGTATATAGGGAAAGTTTTGCCAAAATTTCTATAGATTTTTAACATTTGTATCTGTAATTATGCTGAATTTTATGTTAATTGATCTAATTTTATTATATATATTTGTTTAAGTTAAACATTAGTAAATCACTGTATAAATTTCAGTTGTTGATATGAGAAATTTCATATATATAAGGGAGGTTTTTGTCAAAGTTTTTATATATATACCTTTAATTTGATTTGGCCATATAAATTTAATTATTTGTTAGAAATTTACTCATAATTTAATAATAAAAACTTATGATTATTATGATAGATTTTTGTTATGACGGAAGGCGTTATTACTTGGAGGCCCAGGTTGGGCAATTTATATGATAATGTATTATGTTGATGATATTGAACTGTTTGGGCAATAATTATATTATTTTTTCAACTGTTAATAGGAGAATATTTCGAGTCTATACGGAAAGTTTTATCAAAATTTCTATAAATTCCAGTTGTTAATATGAGAAATTTCATATATATTAGGGAGGTTTTTGTCAAACTTATAAATTTTAATTCCGTTTGTTAATATGAGAAATTTCATATATATTAGGGAGGTTTTTGTCAAACTTATAAATTTAATTCCATTTCTTAATATGAGAAATTTCATATATATTAGGGAGGTTTTTGTCAAAGTTATAAATTTTAATTCGATTTATTAATATGAAAATTTTCATATATATATATAGAAGGTTTTTGTCAAAGTTTATATATATATATATATATATATATATATATATATATATATATATATATATATATATATATATATATATATATATATATATATATATATATATATATATATATATAGTCAATTTTAACACTTTGTTGCAGAAAAATTTTATTTGGGACAAGGCTATAGATTTAAAGGTGAAAATTGCTTGGAAGAAAAAGTGTGCATTGCGATATTCTAACATGGTTAGTAATGTAAAGAGGTCTGGTAAAAAGCCCAAATTTCTTGAATAGGATGTCTATAAGCAGTGGTGTGAGGAATGGAAGAAAGATCATAGGATAACAAAGTCTGCTACGGCATCTAAGAATCGTTGTTTTGAATCAAGGGGTGATGGTAGTGGGCCATCTTGCCATATGGGCTGTTCTATCTCCCATAAGGAGCATCGCCGTAGATTGGTTAGTATATATTCTAATTTACTATATAAGTACAAATTTCTTGAATGTCCCTGTTTGTGAAAAATATAAAATTTAAATACTTTGTAATGTTTTAAAGACTTCTACATTGGGATGAGATCCACTGCCGATAGAGATTTTCATCCGCACTCATACTAGGAAGGCCGATGGAAGTTTTGTTGATTCTCGCTCTAAGGCAGTTCATGTAAGTCTAAAATTTTATTTGTTAGTCTAATTCACTTGTGAAAATTTTATTTGTTAGTCTAATTCATTTGTGAAATATTTTTATATAAATAATTTTTTTTTCTAATGATGGAAATAATTCAAAATTCTCAGAACTTTATAATTTATTTTATTATAAAATTTTAGCTTCTAATTTTAAAAAATAATAAAAATTATGTGCAACCATTTTATATAACTAAAATTTGTTAATTGAATTATTTAATAAGATGAGATTGTGAAATTGCACAGAGAGATGTCTCAGCCAACACCAGCATCTGATCAGCCAGCTGTTGCTGATGAGTTAGACTTATACTTGAGAGCTATTGGAGGGGAGAACAAGAAGAAGAGGATTTACGGAGTCGGTTCTTGTGCATCGTCATATTATAGACATTCAGGTGGTAGCTTATCTTCTACTACTTACCCACCATCTGCCCCTCCTCCTGCCTCTTCCCTGCCAAGCAATGAACAGGGTATGATTCGATTGATTTCAAGTCCAAGAGTTCAAGAAGTAATTCAATAGCAGTTACAAAGGATGGTATCGAAAAGAGAACGAGAGCTGATGGAACGCCTTCATTGCCTACAGAGTTTTATGATTGCAAGAGGCTTGGATCCTGTTTCATCTGTCCAGAATAATCCTGCGAGTAATGATGATACTACTGCTGCTGATGATAATACTATGGCTGATAATCATGCATCTAATAATCCATCTCATACTGATCAGCAACATGATTAGGAGGATGATTTAGGACTCTATTATTAGTATTTTCCTGTTTATATTGCTACTCTTTTATGATTTATTATTTATGGTTGCTACTTTTTTATGATGTATAACTTATGTTAATATTTTATTACTAATTGAATTTTTAATATTCATATTAATATTGTTAACATTGCTGAAACATATTAGTATATAAATATAAATATCACTATAATGTATATAAATATATATAATAACATAATCATAAAAAAAATTAAATGAAAAATATTTGCGATGAAATAAAATTTTGCGATGGATTTTTCCGATGGATTTGTGACGAAAAAATAAACGATAAATTTTTAAATAAAAAATTGCGATGGAATAAAGGGATAATTGCGATGGAAAAAATTAATTTTTAATTATACATTACGATGGAATTTCGACAGACTATTCCGTCACAATAAAATGGTGACAGATTGCTTTATTTCAGCAACAAATTTTATTGAAATTTAGTTCTAAACTCCAACAAATCAATTATGGATTAGCGACGGATTAGTGACCTCCATCACTGAATTTTACGACAAAATTTAGCAAGAAAATTTCCGTCATAGATTACCGACGGATTCCTATTTCCGTCGCAAAAAAATCAGTGATTAAGGTTATAGCGACAAAATTTTCTCTTTATAATTCCGTCACTATAATCATTTAACGATGGAATTTTGCTATTTAGCAACGGAAAATTCTGTCGCTAAATAGCGATTTTCTGGTAGTGAAGATTTATACAATAAATTATTATTTTAAATATCTTATGATGAATTATGAAATTTATTTTAAAAGAATTATATATAAGTAATAAATAGATTTCAATGTTGGTATTTATATATTTAAATAAACTAAACATATGTTGTGTAAAGTTGTCCAATTTTTAAGGAAGACAAAGTTCCAAAATATATTTGCATAAAATGACAAGTTGAAGTTCCTAAATCCTTATGGTTCTAAATGTTTATTTGTATACCATATAAAAGGGAAAATTGGGTACCATTCCAATCCTATCGAAACTTGAAATAATTTAATGAAGATAGAAACCATATGTCATAAGCATTATTCTAATTGGAATTAAATAGTGAAGACCGTAAGATATATATCTTTTCAAAGATTATTACAATTTAAATGGGAATAAGAGTTATGGGTTATTGTCCAAATCCAAGTATAGGTTCATATACCACAATCTATTTACTGCAAAAAGGTAAAATATCTCTAATTGTTGCAAAAATACATCTCATATGATCTACTAAAGTAATTATAGTGTTATGATTCAAAAGATTTTGTACATGTATAGTTAGTGGAAAATGGATATTTATTTGTATAATTTCCTCAAATATTGAAAATAACATAAAGTCAATAAATTAATATAAAGATTTAGGTTTCATAAATTTTAAATATATGATCAATGAACTATAATTTAAATTTTCTAAAGATTAATTGTATTCTTGCTCATTGAGCTTTCCCCAAGCTCATCCCTTTCTACTCACCAGTTTTGCAAGTGAAATTTAGTGTTTACAAGAATTTAGTGGATACTAGCAAGTTGATTCCTCAAGCAATCATTTCTTCCTTGAGGATTTCCAAGTTGAAGTAATAATTTGGCTTTACATAATCATTTGTATTCATAAATATGTTTGAAACTCTTTAAATGCTTCATGTGTGTAAGACAGTCCAATTGAATATGATGTAATGAAAAACATTTAATTAGTTTTATATTAATGTGTAAATTGAATGGTAAACTGGGATTATCTATAAGAATGGAAATGAATGATGAGAATAATGTATGAAAAGTATGCTTGGGTTGCAGGTTAAGATCTTGAACTAATGTGTTTATTATTGATATTATATTGAGTTTTGTCATACGTATGGGTTCTACGGGTTGTCGGTGCCTTTATGGCTATCCATGCCATAGGACCATCACATCACGAAAGTGGGGTGTGACACCAAGACTTGTGTCTACCGTCCGAGGCTAGCCGCTACCCACCATTCGAGGCAAGCTGCCCACCATCTGAGGCTAGCTGCCACCTGCCATTCGAGGTAAGTCGCTGCCCTGTCTAAGACTATTCGTCGCCCGCCATCTGAGGTAAGTTTCTTTCCCTTTTCTCTTCCTTTTTTCTTTATTTTATTTATTATTTTCCTCCTTGGTATTTGTATTTTAAGGCTTCTTGCTTAATTCTTGATTCGTTAAGGTAGTTAATTAGAATTTGACTTAATTAACTCCACTTGGTAATCAATTAGTTAAATCAATCAACTCAAACCTCTTTTAATTAATCAATTAAAACATGATAAAATGGCTAGGCTAAGCTAACCCTTTCACAAGAAGAGAGAACTACGTGGGTTCTAATTCTCATTTAAAGGGATACGTAAGCATGCTTGGTTCAAGCATCGAATCCAACTAAAACTAACTTACTCTTTCCCTTTATAATCTTCTTCACTTTCTCTTGTACTGTTCTATTTTACTTTGTTATTAGGCTTAGTTTGGAAAATGTGTGACTTTCGTAGAACCCATAAGGGTTAAAGGATGTATCCCCTAAGTTTGGGATTTTTATTATAATATTAACTTTCTTTTGAACTTTACTTATGTGTTTACTTTATTATTGAATGGATGAGTTGAATGATCATGCATATTATAAATTGTTCATGCATTTTAGATTATTCATGGAATATATTTTAAGTCAATCTTATATTAATTGGCCAAACTTATTTTGTTAAAATAAACTAAAAACCTAGTCCCCATATCCCTTTTAGTTTTGAGGCTAGTGATCTTTTTTCCTTTGGATAATAATTGGAGTCAAATGGGTTTTTCCTTATATTTTCCTAAATAAAAATAAATTAAGGTGGTGACTCTAAGTAACAATTTTTAAATATATCAAAGATAAGCCCGAGGGCTTTCTCGTTTCTTTCCCAAATAAGCATTTTGATTCCTTTTAGCATATTGGACCGATGCTAAGGCGAGGCCTCACAGTACTTTCCATATGGAAAAGTACCATCAATTATGAGGTCAATCTGCAATATTTCATCCCATCAACACATATCTTCGAGCATAAAAATATCTATTCAAATACGCTGCTGTATGGAATAACTTGGTTGTTAACAACATACTCTCTAACATGAAGAATGTATTGTGTACCAAGATTAGATGCTTGTCCTTACTAGCATCCACTATTGAAGATTAGAAAATGACTTATCCCGATCGCTAAATATTTTTCAATTACTTTTTATTTGGCCAATCATGTCTTCCTATAGCTTGGTTCATGATTTAATTGATATTTTATTATGGCCAATAAAGTTTTGATCATTATTGAGGGTTGTTCTTGAACAACAACCTCCACAAGATTAGCAACGACATCTATATTCAAGTGTTTGTGATCCTATGTATTACTTTAATTAAGGCAGATATGCGGTTCATCATATTTTGATATCTTCTACCAAGTACCATTATTCACCTACCTAGCACACACTCACCATTTGTTTCCTCAAAATATATTGTCCAAAAGGGACTTGCAAGTATATGGGCCAATTGTAGTTTATCAAAAGCATCCAAGGTCGTATCTCTCAAGAAATTGCAAATGAAAATATTTGTCTCGATTTAAAACAAATTAAATGAAAAGAATTTGAATGATTGGGATAAGAAAATTATAATGATTCTAAAGTAGAAAATTAAAATGAATGTTTAATGCAAATGCAAAGGTTCTTATATAATGGATGAAAGATGCCTACTGTTTGTATTTCATTTATCGATCCTATATGACCAGGAACCCACCCAAATGATTACGTTTCCATTTTTTTTTTAATAATTGAACCAATTGAAAACATTTTACTAGCTCTCGCATTCATAAATTTTATTCAATTAATCTTCTCATAAGAAACTAAAACTTAATTCCTAGGACTTATATTTCTAATTCATCCTAAGATCCCAATTGAAATTATTTCTGGTATTAAATTTCATCTCTCGATCCTTCATTCAATACCTAAGTTAAACAAATGGTGGCCAATCAATTGTTCATAATCATTCATTCAATTCAATAAGGAAAATTGAAACATAAACAATTTGGGTGAAAACTCATTCATATAATAATCATGATAAAATTCATACAAACCCTAGACTAAGATGAAATTAGCTCATGGTAAACAAAGAAATCATCTCAAGTTCATTATATTCAAAGGAATCCATCAAATCAATTCTATTAATTCAATAATCCAAAAGAAAGTAACGAAGAAATAAGATTCAGACTTTGTAAATAAACCCATTAGATCTTATTCAATCACTTGAATCATTACAATAGAGTTCCCAAGAAACTAATTTGATCATAATCTAACTAGAAATCTAAAAACTAGATGAGAAAAATCAAAGGAGAAGAATGATGTAAAAAATAAAGTGAACAAAATCCTAGCCTCCTTCTCTGATGGCTTCCACTCCAGTCTCCCCAAATAAAATCTTTCTTCTTCTATTTATACTTTCCTAAAATAATCTAGGGTTAAAAATCCCTCAAAATCTCAGATAGAATTCAGTCACTACTTAGATGTAGTGCAGTGGGGCGCTGCAACTCTGCAGCTAGGCGCTAGGACAGGCAGGTAGCAAATGGCTATGAACCCTTAAAATTGCACCCTTGGGATTCAGCTGTAGCTTGACACTTGTTAAGATTAGTGCGCTATGCATACGGCGGTCCTTTTGGGCATAGAAATGACCAAAACAGTACAAAAACAAGTTCGACCAACGGATTTATGGTGCGCCACCCTTTTGGCAGCACGTCTAGCATGCTAGAGATGGGGCAGCACGCCTATCCTACCGGCAGCATGGGCAGCATGTTTGGCCAACATGCTAAAGGTGCTGCCTAGCCAGCTGGTACACCGCCGGTGCCACCATGGCTTCCGCCTGCACCCCTTCAATTGCTCTATAAAAAAAGGCCTCCTTTAAGCTCATTTGACACAGTTTTCGAGGCAAAAACTCTCATATATTACTCTACTTATTGTGCAGAAATTCTCTTTGAAATATGTCATTTCTAATTGTTTTGATTTGCATTTATTATACTATTTTTGCTAACCTTTTGCTATTAAGGTTCAACTGCAGGGTTCCAAATCCGAGGTGGAGCTTAGATTCGTAGCTAAACTCGTTTTGTTCATCCGAAGGTCAAGAAAAGTGAAGGTATAATTCCTTTCATTTCAAATCCAGAATTTCCTTTAGGTCTAAAATAGAAAAGATCTAAAATTTATTAACTTAAAGATCAAAATTAAATTAATAAACCAAGCCAACATTTTTTCCTAAACCCCTCCTTCGTAAGAAGTAAAAACTGTATAGCGTTTGATTCCTATTCAATAGAATACGCAGGCTACCATCTCTAAGGCATCAACTCCAAAATCATTTTTAATAACATTTTCCCTTTTATATTTGTTATTTATTTTCAATTTTGTACTTTTCATTTCTTTAGTATAGTTGAGAAATGTGTGCTTTCCCTAATACCCATAACCTCTTTATTTCAATCGTTTTGGCTTTGTAATAATTAGATAGAATTTATTTTTGCTTATTTATCTATAATTGTCATTCCATCTTGTCATATATGTATGTTTCATGTGTCATTTTATTCCTATTCATGCATACACGAGCATTCCTTTTTAAGAGTTATTTTGCAACTTTCAACCAAACTGAAGAAAATCATATTTTTTTAATAGTGTTAATTATCAAAACCTGATCCCCGAGCCCTCTTTGGTCACTCGAGGATTAGTGCATTATTCATTGGGATAAATTAAATATTTTTTGGAGTCAATCAATTTGGGTTTTCTTTAATTTTTCCAATTAAAACAAGTAAATTAAAGTGGCGACTCCCTTTCACCGTAACAAATTGCTAAATCAATTTTCTAAACTCACAATGAGTTCCAATCGTGGAGTTTCTCCTGAAGAGCATTTTGATTCCTCGGCAGATCGGATTGGTGCTTGAGCGAGGCTTCATAATGGCAAGCTGTTGCACCATATTGGGGCTCTTGGCGAGGTGCTACTACATACTCTAGGGTAGGCAGGCAGCAGATGGCAAGTTGCTACGTGGCACTGGGAGGTGCTGCGAGGCTATTGCGTGCGCTGGGAATCTGTTGTGTGCTCTAGGGTTATGTAGGCAATAGATGGCTTCCTGCTGCAGGTGCTAGGAGGTTGCTGCATGGCGCTGAAGGGCGTTGCTAAGGCGTGTTCTACTATTGCGTGCATTGGGCTGCTTGCTGCCACTCGCTACCGTGCAGTGTTCCGCCAAATTTTTCATTTCCGCTCCAAACTTTTGTTTCTTTAATTATTAATGCAACTAGAAACAACTTAACAAACACATTAAAAACATCACAAAATCAACTATAAATTAACAATTAAAAGAACCAAAAATAAGATAAAACTATGACAAAATAGCCATTTACAAGATTGTTTCTTGCAACACCAAGCAAATGTATCATGCTAAGATTCCTTTATACAAACTCATAGTTGTTTTGCATTGCATGATGTTGGATTGCAAGTCTACATTCTTCTCGACTAGTAAATAACATTCCTTTGTATAATCCATTTGTTTTCATTTGGATCTACTTATACCCACATTGCTTTGAAATCTATGAACTCATTTGAATTGTATTCCTAACATTGTGAAGGTACATTGAGTATTGCATCATGACTTACTGTGGATGTTTACTCCTCATAAATGGTAAAAGTAAGTTGATCAAAGTCAGAATCATCTAAATCATGTAACATATTTTCATCACTTTTATTAGGCCCTAATCGTGCACCATCACCATCATCTTCATGGACATCATCGCCTTCCTCAAAATCATATTCAATAATATCCCTTATACTCTCGATCAAGTCACACACACCTTTATTTCGTTCATCCCATCCCCATCCTAATCACCATCTAGATCACCCTTATTTATGTTATTAGATGTTGTCTTCTAGCAATCACAAAATATACCTCAAATAAATTGAAATAATCTTTCAAAGATTCTATTTTTTTGAACATTCGGTGTACATCCTCATCATCACATATGTCAATCTCTTCAAACATAAATCCATACGCTCCTCGTATAGGATTTCTAAATCTTATAGATTCAATAAAATAACTTCAATAATCAATTTATGTGGTTATGTAAAATAGCCCAAGCAACTCTCTAATCTCGAAACAGGAAGAGCTAGCATCACATTGAATTCCTCATTTATATAACCATCCCCATAGTTAATTTTACGTATCACTTTACCTCTCCAATAAAAGCAAATTTGTATTGATATAGTGATATCTATAAACATTGAAATTAATTTATTTGCACACAAAAGTTTTAATATTTATTAATTGAAAAAATAAAATTATAATACAATTATCAAAATTTATAACTTTACTATTATTTGCAATTGATTAATATTTTTTCATTCAAATAAAATATAATTATATTTTATATAAGTTATTTAAAATTATTTTTTATTGTATTTTAGCATAGTTGGATATCTAAATAATAATTTAATTTTATTCTAATTTTTCTATTATATTTCAGCAAAGTTTGCTCACTTTATTATATATTTTATTAAAATTATAATGAATTTAAATAATTTAATTCACATACCCTAAATTTAAAAAATAATTAAATACATTTAATCATAATAAATATAATATATTAGCTTAATTACTATATTAATCATATAAAATTGAGTGATAATAAATTTATCATATTTTACAATATTAAAAAATTTTATATTTATTTAGTCCAATTAATTAAATTCACTATACTTTAATTAAACTGACAAAATTATGATATATTAAATATATTTAATTATATTTTATATAAGTTATTTTTTCTTATATTTTAGTTGAGTTGGATATCTAAATAATAATTCAAATTTTATTCTGATTAAGTTAGCCGAGTTTGCTAACTTAATTAAACATCAATTTAGTTTATTTATAAAATTATTAATTCATATACTAATAATTAAAAAAATCAATTAAATGGTATTCAATCATAATAAATTTAATATATTAGTTTAAATAATATATTAATTATATAATATTGCATAATAATAAATTTATCATCTTTTAACTTTAATTTAATTAGCCCAATTAATCAAATTCAATATACTTTAATTAAATTAATGAAGTCATTATATATTAAATACATTATAATTTACCTAATTTTGATATTAATAAAAACTTGTGAAATCATTAATTATAATTAATATAAAATTTTAATTAACATACTAATTGTTTTAAATAATTTAATTAACTAAAACTCTTTTTTATTGTTAAGCCCGATTTGAAATTTTTTTTGTTTTAATTTAACACATCCACAACAACAAATAATTACAAAAAATATACAACCTTAACTAACAAACATAATTGTTTTTCACTAATCATTATCCCACGAATTTACAAAATAAAAAAAAAATTAACCTAAACAATTTTAATTTACTAATTTAACCTAAACAAAATTAAACTTAAATCACATACCTTTAGTTCAACAACTTCTTTCAAATTTTCTTTCAACACAACTTTTAACCTGAAAATAATAAATAAAAAATTAGATTTGTAACTATTTATGACAAAAAATTATAACTACATTTAATCTCTTTTTTTCTTTAAAAAAAATGGGAATAAAATTCAGTTTGTAAGGACCACTTCTTCACAGGTATTGGGAGGGATCACAATTAAAACAATACCTGTAATTAAAAGTTAATTTTTTCTTTTTGGCCACAAAGTGGGGTTGTTAGGTTGAAGGGAGAGAGTTTTAAATTATCTGTGCTTATTCCAGACCATTGGATCATTTGTGATCCAACATGGTAGTTGGGGTAGATATTTCCGGATCTTAAACTTTCAAATTCTATAAAGATGCTCGCGTGCCTGCAGAAGGCTAACAAATTTAGAAGTCTAACATACGATTTTATGGACAGCTAGACATGATATCATATATTTAACTTCTGGTTACTAATTGAACTAATCGAGTTCTTTGAATGTTGGAATCATATTCAACATATTTGGGTAAATATTTTTTAAAACATCATATTTAGGTAATCACTTTTTTAATTAGCATATTACTATAAAAAGCTCGTAATTTGGATCTCAGAATTCAGAAACACAACTAATTGAGCTTCTGCTTATATCAGGGGTTGCTATTACCAACCTACCACTTCTATGCTATATACCATATCAGATGCCGTTGCTACTAGCTTGTCGTACCACTCCCATGCATGATACCAATTTTACCACCAACCAAATCAAGTTTTTGAACACTTGAAGCTGCTCCTTGGTCATTTATCGCTTTCCACACCATTGTTAGATCAGTGAAAGAAAAAGGAAACCTATTAGATGCTGGGTAAAATGGGATTTCAAATGAAAAAATTGGATCAGTCTATATGGCTCACTCCATGTGTATATATTGGTTAGATCTCATTAAGAACATGATAATTGAACTATAGAGTCACAAATTTACACATCTCCAGAATCACTATGCAATGGCCATAAGTGCTTTTCTTTTCTTTTTTGCCTGTAAATTTTTTGTATTTTTTGATTTTTTAGATTAAATGTCTGTTTTTTTTTTCTTTCCATTTTTAAGATTAAGGCTTAGTTTCTTTCATTGAAGTACTTTTTGGAACGTTTGAAACATTTCAAAAAATTAATTAGTGGAAAATATTTTCATGTTCAATGGAAAATTAAGCATTTTTAAGGAAAACTTTAAAAATATGAAATTATAATATGTTTGAATATGTTTATAGTCTAACAAATTTAATATTATAACCAAACAATAAAAAATTAATTTTTTAGAATAAAGAACAAGTTATTTTTCACGAAATCTAAATGTTTTAGCTTTTCCATTTTTTTTTTATTTGATGGCCTTAATCTTAGAAATTTAGCTTCATTTATTATTTGTTTATTTTTTAGATGTTTTAATTTTTAGTAAGAATTGAAATATATATATATATTAAAGGATTTTTTGACAGATGCTAGCGAAATTGAGCACAATGCACGCTAAAAGCTTAAAAAATTAAAGAACAAAACAAAACAACACCATTCTAATAAACCCAAACACCATATCATCTAAATAACCAAACTCACCCTAAATTCTAAGAATCCTAAAATAATTTCAAAATTCTCTATCCCGCTCTCATTGCTTGCTTTTTTCAGTTTCTCCTTTCTGATTTATTTCTTTCCTAATCAACCCCAAATTGAAGGATCAAAAATCTCTCCCCATTATGTTTTATTTCTCTCAGTTATATTAATAGTCACTACAAAAAACAAGCCATTTACCGACGGAAAATTCCCTCAGTAAACATATGAAATCTATCAATAAATTAGTTTGTTGACGCTTTAGGGATAGTCGAAATCTGTCGGTACACATGTTGAGGAAGAACTAGCCCCAGAATGTTCAAATAATAGAGCCAAAGAACCCATTTCGTAAGCTCGTCCCTTCTTTCAGCCCCCGACAACTGAAAAATATAGCTCAAACTTGTCTATCTGAGGTAGCTCAGTGGATTCAGAGCCAATTGCAATATCTACTCACAGAGGTTTCTGAAATTCTCCTATTTTTTGTATAATATTAGTTATTATCAAAATTTGTAATTATCTTTAATAGGAAAATTAGTAATTAAAACTTACTTGAATCCGCTAGGAGCATTGGTTGACAAATGTTTGTTGGTCTTCCTTTCTCGTGTGGGACAGACCTCCATATGCTTAGACAATCCACTCCCTGGACTACCTTTATCTAACTTTCT